>CM052541.1:40657642-40706234 GCA_028533065.1 Trachops cirrhosus | reverse complement strand
GAGCTCCTGTAGTGAAGGGTGGGGCCTTAGGAGTTCACCAGGGCGGGGCACCCCAGTAGCTGGGTTGTGAGGCTAAATGTGGGGGCGGGGTCCAAGAAGGAACAATGGCACTTGCTCTGCTCTCTGTAGGACCTCAGACCCTTCCGCCGCTTTCCAGAAGCTAACTGGGCCCCTCTAGCACCAATTCCGGTGTGGGTGGGCCTGTGTACCCCGCGGGACCTTCCTTTTCAGTCAGTGACCCAAAGCTCTATTTCCCGGTTCTGGGACCCTGAGTTGCGCGCAGTGCCTTGCTTCACAATGGCCGCCTGGCTGGGTCTGCTGGTCGCCACCCCCTGGCTGGGGACTACCAGCCACCACCGCTTGTGCACCCAGGGTCTACCTGCTGTGGACTTGTGCACTGCCCCAGTTGCTCAGCTCTCTGCTCCCCGCCTCCTACCTGTCTGGATGAACGTGTCTATTTTTAAATCCTTGGGTGTCCGACTTCCATACACTTCAATTTTCTGTCAGTTCTGGTTGTTATTTTGTTTCTATGTTGTTGTTGTCCCTATGTTGGTTGTGCGAGGAGGCACAGTGCACCAACTATGCCTCCATCTTGGCCGGAAGTCTCCAAAAAGTCCTTTCTTTAACAAGTGATTTCCCCTATCTCCCATTATAAACATGTTTTCAGCCTTCATATTTTAAGTATCATTCTGTGTTCCAGAATAATTGTGCTTCTTAAAAGAAACACACCAAGCTTTGCAATATAAGGGAAAATGTGGCAAGCAAACTTCATTACAAGTTAGAAAATTTAAGCCTTTTTTTGTTAACTATTTTTCTAAGTATTGTTTAACAGATACATAACATTTTAAGTATATAATGTCCCTTTACAGTAATCTTTGGATATAGTCAGGCAAGTATTTTTATTCATAGTTTCTAAGTGACAAAACAGAGACTTGGAGCAGTGAGAGGCCTTTCCCAAAGTCTTTCAGTGGGTAGAGGATGGAGCTGGAAAAATAGAATTTTATATTCCTTAATCAAGTCCTATTGCTACTTTCCCCTAGTGCCCATGCAACTACAATGAAACCCCCCTTAATGGCACATTTACATTTCTCTGGAAGAACTTTAGATTTAGTAAGAGAAGAATTTTCTATTTGTGCATGTTCTTATGTTTGTGTCCAGAATGTCCATTTACTATCCATTTTGATTTCTCAGTCATTTTAGTTTCCCCGGTTCATTGTGTCATCTGAGTATGACAGCCCAGGCAATACACCACTGAAGGATTGTTATATTTGTCCAGTGGGTGAAGTACTTAGGCCTTCTTTATAACATTGCCCTCTCTTGTTTTATTGATTACCTGGAAAATATTCTCAAAATGTACAAAGCTGTGGAGTGTATGCTTATATCTCCTTAGCATTTGTTAAAGCATTTAGAAGAGTTTACAATGTTTATGTATATTATTACTCAGCAATTTTAATGTACATGTATTGGATGTAGAAAAATATTTGTATTTTTATATTTACTATTTTGAACAGAAATAACACTGGATGTAGATTATAGAAAATCCAAATGCAATAATATCTTCAACACCTTAATCATTTCAACATAACATGGAGATACAGCACTACAGACATATTCTTTTCTAAAAATATTTAATTAAAGTACCAATCTTGAACTTAACATTGCCACTGGACCACTTTTGAATGGATTTCCAAGATGTTGATTATAGTTTCTTATGAACTTGATGTGGTGAGGGTTTCAAAACTCAATCATTTCTCTTTAATGTTTTTGCTATATCTATAAGTCATCTGTTCTATTAGTTACTATGTATATCTATACATATAAATTCATAAAACCAAATTTGCTTCTAATTATTTTTCTAGAATATATGTGTAACTTTAAAATTTAAAAATCTTTTCATCATCTATTTAAAGTAATCATGGAAGCCATAAATGCTGCATGTAGCATATTTTGTGAGACACTGGTCTAGTAGAAAGAGTTCTCAATTAAGAGGTGGAGCCCTGGACTGTGGTATAAGCATCACCATTTTTGAACTTAGATAACTGAACAAATCAATTTGCTTTCCTGAGCCAAAACTTAAACCAGAACAGTCAGTGTTGGGGCTGCCTGTCACTACCAGAACCAATAAGTAGAGACAAGGATTGCATTTTTATGAGTGCTTTATTCAGATGCCAACAATTTGAGAAAATGGAGGGTTCTGTGCCCTAAAAAACCATCTCAAGCAGATCTTTTTTATAAGGAAAAGAAAAGGGTAGGTAAGGGGTTTGGAATTCAGGGGAAAAGGTTAGTCAGATAAAAGTTGCAGTCCTGTGATTTTCCTAGCATCCCAGTGATTCTTTGTCTGCATCCGATGTTTTCTCCCTGGAGCACAATGGCTCAGATACCATCACTCGCAGTCCTCCCTGGGGCACAAAGGGTGAATTGCTTATAGGCCTCCTGGAGTCAGGCTAGGTGCAGTCACACATTCCAGTTCCTGGAACAACAGCTTTCTATAAGCATTAATCACTAGGCCTATTAACTATATATCTAAAGCTAAAAGTGTTTAACTCTTGAGTTCCCCCCTCAAAACCTTATACATCTATGAGGATTAAGAAGCTAATGATGTAAAGATCTTTGCACATGCAATGTACTTAAATGTTAGTTCCTATTCCTTAAAGGGAATTCAACTGAATAAAGACTATGTTTACTCAAATCAAGACAGTATGGTTTTCGTCCAAATACTGTCTTCTCTGTGTAATTCTTATCCAAATGATAGTAAAAAAATTCTGATAAAAGACATAGAAGCTATTTCAGAGAGGCCAGACTTCTGATGAAAGCCAAGTGAGGAGGCAGATCCCCACTGTATGTGCTTTGTATGGAAGTTCACACTGTTATTCAGCACATTCTCTTAGGAACCTTATTATTCTTTTCAAGGCTGCAAGAACAAAGGCCCACATCAAAGGGAAATGGGGCTATTGAAGGCACTCATAGATCTCACGGAATATAAGGACACCTAATGGCATTCAGTTAGCTTTCATGACAACTAGAATCGGAAAACCAACCTGTCTTCCAGAGGCATTCTGGTCCCTTGTCTGTCTGTCTTGTTTCTGCTCCTTGGGGTTCTTCTTCATCATAGGTTCCCCTACCCCACATCACTCATCTTTCTCATGATTCCAAATGACAGTAAGGAAAATCTGGTCCAGATTATGTATTTCCACGAAGCCAGACATCTCTGGCTAACCAATGGACAGCCTCCTCTGGGAATCCAATTCGGAAACAATGAGCTGTGAAGGGAGGGGAGATATACTGCATTTATTCAGTCATGAACATATAAATTCCTTCCACTACCCAGCCCTTCCTCCCAAGGTATTAATAACATTTTGCTAGGTATTGTGGGGCACACTGCAGCATATAGAAACACATGGTTTTAAGATTGTTTTATTTTTTACGATACATCTTATGTCTGAAAAAATATCCTGTCAGTACAACATACTTTACTCTTTTTCACACTGTTACCCCTGTGGTTTTGGCTCTTGAGTTAAATCTACAATACTTTCCTGGTGCCAGGCCACATTCATACTTTAAATTAAAAAAAATTTTTTAAATAAACTTTTTTTTTCAGAGAAATTGGATTTGTGAATTTGACTTCCCTATCTGGAGAAACATTGCTCCACCACACCCTTCTAGAAGTGGGAACTGAGGAAACAGTATTAACACTTAACTATGATGGTTCACTGGCTTTGACAAATGTTGTGATAAAATATTTTATTTCTTAAATAGAGAGTCAGTAGTTATTTCCCCCAAATGTTGATATCCCAACATGGAAATGTAGGCTAATAATGGTCAATACCACTAATTAAAGAAGTAAAAATTCATATTTTGTGTATAATTTCATATCCTGAGTGAATTAAACACATAATAATTTTCTTATGCAAAATCTTGCTGGACTTTTGACGTAAGACATGAATATTAAACTCAAACATGCCCAAGAATCAAATGAAAGATTCTTATCCATTAGGCCTGAGAGGGCACCAAGGAAACTGCCTTTTCATAAGTATCCCAGATTTTGTCAGGGCAAGTGATCTGAGACCCACACTTTGAGAAATGTTTTTGAGAAAACCGCTATGTGTGGATGAGAACAATGAGTGAGCTCCTCTGGGGTGATCTGGTTCCTGCCTTCCGCAAAAATACATTACATCACATCACATACTTGATATTTGGGACACTCAAGCACTAGATATTCTTGCATAAGTCCCACTTACCTACTTTGAAGTCATTATACAACCACTGATTTTTTTGAAAACAGGGTTTCTCAGTGTCTAGGGAGAGAGCCTGGACCCTACCTAGTTAAGAATAAGCAGGCCAACCTGGTGTAGTGGGATTCTGGTGTTGGTCATGGGTTGGGCCACAGTCTTTTAACATGCATTGCTTTCAGAGGATGCTGTGAAGTAAGAAGCTTTGTTCCACTTTGAACCAGGTGTTTTGCCAAGGGAAATGTGTCTTGAAATTAGGTCCATTTTCTTGGGTGTTAGAATACATCATTATAGCAAATGATTATAGAAGTGCTGATAGTCTTTGGGGCTATTTTAAAAAGTCACACCATATGATTTTCCAATCATAAAAAACTTACAAGTAATACCAGTTCAAATTGAATATTGTATGACTAAAGTACTTAAAATATTCTGGAGCCCACGGGGATTTTTTTCTTGACTCTAAAGGGAAAATAAATGTAGGAAAATTGAAGGCATATGATAGTATAAGAGACTTTAGGTTATTTATCATAAAGATCTCCTGGGTTTTAAATGGAATTTCAAAAAATGATTGTTCCAAGCTGAAAAAGAATTTAGAAAACAACAAAGGCAAACTTATTTTCCAAAGTGTAACCTGTGCTTTTACATCACTAATACTTCCTGCATGCTGGTTCTAATGCCCCTTTATTCTTTATCCTTAGGTTTGATGCTGGCCTTGGGTCCTTTCAAAGCTTTTTTTTCTGTGTTAAATCTCTTCGTAGCTGTGGCCAAACTTGTCTTTGTGTTTTTCACTTTTCATATTTTTCATCTCTGAACCATGAAGAAAGTTATATTACAGAAACTCATTTGCTTGTTTTTTTTTTTTGTTTTGATTTTCCCCTTGGAGATTTATATTATCAGCCATTACACTTTTTCCCATCAAATTTTCAGAAACCTCACATGATTTTTAGCTCTGGCTTAACTTCTAATTGCTTCATATACTATTAAAGGGAAGCACAATTTATTTTCTAAACTAATTAGACTTGTACATCAGGTATGCTTTTTGTCCCTGTTATAAAGCCTGTTTTTCTAAGCCTTCATTCAGAAATATTTCTACTTATCCATATAATCTTCGCCCAGGACTCTTTCCTCTTAAAGCCTTTCCTGAGAATTTCCTACTGACTTTGGTGTTCTTTGTCCTATTTTCCAACCTCCAGTTCTACAATTATCTGATAGTAATGTGACTATTGACCTTGTTAGATGCTCATGGCAGACAGGGAACTTATTTTGAAATCCAGTGTGCCTAGTGCATTGTCTACTGCAAATAAAATGCCAAATAAATATGTGAAGAAATGTATATATCTTAGACTCGAAACTTTATGCTCCAATTCACATAAACATTTAAAAATTTTATTTTGGACAACATAAAATGTGAACAAGAAAAGCTTCTATTCAAATGTAAGAAGTTTTGAATTTACCAGAGAAAAGGGTTTTCAAAGCCTTTATTTAAATACAGTTGTCTCTGGAATCCTGAAACATGGTCTCTCAACCTTGCCACTACTGATAATTTCAAAGATAAAGGAGTTTAGAAAATCCTTTTGGTCTCTTTTCCTCCATAAAAATTTGCTGAATTTTGGTATGAAAAGCTGAATATTAACACTATTTTTTTCCTTTTTGAATTTGTTTTAAAAATTCTAAATTTCATAAATTCATATTATCTTAAAATTCATAAGATAATAAACTTGTCCCTAGGCAAGTTTATTGGTAGACTAGAATCAAGATTAGAATAAGAAAATGCAAAACAGAAAATCTCATGAATATTTTTTAAAAGTACTCATTATTACTAGCTGTCAAGAAATACTATGGAGTGATTCCCATTGCCCACTAGTATGTAGAATTAATCAGTACAATGTGGTTAAGTTTGGTAGCACTTCTTTGCCTAGAATGTTTCTTTGAAGCAATTGGCTCCTTTAAATCATACATTTCTACCCCTTTAGAAAGCTCAGTGTTCTCCACGCTAGATAAAGAAACTGAACACGTAGAAACCAACTGAGCAAAAGCAAGGCATTCCTGTATTTCTACATACATGGCTCTCTCCAGCCATTTCAGAGAGCTGAAATATCTATCTTACTCATTCTCAATGTCATTGTCAGTTTCCATAAACACAACTTAGATTGGTTGAAAAGCAGCTGAAAGAGAGAGGACACTCTTTAGCAATGTGATAAAGTACATTTTATTTCTATTTTGAGAAGTGTGTCATTTTAGATTTCTACTAGGATGATGTTGGATTAATTCCCCTCATTTGTGGGTAGTATTCAAATTAGATCTCATATCACCTGGGGGTGAACTTTATTTATGGATTCCAAACTACATTCTTTTCCTGGACCTAATACATCAATTCATCTTTTATAAGGTGGAGACAGGGGAGGTCAGTCAGTATGTTCACCAACGACATTGAATCACCTTCTCTCTCCTCCTCTCAGGTGCTACTGAAAGTCATTCGAGTACTTATTGTTCTCAATTTATCTCACTTCAACATATTGATCATTTACTAGATAATTAGCATGGGTCTGAGCATTGAGTGGAATATTAAGTAAGTACCTGGAGCTTGTAACCTTGTTGGGTCAACTTGACACTTGAAAGGAAATAATGTAAGGCAAAATAAAAATTGTGCCATAATATATAGTAAACCAAAAAGAAATATATCTATATAAAAGTTGCATACAAATGTTTATAGCAATTTTATTCACAATGTCCCCCAAACTGAAACAACCTATATTAGTTTTCTATTGTTGTATAACATATTACCCCAAACTTTAGTGACTTAAACCAACAAACATTTATTATCTCAGTTTCTGTGGATCAGGAATTTGGGAGTCATTTATCTGGGCTATTCTGACTGTGGGTCTCCCATGGGGTTATAGTCCTCTGAAGACGACTGAAATTGGAAGATTTACTGCCAACATGGCTCCCTTGTCCGGCTGTTGACAGGAGACTGCAGGTTGTCATTACACAGCCTTCTCCACAGGGCTGCTTTTGTTTCCTTGCATCATGGTAACTGAGCTCCCCAGAGTGGGTGATCCTGAAGAGAGCAAGGTGGAAGTCCAGAGTCCTATGTGACCTAGTCTCAAAAGTTGCATGGCATCACTTCTGCTTTATTCCCTAGAGAAGAGTTGCAAAATTTAGCCCACATTGCAAAGGAAAGGGAAATTAGGTTCCATTTCTTAAAGGAAGTAGCATCAAAACCTTGTGGACATATTTTAAAACCACCATACAACCTATCTGTCTATCAACAGAAGACTCGATAAAGAAATTGTTTGCATGTACAATGAAATACCACTCAGCAATAAAACTAATGAAGCTTTGATATATACAACAACATGGATGAATCTCATAATAATCATGCTAAGTGAATGCAGTCAGACAATAAAAACCACATACCATAGGATTTCTCTTATATAAAATTCTAAAAACTGCACACTAAGCTGCATATAGAGTAAGTAGATCAATGGTTGTCTGGGGACTGGGTTTGGGAATGAGGGAGGATAAAGGGAAAGAGGGAGGGATTTCAAAGAAACACAAAGAAACTTTTGGAGGTGATGAATATGCTCATTATCTTGTGATGATTTTAGAGATATGTAAATATGTCAAACTCATCAAATTGTAGGTTTTAAATATGTGCAACTGACGGTATGTCAATTATACCTTAGGGCTGAAAACATTTACAGTAAAGAATTTCTTAAGTTTATATGCGAATTATATTTTCTAGAACTTTATTTTTTAGTTCTGTTGTTTTAGCTACCAAGTAGAATTAATAAGTCTGGGGCTTATCCATGATAGGATCATTTTTCAGCTTGGAAGGAATGTATTAACCTCTATTAACATAAGATAATACTCTTGGGATTCTAAGTTTTTACTCAGTTAATCAGCATACTTAAGGTTATTTTTATTTTAAAAATATGCCTCAAAGAGTTTTAATATTCAATATATACAAGTACAGCCAACAATGTCTATCTCATTTTGTATCTTCATACAAAATCAAAACAATTTCTTTCTCCACAAATCTGCTCTTTTATTTCAATTTATTAAATCATTCACCTAGCACCATGATCTAGAAACATTTACTACTTCTTCATTGACACCTTCCTCAACCCATTTCTCATTATTTATTTATTGATTCAACAAATATATTCATTGAGCAGCTACCATATGCCAAGCATTGTACTAGTTATTAGGTGTCCAATAGGGAGCAAAGGTACTTGATTCCTACCTTTTTGCATTTTACATTTTAGTGGAGAATACAGTCTCTTGTCAACTCTGCACTAGAAATGCCTCAATTCTTTTCTGTTCTCCATTCACACTTTTACTGATTCTGTTTAAAAACTCACCATCTCCTCACTTTGGGCTTTGTTGGTTGTTCTTTTTCAAGTTCCTTTAAGTGTAAAGTTAGATAATTTATTTGAGCTTTTTTTTTTTTGAGATAGTCCTGTGATGCTATGAATTTCCCTGTTAGGACTGCTTCCTAGTGTCCCAGTGATTTTGGATTGTTGTGTCCTCATTTTCATTTGTTTCAAGGTATCTTTTGATTTCTCCCTTGATCTCATTGTTGACCCATTCATTGTTTAATAACATGTTATTTAGTTTCCATATCTTTGTGTGCTTTTCAGTGTTCTTCTTGTGACTGATTCCTAGTTTCATAGCATTGTGGTTAGAGAAGATGCTTGATATAATTTGAATCTTCTTAAATTTATTGAGACTTGTTTTGTGTCCTAACATGTGGTCTATCCTAGAAAATATTCCATATGCTCTTGAAAAGTATGTATATTCTGCAGCTTTGGGGTCAAATGCTCTGAAGATATCAAATAAATCCATTTGATCTGGTGTGTTGTTTAAAGCCACTGTCTTCTTGTTGACTTTCTGTCTGGAAGATCTATCAATTGAAGTTCATGGGGTGTTAAAATCTGATCAGAGCAGAAATAAATGAAATAGAGTCTAAAAAATGATACAAAAAATCTATGAATCCAAGAGCTGTTTCTTTGAAAAGATAAATAAGATTGACAAACCTTTAACCAGACTCATCAAGAAAAAAGAGAAAGGACCCAAATAAAAAATCAGAAATGAAAGAGGAGAAATAACAACTGACACCAAAGAAATACAAAGGATTGTAAGAAAATATTATGAACAACTATATGCCAACAAACTGGACAACCTGGATGAAATGGATAAATTTCTAGAAACATACAATCTTACAAAAAAAAATCAGGAAGAATCAGAAAATCTGAATACACAGATTGTATCTAGTGGAATTGAAGCAGTAACCAAAAAACTCCCAAACAAACAAAAGGCCTAGACCAGATGGCTTCATAGGTGAATTTTACCAAACATTCTTGGAACATTTCTCCTTCCCAACCAACACTTCTCCTTCCCAAACTACTTCATAAAATTCAAGTGGAGGAAGGCTCCCAAATTTATTTTGTGAGGCCAGCATTATCCTAATTCCAAAACCAGATAAAGACACCACAAAGAAAGAAAATGATAGCAAATATTGCTGATGAATATAGACACTAAAATCCTCAACAAAATATTAGCAAACAGAATATATCAATGCATCAAAAAGATCATACACCATAATCAACTGTGACTTATTCCAGGAATACGGGGTTGGTACAACATTCACAAATCAATAAATGTGATTTACCACATAAACAAAATGAAGTATAAAAATCACACAATCATAACAACAGAAGCAGAAAAAGCATTTGATAAAATCCAACACCTATTTATGATAAAAACTCTCAGCAAAGTGGGAATAGAAGGCACATACCTAAACATAATAAAGGCCATATATGACAAACTCACTGCCAGCATCATACTCAATAGGCAAAAAATAGAAGCAATTCCATTAAGATCAGGGAAAAGACAGGGATGTCTGCTTTCACCTGTTATTCAACATAGTACTGGAAGTCTTAGCCACAGCAATCATAAAAGAAGAAGAAATAAAAGGCATCCAAATTGGAAAAGAAGAAGTAAAACTATCATTATTTGCAGATGACATGATACTGTACATAGAGAACCCCAAAGAACTACCAAGTAACACCAAGAAACTAATAGAACTGATAAATGAATTCCAAAAAGTAGGATACAAAATTAATATCTAGAAATCAGCTGCATTTTTATTTGCCAATAAAGAACTAACAGAAAGGGAAATTAATTAAGCAATCCCATTCACAATTGCTACAAAAAAGAATAAAATACCTATGAATAAACCTAACCAAGGATGTAAAACACCTGTACTCAGAAAATTATAAGACACTGAAGAAAGAAATTGAAGAATATACAAATAAGTGGAAGCACATACCATGTTCATGGATAGGAAGAATTAATATCATTAAAATGTCCATACTATTCAAAGCAATCTATAAATTCAACACAATTCCTACCAAGATTCCAATGATGCATTTCACCAAACTAGAACAAATATTTCAAAAATTTATATGAAACCACAAAAAACCCCATGTAGCAACAGTGATCCTCAGAAAGAAGAACAAAGTTGGAGGAGTCACGCTTCCTAATATCAAACTATACTATAAGGCCATAGCATTTTGCCATGTATAATGCACACTGTTTTGCTCAAATTTTCAAGGGAAAAATATGGATATGCATTATACATGGGCAGTACTAATTCCCATGTATAATGCACATTATACATGGGTGCACATTATACATAAACTGTGGGTGTGCATTACACACAGAAAAATACTGTAATCAAAGCAGCATGGTGGTGGTATAAAAACAGACACGTAGATCAGTTGAACAGAATAGAGAGCCCAGGTATAGACTCACATATTTATAGTCAATTAACATGCTACAGAGGAAGCAAGCACATGCAGTTTATTCAATAAATGGTGGTGGGAAAATTGGACAGATACATGAAGATTAATGCAACTAGACCACCTTCTTACACCATGCACAAGAATAAATTCAAAATAAATCAAAGACTTAAATGTTAGATCCCAAACCATTAATTTCATAGAAAACATAGCAAAATCTTGGACATTGCTTGTAGCAATATTTTATTAGATATATCTCCACAGGCAAGGGAAACAGAAGAAAACATAAACAAATGGGACTACATCAAACTAAAAAGTTTTTGCAGAGCAAAGGAATCATCAACAAGATAAAAAGACAACCCACAGAATGGGAGAACATATTCACTGATACATCTGATAAGGGGTTAATATCCAAAATTTGTAAAGAATTTAACAAAACTCAACACACAAAAAATAAACAATCCAATTAATGAACTATAGAAATGATCCCTGAAAATACAGTCTTTAAACAACACAATTAAAAAATGGGCAAAGGACCAGAATAGACAGATATCCAAAGAAGACATACAATTGGCCAATAGACATATGAAAAGAAGTTCAATGTCACTAACCGTCAGAGAGATGCAAATTAAAACCACAATGAGATATGATCTAACACCTGTCAGAATGGCTATTATCAATAAATCAACAAACAACAAGTGCTGGGAAGGATGTGGATAAAGGGGGACACTTTCATACTGTTGGTGGGAATGCAGACTGGTGTAGCCACTGTGCAGAGCAGTGGGAGATACTTCAAAAAATTAAAAATGGATTTGCCTTTTGACCCAGGGATCCCACTTCTGGAATATATTTGAAGGAGACCAAAATACTAACTTGAAAGAATGTAAGCTCTCCTATGTTCATTACAGCATTATTTGCAATTGACAAGATATGGAAGCAGACCAAGTGTCCACCAGGTGAGTGGATAAAACAACTATGGGACATTTATACAATGGAATACTACTCAGCTGTAAAAAAGGAGAAAATTTTACCCTTTGTGACAGTACAGATGGATCTGGAGAACATTATGCTAAGTGAAATAAGCCAGTCAGAGAAAGACAAATACCATATGATTTCACTTATATGTGGAATCCAATGAACAAGCTGAACTAACAAGGAAAATGGGGACAGACTCATAGATGGAGACCAAGATAACAGTTGGTGGGGGGAGAAGTTTAGGGGGTGGAGGGATTCAGCAAAAAGTAAAAGGGACTCACAGGTATGGACAACAGCATGGTGACTGCGGGGGGCGGGCATAAGGGCACTAAATGGTAGTGGAAAAAATGTAATAAAGATTAAATTAAAAAAATTCATCATCTCTTGCCTAAAGTAATTTTCAGGTTGGTATTTGTCTTTATTTCCTTCTCAGATTAGTTTGTTCTCCATAAAGCTGCCAAAATCTTCTAAAACTCATATCTGATTATGTTATTCTCTGATTTAGATAATTTTTGATGGGTCCATATTACCAGTGGAACGAAGTCCAAGTTCCCTTCGTGATTTGACCACTACCTATGGACTCAGCCTTCATTTCAGCAACCCACTTCCCTCGTTTATTCTAGAATACTGTGCTACTCAAAGCTCCTCATCACACTGTGTGCTCACATCTGCTTATGCACTTTGTTTCTGCTTGGCAATGGCCTTCGATCTCTCCTTTACCCAGCAAATTCCTGTGCATCTTTCAAAACACCATTCACATGAAACTCCTTTCTAAAAAGCACCTATTCGTAAGCAGAATTTGTCACTTTATCAGTCTCTCAAACTCCCACAACATTTGTGTATTCTTATAATTTAGCAATTATCAAGGTATAGTGTAACTCAGTGTTGAGGAAGTAAAAGAAGCCCTAGCTCCCAGCTAGGCCATGGTGTTATCCTGCTGAATATAGCATTTTCACAGACTATCAAAATCCTATGAGATTACTGTGTGGCTAATTCACTTAATGAAATAAAACATAATGAGAACTCTCCATAATCATGTGAGCAAAAACAAAGACACTGTGCTAATCACAAAAAAATCTTTCCCCAGCTAACATAAGTGGCTTCTGCTTCTTTAATCAATTGCAGGTTAAACCCCATTATATTCCTCTCTTCTCGCACATAAAAATTATGAGGATATCCAATCATAGAATTGCCCCACTTTCTGATAGCATCTAATCCAAAGCAAATCTCTGCTTCCTTGAACCTTCCCCCAAATTATCTAACGCCAGCCCAAATCCTGTAAGTCCCCCCAACACTCTCTGAGGTTCCCCTTTATTCCACATGGCATGAGGTCTCCTTTGCTGCAGTAAATAATAAACCCACCTTTTTCTGATTGCAGGTATATTTCTGGTGGTGTTTTGCTGTTGGGCATCAAGGCATTTACATATTTGATCTTTCTAGTAGGCTATGAAGACTTTGAGATCTGGGGCATTTATTCATTCATTCATTTTGGCACTCCCTGTAGGAATCATAGGGCCTGACTTGATACTAAGCATATGTCTGTAGGACAAATGAATGAATGTGTATTTTATGATTGAAGGCACACACTTCAACAAATAGAGGAAGCTGCTTTCAAAAACATGTTTTTTTTCTCATTAGAGTGCTCTGTTAGTCTGCCACTGACTGAGTCTGCTTTTACATGTGAAGGTGTTCCTGTGGTTTTGGTGTTATTGCCTTTAGCCAGTTCCCACCATCAGCAGAGCTCTTGTCTTCGTTTCTGAAGTGGCAATGTCTTGCATTTTTCCCGCACAGTTCTTCATGATCCTTACCATTCCCAGCATGCACAGCTGTATTGCCCATCAGGTGTGAGGATGCCGTTACGCCAACTATATATTACCGGAAATAAGTCTCAGTAGGAAAGCAGATCAGGACAGTTTAAAGTGTGGGGAGAGAGGAGCTTTGAAAAACTAGAAGAAAATTGATTTCTAGCTACAGTTAGACCTCACACTTGTTTTGACTTCATGGATGATTCAAGGTATACAGGGTCCAGCACAAATAATGCCTCTTTTCATTACAAAATCTTCTTACAAAATTATAAGCATGTAATTCTGTAACATAACAATAAACACTCAAGCACACCATATAACGCTTTAGGTGGAATAGTCAAATTAAAACTATAAATTATTACACCCTTATTATCACCTTACCAACCGCACTCACGCAGGCGTTACTTCTGCTGGACCCTGTAGTGTAGTTGGTCTTCTCTCCAGGACTTATCTCTCTCTGTAGATTTCTGTAGAGCCTCCTCCACATGAATCTTATGGATCTTCCTGTTTTGTGCTTTAGTAGATTATTACTCAAAGTGGAATAAAAATTCTAGTTCTATTCAAGGCACTTATCCCATTTTTGTCCAGGATAGCAGAGTGGTTAAATCCTAAATCTTTTGCATCAGAAACACAGGGACTGGAAGCCAGGCCCACCAACTTCCAGAGTATGTGACTTTCATGTCACTTAATCTCTCTTAATCTTAATTTTCTCATCTGCAAAATAAAGATATCAGTAATAAATACTCAACTGAGTGCTGGTAAGAAAGAAATGAGATAGCATATAAAAATCTTCCCTGGTACGTAATTTGCTAAAAAATTATAGTTGTTATTAATGTAACTAGCTCATTATTTTTCATTAGCAGAAACTGCATTTCTAAATCCAGGGTGGAAGTGAGATACTATATACTATGCAATATTATAACATACTATTTTATACATTATTATGATTTGTAATATGTCATGTATATTTTAGTATATAAACTAAAATATAATGGTTTATGTTACAGGGTTTAGGCAAACTTGTCATTTCAGTAATAAAAACTTTGCAAACTGGATTGTGTATAGCATATCTTGTCTGAAACAAACTTCTAAATCTAGAAAAATAAATTTTTCATAGTATCTATTACAGTGGGAGTTTTAGTAATTGGACTGGATAACTTCCAAGATTTCCTGTTGTCAGAAAAGGAACAGTGAATTTGATAAACAGCAGGACAGACTAAGTCAAGTGGGAAAAGAAGCAGAATCTAGATTGACACTTGGGAGGGATAAACATTATTGTCATATCTATCTGCAGATGACAAAAGGAAGTTCAGTCAAACTGGAAGTGTTGATAAGAATGAGGGTAGGTGATTGGTTGGTCTAAACAGACAGCAGCAGAGAATTGAAGAGAAGGTTGGAACAGAGCAGAGCAGCTGTGTGAAATATGTGAATAGATATATCCATATTAATAGTAACTAATATTAATGAATTCTTTTTATATGCTAAGGGTAACTCTGAGTTGCACTTGTTAGTCTCACTTAATCCTCTACTATAACACCCAGTATAGTAGGACACTAAATCATGCCTATTTACAAGTGAGGAAATGGAACTGGAAAATAGTGAAACTTGATTTCAAATAAAAGTATTTGTCAGCTCTCTTTGTGTTGGAGTTTCGTTGGGTATATTTAATTTCTGATATTGTACTATTCATGTTTAAAAGATAAGTTTGGATTATTTTTATAGTTTATGTTTCTCCTTAACATGCCTATGTTTTTCTCTGCATTGTGAATATAATGTAATACAGTTGTGATCATTCTTTTTTCCCCCTTTTTTATATTGGAATGACACTGGTTAACACAATTATACAGGTTTAATGTGCACAATTCCACAGCACATCATCTGCACACTGTATTGTGTGTTCACACCCCAAGTCAAGTTTCTTCCATCACCATTTATGCCCCTATCCCCTCCTCCAACTCTCCCCACCAGTCCTTCACCCCAGCAATCACTACACTGTTGTCTGTGTCCATCTGTTTTTTGTTTTTTTTCTCAATCCCTCCATCCCACCAGTGAGCTGCCTCCAACGCTTGATAGCTGTCAGCCTGCTTCTGTCTATGAGTCTGTCTCTATTGTGCTTGTTAGTTCAATTTGTTCATTAGATTCCATATACAAATGAAATCATATGATACTTGTCTTTCTCTGACTGACTTATTTCACTTAGCATAATGCTCTCTAGGTCTATCCAAGCAAAGGGTAAAATTTTCTTCTTTTTATGGCTGAGCAGTATTCCATTGTGTGAACATACCAGAGCTTTTTTATCCACTCACCTACTCATGGGCACTTGGACTGCTTCCAAATATTGGCTATTGTGAATAACACTGCAATGAACATAGAGGTGCATGTATTCTTTCAAATTGGTGTTTTGGGTGTCTTTGGATATATTCCTGGAAGAGGAATTACTGGGTTGTTAAGGCAGTTCCATTTTCAAATTTTTGAGGTCTCTCCATACTGCTTTCCATGTGGCTGCACCAATCTGCATTCCCACCAGGACACATGAGGGTTCCCTTTTCTCCACATCTTCACCAACACTTGTTTGTTGATTTATTGATGATAGCCATTCTGACATGTGTGAGATGACATCTCCTTGTGGTTTTAACTTTCAGTTATTTGATGATTAGTGATGTTAAGAATCTTTTCATATGTCTATTGGCCATCTGTATGTCTTTTTGTAGAAGTGTCTACTGCCCATTTTTTAATTGGATTTTTTTGATATTGAGTTTTATTAAGTTCTTTATAAATTTTGGATATAAACCACTTATCAGATACATCATTGGTATATATGTTCTATCATTTAAGTGGGTTGTCTTTTCATTTTATTGTTGGTTTCCTTTTCTGAGCAAAAACTTTTCAGTTTGATGTGCCATTTATTTATTTTTCTTTTTGTTTCCCTTGCTTGAAGAGTTATATCAGAAAAATTATTGCTGTAAGAAATGTCTGACATTTTGATGCCTATGTTTTCTTCTAGGATTTTTATGATTTTGAGACTGATGTGTAAGTCTTTAATTAATTATGAGTTTCTTCTTGTGTGTGGTATAAGAAGGTGGTCTAGTTTCATTTTTCAGCACATATCTGCCCAATTTTCCCAACACCATTTATTGAATAAACTACCTTTAGCCCATCGTATGTTTTTTCTCCTTTGTCAAATATTAATTGACTATAAAGGTGTGGGTTTATTTCTGAGCTGTCTATGTTGTTCCATTGATTTGTATGTTTGTTTTTATGTCAGTACCATGCTGTTTTGTTTATTACGGCCCTGTATTATAGTTTGATGCCAGGTAGCATGATTTCTCCAACTTTGTTTTTCTTTCTCGAAATTGATTTAGTCAGATATGAATATTGCTACCTCATCTTTTTTTCCTTTCAATTTGCTGGAAAGATCTTTTTCTAATTCTTTACTTTTATTCTCTATCTTTCATTCTGAGGTGGATCTCTTGTAGACAGTATATATATGATTCTTGATTTTTTTATCCATTCAGCTATCCTATGTCTTTTGATTGGAGCATTTAACTCTTTGCGTGAAAAGTGATTATTAATAGGTACATATTTATACTATTTTATTTTTTAGCTATGTTCCTCTGTTTTTCTCCTTCTACTCCTTTCCTTCTCCTCCTCTTCCTCTTTCTTCTTCAGGGGCCCTTTAACATTTTTTGTAATACTTGTGTGGTGGTAACAAACTCCTTTTGCTTTTTTTTTTCATTCTGGGAAACTCCTTCTCTTTCAATTTTAAATGATAGCCTTGCTGGGTAAAGTAGTCTTGGTTGTAGGTCCTTGCTTTTCCTCACTTTGAATATTTCATGCAGATTCCTCTGGCCTAAAATGTTTCTTTTTCTAAAGATTTTATTTATCTAATTTTAGAGAAAGTGTAAATTAATTTTAGAAAAGGAGGGAGAGAAATATCGATGTGAGAGAGAAACATCAATTGGTTGTCTCTCGCATACCCCCAGCTGGGGATGTGGCCCACGACCCAGGACACAGAGTGACGTTTTGGTTTGCAGGACAGTACCCAACCCACTGAGCCACACCAGTCAGGTATGGTCTGAAATGTTTCTGTCGATAAATGAACTGACAACCTTATGGGAGCTCCCTTGTAGGTTACTGTCTTTATCCTGTGGCCTTTAAGATTCTTTTATTGTATTTAATCTTTGTCATTTTAATTATGATGTTTCTTTGTGTGGGCCTCTTTGGGTCCATCTTGTTTGGGACTCTCAGCACTTTTTTGGACTTGTATGACTTTTTCCTTCACCAGGTTAGGGAAGTTGTCAGTCATTTCTTCAAACAGGTTCTCAATTTCTTGCTTTCTTTGTTTTTCTTCTGGTGTCCCTATGATGTGGATGTTATTATTCATGCTGTCCCAAAGGTTGTTTAAACTGTCCTCATTTTTAAAAAAATTCTTTTTTTTTTGCTTCTCTGATTGGCTGTTTTTTTTCCTCACCTTGTCTTCCAAATTGTTGATTCAGTCCTCTGCTTCACCTGACCTACTGTTTATTCCTTCCAGTATAACTTCATTTCAGATATTGTAGCTTCTTTTCTGACTGGTCCTTTTTAATAGTTTCTATGTCCTTTATAATGCTGTTGACAGCCTTATAGCCATTACTTTGAACTCTTTATCTGATAAATTGCTTGCCTCCATTTCATTTGGCTTTTTCTGGAGAATTTGCCTGTTCTTTCATTTGGGGCTTGTTTCTTTGTCTTTCCATTTTAGCTGCCTCTTTGTTTTTGTTTCAGAACAGAGGCAGCATCTGAGCTGAGACTTGGAGGATAAACAGAAATTTTCTAGATAGACATCTAAACAGAGAACATAGATTTCCAATGTGCATATTAGCTTTTTGTTATAGCCAGATTAGTTTTCCCCAGGATAGTCCTTTGGAATCTGACTGGTCAGGGTAAACAATAGGAACAAACACTACTGAGAATACATTTCTGAAAGATCTGGGAAAGATTGCATTAAAATATGTCTCTTTTTTTTCAGTAATCCATGTACTTCAAGTTTTTGAACAGATACCAAGTAGAAATTTATGTTTTTGGTGTTGTCAATCAGAACTAGTTTTTGGATGCCAAGAGAAGTTTATACACACAAATTATATAATTTTGAACTATATTTCACATATCTAAAATGAGAATATTTAAATCATTTAACTGGAATACTCAAAATTGGTCATTTATTTGCAAACATGACCAGGAAACTTAGTAGCATAGAGTAGTCTGTTAAATGTAGTCATTATAGAAAACTTGGGCAAATATTTTGGCTCTAATAAAGGTTATACAATGTTACATGAATTAAGGTCTCATTTATTTATTACAGAGATTAGGTAAGTAGGTAACCAAATCCACCAGTTGATTTACTTGTCTTAATCAAATAAAATGTCAACTAAATTGAAGGTAAAAAAAAAGTCAATCATAGATAAAACAAAAAATAAAATAATTGTTGGATTACAGAAAAGTTTAGTTTTGAGAGCAATTGGGTTGGCACAGTAAAAAACAACTGAAGAGTTGAAAGTAAAATGATGAAAAGTTTGATTTCAAAAACTTTTTGGCCATTTGTTTGGTCTGGTTATCCTACTCAGAGGGACCCTGAATATTTCTGCAGAGACCTTAGGGGAGCAGAAAGGAATCAGCAGATTTCCCAGGGACGTAATGTAGCAGGCTCCGACTTGCCCTCCCTACGAGTGCAGCATCGTGGCAGGAATTTGCCAAGCTAATCCCATTTTGCCGTGCAGTTCGCAGATTGAAACACATGACCTGCTTCAGACCCTCCAAAGAAAACGAAAGGATTTACAGCTTTTTCTATCTCAGGGATTTGGAGTGTTTTCTGACCTAAATTCCTAGTGTATTGGAGATTACTTTAACAATTTCTTAAATTTAGGATTTGTGTGTCTAAAAATCCACAGGACTTCAAGGAACTAACAAATTCTCAGGAGCCTCTTACCTGTGGGGTGCCCAAGTGCTTCCCTAACAGAGCCAGCAGCTGTGCACAGACTGCATTAAAATCCTGTTGCAGAAATGTAGTAAAGGGCCAGGGGAAGTTAAGTGAGCCAACAGCTATACATACACTCAAATGGATTGTATTGACGGAATCAACAAAAGCATTTTGTACTTCAATATTTAGAATTTTGTGTAAATATAAACCAAACGAATCTTTCAACGAGGCTTGTCGTCAGAGTTGTAATAAATAAAGCAAACCCAGGTAAGTGAGATGGGTACCCAAAGATGTGGATATCATTTTGTTTTTAAATTTTCTTGCTTTTTAAAGATTTACTGAGGAAAAAATAATCTGTGCAGATGGTTGAAAAATTGAAAAGTACCATTCAGCTTAAAATGAAAAATAAGTCTTGCTCCTCAAATATAATATTTTGACTTTTTTTAGCTGCTTCTATTCTTAAATTCATATTTCTAAATGACAAACTCATACTACTATTTTTCAAGTTATTAATTTTAGGCACCCTGTTATGACAGATTTCATACTAACTTACCCCTTCTCCTGTCTTTTATATACAACTGCTTTAAATTAAATCAATACTTAGTGTAAAATCATTACAACCTTGTAAATACTAGTCACGGTAGAACTAAAGCATATGCTGTATGCTATGACACATTTCTCCTTTTGCATTAGTTTTTTGCCTTGTCAGAGTTTTCATGTGTAATGCCTGGCTTCTACATATCCTCTCCTACCCTGTGTCCATTCGAAATGGTCCATAAAATAAAGTGAACTCCTCAATAGTTTCCCTAGAAGGCATCTGATTGTGACCTCTCTGTTCTCTCACTCCAATACATGCTGCAGAGCCAGTTAGGAGTCCTCTTTGCTGCTTTATTGGGTTGGTTCCATTTTTCTCACATTTCACATTTTCTTTTTTATTTTACTCCCTGATTTTGCTTGAGCCCATTCTTCTGTGGGTCCTTTTGAAATAGTGAATGGGAGGAAAAAATCTTATCCTCTGCATATCTGAATATATTCTTATTCTATGCTTGTATTTGAATGATAATTTGAGAATGAATGCTTCATCATTTTGAAGGTGTTTCACCATTGTCTTTTAACTTGTAATGCTATTCCTTAAGAAGCCAGTGCTATTTCTTAGTCCCAATCTTTTTTATGTGACCTAACGTTCTTGTATTGGGAACTTATCATTACTTCTTTATTCCTGAGGCATTGCTGTGGGTCTTTTTCCATTTAATGTGCCATGCATTTGGTGGCCTCTTTTAATCTAGACACTCATTTCCTTTCTTGTAGAAAATATTCTTATATCATTTGTTTGACTATTTCTCTTCCAAAATTTCCTCTGATCTTTTTGGAATTCATTTTGGTTTGTTGTAAAACTTTCTAGCTTAAACCTCCATGCCTATCTTTTGTCTTATGTTTTTTATATTTTGTTGTATTTTATTTTTTAAAATATTTTATTTTTTTATTTACAGACAGAGAAGGGAGGCAGAAAGAGGGAGAAACATCAATGTGTGGTTTCCTCTCACACAACCCCCACTGGCCCTCAACCCAGGCCTGTCCTCTGACTGGGAACTGAACCAGTAACCATTTGGATGGCAGGCCTGTGCTCAATCCACTGAGCCACACCAGCCAGGGCTATACTTTATTTTTTTGTTTAACTTTTCAAAGTTTTCAAGGGCTTTATTTTCTACTTCCATGAATTTTGATAATATTTTTAGTTTCCAATATTCTTAAACTTTGTTTTTCCATATATTTCTTGTTTTATGTATGAAATGTTTTCTTATATTTTTGAGGATTCTAATTACATATTTTGTTTTCCTTTTTAATACTCTTTTCTGTTCCCTGCACACATTTGTTTCCTTATACAGGTTTTGTTTTAAAGATTTTATTTATTTATTTTTAGAGAGGGGAAGGGAGGCAGAAAGAGGGAGAGAAACATCAATGTGTGGTTGCCCCTCACATACCCCCTACAGGGGACCTGGCCCACAACCCAGGCCTGTGCCCTGACTGGGAATCGAACCAGAGACCCTTTGTTTCATAGGTTGGCACTCAATCTACTGAGCCACACCAGCCAGGGCCCTATACGTTTTTTTTAAATGTCTGTTTTAACATTTTTTCTTATTTATGTTGGAGATATCTTAACTCTCTGGTAATCTTTTAGTGTCCATTCACACTTAAGAATGAGACATTACAAAATCTTTTTAAATCTTGTTTTCTACTTTTTAATTTTTAAAGTACAGTTGACATAAAATATTACATTAATTTCAGGTTACAACCCCATGATTATATATTTATTAAAGTTATGAAGTGATCACCCCCATAAATCTAGTACCCATCTGACACCATATATATTTATTACAATGTTATTGACTATGCCGTAATTCCTATGCATATAACATATTCCCTAAGCTGTTCTTTACCTTCCTGTGACTATTTTGTAACTACTAATTTGTACTTCTTGTTACCTTCACCTTTTTCACCCATCCCCCTAATCCTTCCCCCACCTGGCAACTGTCAAAATATTCTCTGTATCTATGAGTGTTTCTGTTCTGCTAGTTTATTTTGTTTCAATTCTACATTTAAGCGAAATCACTGGGCATTTGTCTTTCTTTGTCTGACCTATTTCACTTAGCATAGTACCTTCTAGGTCCATTCATATTTGGAAAATGATGAAATTTCATTCCTTTTCATGTTTGAATCATATTCCATTGTGTATATGAACCACTTCTTCCTTACCCATTCATCTATTGATGGACACTTAGGTTGCTTCCATATCTTGGCTATTATAAATAAGGCTGCAATAAACAAATGGATGTATATGTCTTTTTGATTTAGTATTTTGGGTTTCTTTTGATAAAAGTCCAGAAAATGTTGATAGATATGTCTTTACTGCTATTGTTCATATTTTTAATGATTTTTCTTTTCTTAAAGAAGCTTCTTTAACATTTAATAATAATACTGATTTCCTGTAACTTACTCTTCATTTTAGTTCGTGTATCCTGCATTTATGAATGGTACTTTTTGTGTGGTTTCCATGTCCTCTTTTTTTGTTGAAGTTCTAAGTTCTTTGAGTATCCTTTTAACCATTGTCTTGAACTCTGTATCTAGTAGTTTGCTGGCTTCCATTTCATTTAGTTTAGTTTTTTTTTTTTTTTCTGGAGATTTCTCCTGTACTTTCATTTAGGACCTGTTTTTTTGTCACCTCATTTTGGCTGCTTCTCTGTGTTTGTTCCTATGTATTAGGCTTAGCTGCTGTATCTCCCAGAGTTGGTAGAGTGGCTTATGTAGTAGGTTTCCTATGGGGCCCAGTGCTGCAGCCTCCCTAATCACTTGACCTGGGTGCTTTAGGTGAGCCTCCTGCATGAGCCGTATGCACCATTCAGTTGTGGTTGAATCTTGACTGCTGTTGGCACCACTGGGAGGGACTGACCCCTAGGTCAATGGGCTGCAAAGACTGGCTGCTACCACAGCAAAGGAGCTGCTGCATAGGGGTCGACCCTATGGAACAGAACCTGCTCCAATTTCATGTAGCTCTATTGGGATCACCAGTCATAAGAAGGTTCCACTTAATCACAGACAAGAACATGTAACTCAGGGCTGGTTAGTTACAGACTCTATACAATTGCCATGTGATTTTTTTTCATATAGAGATATGACCCAAGAAGGCATAATTAGATGACATAGAACTGGAGGAATCATAGTCTTTCCTTTAATGATCATAGAAATTTGATCTGGAAGCCATTCTGGAACTGCTAGTGGTCACAATATCTCTGCATGGAGAATTACTGAGGCAAGAGAAAATTATGTCAAACTGAAATGAGGGATTAATGGCGAACTAGTAAGGTAAAATAGGGTTTGAGTTCTGGGAGCTAGTCATGCCCAAGCTTGCTTCGCCTCTTACTTCACCTGAAACTTTACAGAGCTGAGCAAATAATGAAAAAGTCCCTTTTAACTTAGACAAAATTAAAAAAAATTGCTTTCTATTCCTTGGAATCTAATGTATCGTGACTAGTGCAATGTTGTTCTATGGGGCATATTTAGGAGTTTGGTAGTAATAACTTGCCTTTCTAATTGGGAATAAAATATTTTAAAGCAAAAGAAGGTATTGAAATTCTTATTTTATACAAAACAAACATGATTCACACTGGTTTTAGCAAATCATTACTTTTGTAGAAATGAAAAGTTAAGTGATTATTTAGGTACAGCTAGATCTAGGTGTTCAAAAACAAATCTTTAAATCTCTCTATTCTGCTCTCTGTGGCTGCATTATCCTCAGATTATGTCTTCCATCAACTGTGTTCTTAAATTTTATCAGCCTATAAAACCCTTAGAGAGAATTCTTTTTTCAGATTGACTCAGCCTGGATCTCGCACCTAACCCTGGACAAACTGCTGTGACCGAGTTGAGAAGTGGTGGAGGCAGTGGAGTCAGTGCTGCCTGAACCTCATGGACACAGCCAGGTAGGATTTTGGAGGCAGTCAGAAAAAGATCACAAGCCAAATATGGCATAAGATGATTAGACATGAACAAAACTTAGTAAGGATGAACTGATAAATGACCTTATAGGAAGGATATCAAGAAAGTGAGGGTAAAGTAGTGGAAAGGACAAACAAAATAGCAAACAAAATTAGGAGAAAGCAGAAATGCTGAGCTGAGGCAACTTTCATGTTAAAGTTATAAAGAAAGCAAAAATATATATATATTTTTTTTTGCAAAGAGGAAAGATAGACCATCTTTGCTTGGACATGTGTTTAGACCATGTATTAAATACAGACACTATTTTGATTGAAGTTAATTTCTTCTATACAATGCTTCTCTGATCTACTCAGAAATGGCTAGTGAAGGAAATTTATATTTGCTGCTCTATCCTAGTAGCACACATATGAATAATGACCGACTAGGGAAATTGTGAACTAAATCACAATTTATTTGTAATAAAGTAGAACAGTATATTCATTAAAAGAAGAGTGGATATTTTCAGTACTCTGGTAATAGAGTTCTAATTAATTTATAGATTTAAAAGGCCACTCTGACTCAGCCTCATAATTTGAGGAATAAAACTCTTCTAATGGCTCTATAACAGATTTATAAAACAAATGAGCAAACTTAATCAAACCACAGTGTTTGGCCAATACAAACGTTTCTATTGTCAGTAATTTACTCTTTGATTTGAGAGACTTAGTTGCAAATATGAGTGGCTACATGCCTCATATTCCATGAATATATTAGCTGGATCTTCATAAATGTACTCACTATAGTAAATTAAGAAAGGAATATTTTTAGCAATCAGCTGAAGTAAAAAAAAAAACCACTATTCTTTCTTCCTTTTTGTAGCAATAAACAACAATTTCTTTGAAGTTCCATAGACATATATAATAAATGAATTTAAAAAATCTCTGGCATAGACATATTTAAAGAAGTTAAGTCTCATCATTTATTACCATTTCAGTTGACTAGAACAAATATACAGCAGTGCTCATTTAAGAGATGTTTTATGTATTTTGGGCATGTTTAACTTGGAAATACACATGCAGACAAGGTTATTGATTTATAATTTGTACTTAAAATTATAGACCAGAAAGATAAAATAGTTCCAGTCTACAGCCTGTAGGTGTTTCCTTGAATAAATAGACTCAGACTGTGCAAAGGGGCTGCCTACAGCAAGGGGAAGGAGCCAAGGAGCCCCTCCTGCCCGTAATGCTCCAGGGGGGCCAACCTCATCCATGTATAGCTGAAATTCATTCAGGTGCATACATACCTCATCCACATATATTTGAAATTCATTCAGGTATATATGTAACTGTTGATCATACATTATTATGGGGTCATAAACTTCTCAGGATATGACGGACATCATAGACCTACCCCCTGGTACAATGCTCCTATGCACATACACACACAGTGTATGTGATTTCTGAAGATCAGTTATAAAATCCAGAATCTTTGGACCAGCCTATGTAAGTTGAAATGAACAGCCTATAAGTGTTGAAATGAACGTGTAAAACAAGCATAGATTAATGTAGTGACTTGGGAAGTCCCTTGTGTAAAAATCTGAAGAATTTTATTCACAAGAGAATTTGCTTTAATAAAGAGAGTTGGGAAAGAAGATGAACACTAGACTCATTAGGCCGGGACACGTACCTCCACTGAGTCCAGGGAAAATGGGAGGTGGGAGAGCCAACCAAGTACTTCTGCTGCCCTGGGGGTTTCAGCCTCAGGGAGAACGAGACCTGGAGGTGGTGATAAGATTGTGTGGCGGTTTGGGGGTTGGGATCTCAGAGTGGGAGAAATTATTTGGTAAAAAGTCTGCAATTTCTGTGCCTGTTACTGAGAGGGATTGGAACAAAGGGGAGAGAAAATTTGTAAGGTGTTTACTGTGCATAAAGAAGGCACTACCTATATATTTTATTTAACAACTTTGAATAAATTTGTCAACTTTCAATAAAGCTAAAAATGCAAATGATCTGCAACTCAGCATATCCACCCCTACAGGAACTCTTATACATATACACAGAGGAATGTTTAAGCAGCATTTTCAATAGTAGCAAAAATTTGGAAATATGGATATATCCATAATATGAGAATGGATAAATTATGAAATGGTCACAAACAGGAACACTACACACCAGTGAAAATTAGTGAGCCAGACCTATATATATTAATGTACTACAATCTGAAAATATGTTAAGTATGCAATTTAATATATTATATACATAAAGTTTAAAAATGTCTAACAACACCATTAGAAAAATTTAAGTATTTAGTAAAAGAACAAAAAAATGTATGAAAGCAATCAACATCAAATTAATCAAAGGGGTAACCCCTGGTAGGGAAGGGTGGGGGTGGGGAAGGTATCCAACAGAGGTGAGTACTCAGGTGGCTTTAACTCCATTAGTACTTTTTTCTTAAGGTGAGTAGTGGGTACATTTGTGTTTGCTGTAATAGTCTGTTCCTTTATGACTGCATTAATAATTTCGGAAGAAAAAATTAGAGTACCACAATCAAGTTAATTAATACATTTATTACCTCAGTTACCATTTGTATGTGTGCGCAGTGAAAGAAACATAAAATCTACTAAAGTAGGTTGTTCTTTAATGATAAAAGGAACATTTGACAAGAAGTTATAAGAGGTCTAAGACTGTATGCACTAACAGTGCCTCTCCTTTTGTATAATCTTCACAGATTTAATGACGATTTAGTATGTTTAATTACTTTTTATTTGCTCTCTATTTATTTGAATGAGACATTGTTTCACAGTTGCTTTTCATTGGGCTTCTTGGTTTATTTGCAGTACGTTTTACAAGCTCTCATCTGAGATTTTGGACTTAGACTGCCCTTTGGGTTAAAATTATTACCTAGTCCCAAACTAGGAATAAAATTTCACCATGTCTATTTTAATCACCTTTCATATTCAAGTCTCTAATTCATTTTAATGGGTTTTTGTGTACATTCTGAGATAGAGATAAATTCTTTTTTATTTTAAAATGGATACCTAGTCATCCCAGTACCATTTACTGAATGGCTTATTCTTTCCCCAGGCATCTGTAATACTAATTGTCACACCACTTCCAAATATGTTATAGGTCTGTTTCTGAGCTCCCTTCTGTGTTACATTGCCAATGTGCCAGTCATTCTTCGGCTTTATTATAAACCTTTAAATTTTCAATTTTTTTCAGTTATAGTTGACATATAATATATTAGTTTCATGTGTATGACATAGTGCTTAGGCATTGATATAGCTTATGAAGTGATCACCCTGATAAGTCTGGTTCCCATCTGACTGCATACATAGTTATTAGAGTATTATTGAGTATACATATTCCTTATGCTGTACTTTACACCCCTGTGACCATTTTCATAACTGGCATTTTGTTATAATAAATCTTGATAGAACACGTCTTCTCTCCTCTTCCTCTCCCTCTCCACACCCCTCTCTGGGAGCATCTTGACAATTCTTGGCTTTGGGCTTTCCACAGGAATTTTATCATTTGTTAAATTCCTAGAAAAACCCTTAGGGAAATTTTATTGTACATTAATTCAGAAGGAGTTAGGACTCTAAAGATCTGAATTTTCCTATCCACTAAGGTGTCTTCTTTATTTGTTTAGATATTCTTTCATGGCTTGCAATAAAAAGTTTATAATTGTCTCCATAAAAGTTTTAAACATATTTTATTAGATTAATTTCTAGATACTTTATGTTTTTATCATTACAGAAATTAGCCTCTTCTTAAGACATCTGCTTTCTAACTTTCTGGTTTTTACTGACATATAGACATACAATTGATTTTTGAATGCTACACTTTCTAATTAATTTGAATAATTTAAACATTTGTATTTTAATTATCTATGAATAAATAAGATTCAGTTTGTTTCTTTTCAATCCTCATATTTTTAAAATTTATTTTCTTCTCGTACTGTGCTAATTAGGAAAGGAAAATATAAGTGGGCTAGGATAAGGTACCCTAATGTGAGAACAGAAGTACCATGTTGAATACAAGTAGTTACAGTAATTATCATTCCCAATACTGATTTTTTAATGGGAAAAAATTTTAATTTCTCCATTAAGAATGACACTGCAGTAGTTTTTGGTAGATACCCTTTGTGAGATAAGGAAGCACAATTTTTCACATGAATTTTCTAGTATCTGGTTGTATTCTAGTATGGGGCAGGAAGCTTTAGCCAAAATGCTTGGGCATTCATATTTTATTATCCAAACATCACACTAACTTAGTTCTTAGTAAATAGAAATCATTTCAGGAAGGGAAAAGGAAGTCAGTGATTGAACTGTTCTTATAATTTGAAGTTTCTGGACAGCTCCCTTCCTGGGGACTAGATCTCCAAGATATTTTGTAGCTGAGTAATTGCTACTCAGAATTTTTTGCATGTGAGGAACTAGAAAAATAGACTTTCAGGACAATGGGAATATCAATAAATAACATAGTGGTGAAAAACAACGATAATTGAGAAATACTGTCTGCTAAATGAGTCTAAACTTTCAAGCTTATGGAAAAATACTTCATTGTTCTAGAGAAAGTATGTGTTAAAGTGATCAGTTACTGGGATTCACAGTTGGTAAGTACAAAACAGACATGGGGAGATTAAGAATAGTATATAGGAAATGGAGAAGCCAAAGACCTTAAATGTATGACCCATGGACATGAACTAAAAGAAGGGAAATGCTGGAGGGAATGGAGGCACTGAGAGGAGGGGGAAAAAGAGAGGAAAAAATGGGACAATTGTAATAGCATAATCAATAAGATATACTTAAAAAATAACTAAGCTTGGAGATATAGTTCATGTAGGTGCTCAAGATGGACAAGCTATTACATCATGTCATCCACCAGGGGGCAATAATGGGATGCCTGGCGCGCTGGAGTTCCTGAATACTAGTACTGAAAAGCGGATTTGGGATCCAAGCAACAGTGCCACCTGCAGTACAAGTAAGGCAGGTATTCTTCCTTTCTGCTTGGCTTGGGGCCCCAGGTAATGGCCTCAGCTTCTGCTCAAGCTGGCCTGGAGCAGGATGTGTTACAGCAGGATCATACATTTTGCCACTCATTACTAGGCATCTTCCAAGCTCTTGTATGGGTGGGACAGATTCACTAATCAGTATAGTATAGTATAGTATGGTATGGTATGGTATGGTATGGTATGGTATGGTATGGTATGGTATGGTATGATATAATATAATAGTATAGTATAGTATAGTATAGTATAGTATAGTATAGTATAGTATAATATATAACCAAGGTGTAAATAATTGCAATGAGATACACTTATATTTTTTAAAAAGGAAATTCCATTTATGGTTGCATCAAAAAGAATAAAATAGCTATGATTAAATTTAACCCAGGAGATAAAAGATTTGTTCTTGGAAAATTTTAAGACTTTAAAGAAAGAGACTGAAGATGATACAATAAATGAAAGCATATATAGTTCTCACAGATAGGAAGAATTAACATTGTTAAAACTGTTCATACTGCCCAAAGCAATCTACAGACTCAGTACAATTCCTACCAAAGTACCAATGGCATTTTTCACAGAACTAAAGCAAATAACCCTAAAATTTTATGGAACCACAAAAGACCCTGAGTAGCCATAGCAATACTAAGAAAGAACAAAGTTGGAGGTTTCATGCTACCTGACGTAAAACTGTACTACAGAGCTATAGTAATCAACAAAGCATAATACTGGTATAAAAACAGAATGTGGATCAAAAAATTCCACACCTAGCTAGCTGGTCACTTAATCTATGGCGATGAAGACAAGAACACACAATGGGGCAAAAGACAGTCTCTTCAATAAATGGCATTGGGACAACTGGACAGATACATGCAACAGAAAGAAACTGGGTCACTCTCTCACACCGTATACAAGAATAAACTCAAAATGGATTAAAGACTTAAATGTAAGACCTGAAATCATAAAACTCCTAGAAGAAAACATAGGCAGTAAACTCTTTCACATAGCTCTTAGCAATATTTTGGGGGGTGGTGGTATGTCTCTCTAGGCAAGGGAAGCAAAAGGAAAAAAAATAAACAAATGGGATTACATTGAACTAAATAGTCTTCACACAGCAAAAGACACCATCAACAAAATTAAAAAACAGCCTACTGAATGGGAGAACATATTTTCCAATAACACATCCAGTAATGTGTTAATATCCAAACTACATAAGGAACTCACAACACCAAAAAAAAAAGAAACCCAAAAAACAAAAAATCACCAACCAAATAATCCAATTAAAACGTGCACAGAGGACCTGAATAGACATTTCTCCAAAGAGAACATACAGATGGCCAATAGACATATGAAAAGATGTTCAATGTCACTAATCACGAGGGTAGTGCAAATGGAAACCAGGAATGAGATACCTCACATCTGTCAGAATGACCATCAGGAACAAATCCACAAACAGTAAGTGCTGGGGAGGATGTGGAGAAAAGGAACCCTTGCGCACTGTTGGCAGGGTTGTAAATTGGCGCAGCCACTGTGGAAAGCAGTATGGAGGTTCCTCAAAAAATACCACATTATTTCACTTATATGTGGAATCTGAAAAACAAATGAATAAACGAACTAAAATCAAACTCATAGATACAGAGAATAAATTGATGGTTGCCAGGTGGAAGGGGGATTTGAGGGATGGATGGAAAAGGTAAAAGGGGTTAAGAAGTACCAATTGACAGTTATAAAAATAGTCACAGGACAGGAAGTACACCACAGGGACTATAGTCAATAATATTGTAATAACTCTGTATGGTATCAGGTACTATACTAATTAGGGTGATGATGTTGTAAGATATGTAAATGTCTAATCATTATGTTGTATATCTGAAGCTAATGTAACATTGTATGTCAACTGTAATTGGAAACTAAATTAATAAATAGTTTCTCACAGTTTAGATGTTGCTGATTGCATCTTCATGGCATATTTTAACATATTTTTCTGTCCTCTTTTGTAAATTGATCATTGTTTTCTCAAAGCTTGATCAGATGGAGATAAGACATTTCTTACAAAACTTTTTTGGGTGCAAAACATTTCAAAGGTAAAGTTTTCTGGCTACTTTAGGAGGCAGATAATGACTCTTCCCATACTGTTTGACTCTGTTTTTATCATCTGGTAGCCAGTGATGTGCTTCACCAGAACCCGTACCCGTTCTTTGCATGTCCTTGTTAAGGCTGAGCCTTTTTCTGGGGTGTGTATTGTCTGTGTTCTGCCTCCTCCAGACTCCTTTCCTCTACAGTCTTTGCCTATCTTGTGATATGGGCTCTGGAGCTGACTTTGATAGTTTGGGATGTTTATTTCCTAATTGTACATGTATTAATGCTTGCAATATTCTTTAGTTCATACTTATGTTGTAGGGATGAGTTATAGGTGATTTTATTTCCTTTCCTGGTTGATTTTTGGAGGATATGAGGAGACATGTGGATTTAGGTGGCCCTTATAATCCAACATTCTATAGAAGTATTTCATTGAGCCTACCCCCCTTTCCCCTCCGAAATCCTGCTCCTTGCATCTGTTTCCTTGCTTTGGGTTTCGTTTCTTCTTTTCTGCAGTACATCAGTGAAGGCTCATGTGTTAGCTGGGGTAGGCAAGGTTATGATGAGGTGACTCCCACATGGACTTCATACAACAAAGATTTATTTCTTGGTCACAACCACGTTCAACAGAAGTTGGAGGCGAGTTTGGCTTGTGGTCATCACTCAGAGATGAAGCCTGATGAAGGCCCCGTCCCAACACACTCTTCCCTGTAATGGGGCAGGACCACTGTATACAGGCTCTAAAATTTCCCCCTGGAAATGACATCTATCACTTTTTTTTACATGTTTTGTTGGTCGAAGCAAGTCACACAGCCGTGACTAACCTCAAAAAGGGATAGAGGAATGAATCGGGACAGTTGGAAACAGTCTGGTGACCATCCTGACCATCCTTGTCTGCACTTCAGTGTGTATATCATTAACCAGACTGTAATATTTGGTTATAATTTTGAGGTAATATTTACATATAGTGAAATAAAAAACTTTTAAATCAAAAATTAAAAAATTACCAATTTTTATTCAGTTGTGTCTAATTTGTTTTTTAAACAAACCACTGAGTTTTCTCCTGTTGTGAGTCCTTTTTCTCTTTATCTATTCTAAAATCTGCCTTTTCGAAGTATGTTATTTTTAAGTCTCTACCTATCCTTATGTTTGTTTTGTCTGCTGAATCTTGCTCAGAGTCAGTTGTTTCCCTGTTGATAAATTTGGATCTTGATCTGATCATCGGTATACTTTATCTAGGGGAACTGTATACAGCTTGGTTTATTTACTTTTCCTTCCAAAGAGGTTTTTAAATTTTTATGCTAATTTCCCAGGATGTCATAGGGTGGGGACCACTTTATTTTAATTCCCTGTTCTGGGGTCTCTGAACATTACAAATAGTATGTATTTCACCCTAAACTCATATTAGGGCTGGCCTGAAGTTAAATATTTTGAGGAGAGACTTTATTCCTTGCAGAGCCTAGGAGGGGACCTGCTATATCATCCTCCTGGATGGGTGTTTCCAGTCTGTCCTCTGAGGGTGAAGCCCTTCAAGAACCATGTTTTTTGTGGGCTCTCACTTGCAGCTCCCTGCCCTGATGCAACTCCTATGTCCACAGGGTTGTGAGATCCAAGCTCCGTGTTGCTGGGACTGATTATTCCTCCCCAGGACAGCCACTGAATCATTACACTAGTTTCCAATTTCTTCTTCATTTTTGGCCTGTAGGGTTTTCAATACTTTGTTGGGAGCTCAGATATTTATCTAAAGAGATGTTTATTATGTCTTACTCTGTATTGCTAGGTATTTATGCTAACTAGGAGGGTTTATAAAAATATTGTGATACATAGCCTTTAAATATAGCAGCCAACAACTCCTCCAATTCTTTTATGCTCATGCAGCTCACATCAAGAAGCTGAGTCTATTTTCCCTCTCCTTGAATCTTCCCAACAGGATGTGGTGGGAATAATATTCTGGGACTTATGAGCCAAGGTCTTAAGAGTTCTTGTAACTTCTGCTTTTATTCCTGTGGGGCCCAGCCACTGTGCTATGAGGAAATTTAGGCTGGACTAATGAATGATTAGTGACCACAGGAAGAGAAGCTCTGGATTATGAGTGGGCATCTCGGAATGCTCCAAATCATAGCCCAGCTTACAGCTAAACGCAGGTATAGTAGTAACACTGACTGATAAAATGTGAAGCAAAACAAACCGGCTGAGCCACGCCAAAATTTTGACTTTCAGGACCACGAGGAAAATTGTTGTTTTAAGCTATTAAAATTTGAAGTGATTTGTTTCACATCAGATAATTAGACAGTGCTGCTTGCGAGAAAACATGAAGAATCTTTCTTATAAGGTTAAGTTAAAGGAGTTCATCATTATCAAGCCCTTATTTTGTGAAATGTTAAAGGGACTTATTTAAGAAAAAGAAAATAAAAAACATGTACAGTAAAATGACAGCAAACTCACAATTATTAACAACCACACCTAAAACAAAAACAAAAATAAGCAAACAACTAGCACAGGAACAGAACCACAGAAATGGAGATCACATGGAGGGTTAGCAACAGGGGAGTGGGAGGAGGAGAGAGGGGGAAAAGGTACAGAGAATAAGTAGCATAGATGGTAGGCAGAAAATAGACAGGAAAGAGCAAGAATAATATGGGAAATGTAGAAGCTAAAGAACTTATGACACATGGACATGAACTAAAGGGGGGAATGTGGGTGGGAGAGGGTGTTCAGGGTGGAGGGGAACGAAGGGGGGAAATGGGACAACTATAATAGAATAATCAATAAAATATATTTTTTAAAAATAACATTATGTCTTTGATGCATCTCATACCTACAGTACAGTGGAACAGACAGATGTGAACATATATAATTAAAATATGATTCAACAAATAGTGTAATAAAAGCATGTACAATAATACTACGAGGGTCATTCAAGCCAGCCCTTGGGGAGGGAAAAAGGGGTCATAGAGAGTTACCTATGCATAGAGAGTTATTCATAACCTTACAGTTGGCTAACTCTCTTGTTCCTTTTGGACAAGTGACTATGTCTCATCACTTTTGTATATTCATTGCCTAGTAAACTTTTGGGTACATGCTTGGCATATAATAGGTAAATGAACTTAATGCAGTCTACTTTGGAGAAACATGTAAAACACATTGTTTTTAGTCTCAATATACTAAGGGAATGCAATTAATATAGCATTAACATACATTTTCCATGACTCAAGTCTTGACTACCCATAACTGAATAGTGGACGTAGTATGTTTTCAAGTGCCTTATGAAATAAAACCCTAGGTTTCTTCCTTCTCCTCTGGCTGGTGTTTCCAATTTCAGTGCAAGTATGTTATTACTTCAGCTGAGGGCTTTGAGGCTGGCCAAAACATACCTCTTCCCAGGGGAAGAGTGTCGCTGTAAGCTGTGATGAGTTATTTCACACCGGTGTACATTGGCTTCATATCATTTCAGAGAGCTTGTTTGAATGGAAAAAGAAAGAGTAAATCTTAGGATGTGAAGGGAGCCACTAAGGATGATCACCGTCTACCTACGCTTTAGCCGAGGGCCTACCCTCAACTTTCTTAATAAAAATGAAAAAGAAAAACGGAGAGAGTGTATATTGTCACATTCTGTATATGCCCACACATTTGTCCAAAGGACAGAATATTCATTTCTCTTAGAGTTTAAAATCTATTATGTTGTTAAAAAATACTCATTCAGAAGGAATATCTAGTTTTTTGATATGTTGGTTTCTTAAAAAAACTATTTCTAACTAATTTTTAGAAATGATAAAATACATAACAAAATTATTCATTTTAACTATTTTTAAGTGCACAGTTCAGTGACATTAAGTACATTCATATTATTGTGTAACCACCACCGCCATCCATCTCCAAAATATTTCTTGTCTTGCAAAATGGAAACTCTATACCCATTATACAGTAACTCCCCAATTCCCCTTCCCCTCGCCTCTCCCAACCACCATTCTACTTTCTGTCTCTATGAATTTGACCACTCTAAGTTCCTGATATGAGTGGAATTATACAATATTTTTTTCTTTGTGACTGGCTTATTTCACTTAGCATATGTCTCAAGATTAATCCACATGGTAGCATGTGTCAGAACTGCCTTCATTTTTAAGGCTGAGTAATATTCTATTGTGTATGTGTGTGTATATGTATGTATATACATGTGTGTATACATATATACACATACACACACACACACACACACACACACACACACACACACACCATGACTGGTTTATCCATTCATTGGTGGACACTTGGGTTTTTACCTTTTGGCTATTGTAAATAATGCTGCAATAAGCGTGTGTGTGTGTGTGTGTGTGTGTACCCTCCTGCTTTCAGTTTTGGGGTGTATACCAGAAGTGAAATTGTTGGGTTATATGGAACTTTTATTTTTAACTTTTTGAGGAGGAGCCAAACTATTTTCTAAAGTGGCTGCACCATGTTATATTCCCACCAGCAATGCTCAGGGGCTCCAATTTCTGCACATCCTTGTCAACAGTTGTTACTTCTGTTTTTTCAATAATAGCCATCCTAACAGTGTGAGTGGTATCTCATTGTGGTTTTGATTTGTATTTCTCTGGTATGCTGGTTTTTATGACTTCTTTCAATGTTTGTTGTTACTTCTTCTACAAGAGTCGTCTGCAGGCATAGAAAGTTAATGAGCATAGAAAGAAAGCCCCTCTGTCGAAAAATTGAAATGGATATTAGTGCCTGATGGTTCAAATTTGAGGCATATATATTTTGAACTTTAACACATGTAAGAGTGAGGCTCTAACTTCCCCTTTATACCCCATTAGAGGCCGGAGTTCCTTGCATACAGAGGGTCCGGGCAGCCTCCAGGGAGCACTAGAAGGCTATGGGTTTCCGTGCCTGAGGCCCTGGCAGGAAACCTTGAGAGCAGGTTTGTTTATTTACTTATTTGTTTGATTTAATCTTTATTTTTTTCTCACTACCATTTATGCCCTTATCCCCACTCCCCCAGCAATTATCACACTGTTGTCCATATCTGTGAGTCCCCTTTCCTTTTTGCTCAGTCTCTGCACCCCCCCAAGTACCTCCCCCCAACTACCTGTTATCTGCTCTCCATGTATGAGTCTGTCCCCATTTTCCTTGTTAGTTTGGTTTGCTCATTAGATTCCACATATGAGTGAAACCATTTGGTATTTGCTTTTCTCTGACTGGCTTATTTCACTCAGCATAATGTTCTCCAGGTCCATCTGTACTGTCACAAAGGGTAAAATTTTATCCTTTTTTACAGCTGAGTAGTATTCCATTGTATAAATGTCCCATAGTTGTTTTATCTACTCACCTACTGATGGACACTTGGGCTGCTTCCACATCTTGGCGATTGTACATAACGCTGCAATGAACATGGGGAGGGTTTTGTTCCTTTGAATTAGTGTTTTGGGTTCCTTCAGATATATTCCCAGAAATGGGATCAATAGCTGGTTTAGATATAGCAGATTACCTGAATCCTGTTTGCAGTTCCATTGAGTTTCATCACTGCCTAGAATTCCTAGCTGGGGAATTTGAGGAAGGAAATAATTCCAGCGGTTCCTGTTAATTCTGCTAGGATCCCAGGGGAGCAGTAAGCAAAATAACTGTGTTATATTCTGTGAACTCAGTTTAACCCTCAAGAGAATGACCTGAGAATCTGAGGGCTCTAAAGTCACACCAAGGTAATAGAATCTTTCACCATGGGGCCATAGGAGAGGAAATATTTATTATGTGTTAGGCATTGGGTTAGATACTTTCCATGCAGTAGCTTATAAGTTACGTATTGCATTGTTTTACTAAAAAGGTAATAATAAATGTTAGTAATTGGTCAAAGTCACGTAGCTAATAAGTGTCAGAACTAAAAGCAGGTCCAATTCTAAACCATGCCACTTCTGGAAGTGTCTACTATGCATTGGACATAATTAAGGCTATTTTTATTATATTCTCTTTAATGACAGAAAGGAGGCCATCTTTGTAACTCATAGATTAGATGACTTTGGTATCCTTGGAAGTATTATGGAATTTTGAAATACTCTAAAAATAACACAGGTGAGAAAGATGCTGATTCTGGCTTGATGCTTATTTTTTAAAAAATGAATAACTAGATGTTCTATGATTTACTTACAGATGCTTGAGCTTGTCCAAGTCACAGAAATAGACTTGGCATAGCCTTGTTTATCAGAGCCAGATTCTAGAAAGTGTACGCCCCAGAAAAATTAGAATTTTAGCAATCTTTCGAACTCTCTGCAGTGAGTTGAATACAGCAGGGGAGTACAAGCCAACAGGTAATTATTCCACTGTTCACGAGTTTCTGTTCTAATAATACTTCATTGACCCCACTCTGTGTGTCAGCTGAGAATAAAAAACATTTAAAACATATTTAAAATATAAAACCTACCCTGTAATAACACCCAATTGCCTGTCATGTGACAACAATGCCTAGGGGCACCTTTTATCTAAGGCTTCCACAGTGCTTTATACACTCATTAACTCACAGCCCATCTGTTTTACTCCATTTTACAACAAAGAAATGGAGGCACTATGGAAATCACACAATATGCTGGTGCAGAGCTTAATAGGGAATTCTTCACATTCTGAGAATACAGCCTGTTCATTCCTGACTTAATATGAGTTCACCAGATATGGGGAGCAAGGAACATGATAGTTAATGTTATTGAGCAAGGAACATAATAGCTAGTATTAGTGAAAGTTTATTAAGTGCTAGACTCTGTACTAAAGCCCTTATATATATTAGGTCATTTACACCTTTAAGAATTCTATGGGTGCTTGTTGTAATGGCACATATACTTAAAAAAAAAAGAAAAGAATTTTATGAGGTAGAAGCTATTATTATCAATTAGAACCAGAGAGGTTAAGTTACTTGATATCAATTTTCAATAAGTGATGGAGCCAGGATTCAAACCAGGTAGAGCCCATTTTCTTACTCATTGCATGACATTGCCTCTCAGCATAATAGGTCTTATATTTTTAAACATATTGGAGCTTAGGGTTGCAGAGAAATCAGTCATTTTGCTTATAAATGAAATTTATAAAGCTGTTTACCAGTGTATTAGTAAGGATTCTCCAGGGAAGCAGAACCAACAAGATGTGTGTGAGTGTGTGTGTGTGTGTGTGTGTGTGTGTGTGTGTGTGTGTGTGTATATATATGTGAGGGACACAGACAGAAAAAAAAAAGACAGATAAGATATATACAGAAAGACCAACTTTAAGGAACTGGTTTACGTGACTGTGGAGGCTTTTAGTCTTCGGTGAGTCCAAGATCTTAGGGTAGGTTGAAGACCCAAGAAAGAGTTGTAGTCCAAGTCCAAAGGCAGTCTTTTGGCAGAATTCCTTCTTTCTTGGGGAGGTCAGTCTTTGTTATCTTAAGGCTTTCGAATGATTGGATGAGTCCACCAATTTAATTGTTGTTCTCATCCAGAAAACACATTTACAGAAACATTCAGAACAATGTTTGACTGAATATCTGGGCATTACAGCCCAGTCAAATCGACACATAAACTTAACTGTTATGATCAGACAATACGAGGAAGCAGTTTCTCTGATGATTATTTGTAATTCCTCACCTGATCTGCCAATCAGAATGGGGCAGAATTTTGAGTATCTGTGTATAAATCAGCACACAGAGCCTTGCCTTTGCAATGTCAAGGGCTGTGTGAGATACAGCGCCGGTCCCAGAACAAACTCTGCTGCTGGCTTTCCCCATCGGAGTGTCCTGTCAGGGGTCTGACCCTACAGTCAGGGTTCATCTGACTCAACTAGTCTTCTGTCATAGGTCCGGGTTACTAAGGACCTTCACTGTGGACTGTCCCAGTCATCTGAATTATGTATCGGTACCCTCCCCCATTTGACCTTGGCTCTGAAACTCTCCTGGGTTTGGTTTCCTGTTCTCTATGGTTGTTGGTTCTCTCTACTTCTCAAGATGATCAATTTAATAAATCTGGAAATTCTAAACATACGTAGCTTCCAAGGTGACAAAAGAAGACCAACTAAATTGTTAAATTTTTTTACATTTACATCTTTAATTTTAAGCCCCACTAGAGACCATGCTGGGCACTTATTGGTTGCTTAGCAAATTGATGAGTATGTTTGGAGAGTTGGCCAATTTGTTTAGTGTCTCTATTTCCTCATCTGTAAAATTGTGATGCTATCACTTGGTTCTTCAGGTGTATTGGGAGGTACATATGAGAATTCACATTAAAATGCTTTAAAAAATAAACTTACACAGTTAACCCTTGAACAAGGGGGGTTGGAGTACGAGGGTCCACTTACATGCACATTTTTTATTGATCCACGTGGCTCAAACCCATGATGTTCAAGGGTCAGCTGGCAGTGGGAAATCCGTGTATGCAGCATGTCTGACGTAAGTTATACATGGATTTCTGACTGTGTCGGTGGTGGGAGACCCTAGCCCCTGTGTTGTTGAAGAGTCAGCAGCAGTGCGTTGTCTCCCTGAATAAACACAAGGAGGTCCCTAGGGGCTACTGGTTACTAGTACTTCTTGTTCTCCAGTAAATGTCACCTCAGGAGGACTTCTCACCTAACCAACATGCAACCTCCTGTACATAAAATTCTGACTACAGGGAAATTAAAAGTTCATATTCTGATAATTTCATAAGTTTTTTAAAAGTCTTTTTGAGTAATATAGTATCACCGTTATTCAGGTTTTTTTGGTCTAGTATATCTTAAATATTGTTTTATGTACTTTTATTTTCTGAGGAAGTTGCAATCAAATGCTTTTGTGTGAGTAAAGTCTGGCCTTCAGAAAAATTTAACACCCCCTTTGGTTTTTGTTTCAGGGAAGTTGCTGTAGTGCATTGCCTTTCCCATCAGGTGGAATGGGCGGCTTTATAAAGCAGGCATGGGAGTGACTGTTTACATTTGCTTCAGCAGGTAGAAGTGGTTGTATATATTGTAGAGTTCTTTTATGGTGTTTAAATGTGAAAGTGCCATCAATAATGGCAACATACATAAAATAAATAGTGATCATAGAGCTAAAAAGTGTCACTTTTTGGGGACTCAGCCGTTTCACACCCTTGGAAGGGTAGCCCTGTTCCATGTATATATGTTGACCTATTGGCTGGATTCTACTTAGGAGCAAAATAAACTGCTTAAGAAAATATGGGTACAAATGGGACAAAAGAACACTTATAAACAACATCACAAATAGCGTCCGCTTCAAACCGTACTCTCAGCCTACAGCTAAAGGATGCACTTCTGTTAGCCAACACAAACTCGAATTCATTGGCCATATTAACTAGCTCCACAAAGGAGGAAAGACAGCCAAAGTCGGTCTATGAGAAAAATAGCAAAAAGGAGAAATCAAATGAAAAATTAAGAGGCACTGACCCAAATCTGGATTCAATTACAAAATGAACATAATTAAATATCATATTTATTGAGCAGTTACACTGTAACCAGATACGGTTCCAAGCTCATCACATGACAAGTTGTTTAATCCTCATAGCAATTCTATGAGGAAGGAATTATTATTTCCATTCTATAGACGAGGAAACTGAGGCACAGAGAGGTCACACAGTTAGTAAGAGCTGGTGCCAGAAGTTGAACCCAGGCTGGCTGTCTCATGCCAGAGCTGTGCTCGTGAGCAGTAGGTTGGATTAAGTGAAAGTGATTTATGAACATCAAAAGTCCATACAAAGTCAAGGTATTATGGTCATGAGTATGATTAGAAGGTACGTGAGAGATATCTAGCAGAACCCTTCATCTTATACTGACGGGAACAGGACTGGTTAACCGGACTGCTCATGTTTGCAGGTGAGCTCCAGCAGAATCTAAAGTTGCTGTATCTTAGGCATCAATACTATCAGCACCCTTGCACCTTCCCTGTTATACCGAAAGCATAGATTCTAATAACAATTGTGTTGCCATTCTGCTTCTTGTCCATGCCATCATAAGGTAGTTCAGTGCATTGAAAGAAAGTGCAGGTAAACTGGAATAGGGAGCTAGATAAATGAAAACAGTAGTAAAAAAACAACAATCTTTCAATTATTGAGCCTGCTTCCTGAAACAAATTTATTCTTAAGATTCAGAAAGTCTGTGTGGCTTCTGATACCGTAGGCTTGGGTGAGCTTATATGCACACTCAATGGCTGCCTCCATCTCCTCCCTCCTCTGCCACCAACCTACTCACCTGCACGCCCAGCCCCTTGCAGAGCACCCTTGTTGGAAACACAGCCACCCACCCGGCCACACATTGCTGTTCTAAGAGTTGCTGTGTTTAGAGATGTCAACTTCAAGGACTGTCTTCAGAATTTATTTTAACCATCGTGAAAATATTACATGGAGAGGTGCTAAAAAAAAAAAAAGAATTATGGTAGCTCCATAAGTGAAGGTTTTGAAAGCCTTCCTCCTTTACTCCAGAAATGCCTTTATATCTCACATTTCCAGTACCAAATAATGATTTAAAGAACGTGATTATTAGCTATAACTTAAATGTCACCAGCCTGTGGGGACAAATGAGATCACTGACGTGTTTATACCCACTTTTTACTGGCTTGGTGCTGGTGCCCTGACTTGGTCCAGTCCCCTGCCCTCAAGGCTGCAGTGCGCTCTGCCACAAGGGTTCCGCACAGGCCGTCCTTCCTGGCATCAGCGCTCTGCTGGGCACCCATGTCTGTGAGGCTGGCTGTGGTGCTTGGGGTGGAGTGGTGAGACTATCTTCCCTCTGAACATGAAATTCAGACACAGGATGTCACATCAGTGCCACTTGGTGGCCAATGGGTTATAGACTCGAGTACAGTGGCCTCCTTTCTGCCCAGGACCAGGCCTGCACCTGGGGGTGCCATTTCTTAGTCAATGTTCAAGGAGCAGGAACTGTAAGGACACTGCTCCCTGAACTCCCTGAACTCACATAATCCATGAGTGGGTTCCCAGGAGTCTGAGAAAGCCCTGGAATTATGTAAAAAGATGGAGTACTGTGGTGTGTCTGTAACTTTTTCTGTGGAAAGGGTCCAATACTTTTAGCAGATTCTTAAACACTACTCGAGTTGAAAAGATTAAGAACTGTCTCTCTCTGAAGGCATTGCTTTCAGGCTAAACTCCTCACCCCATAACTCTGTCTGCCCTCCACAGGGGGCTCTTTAGCTTCTCTGCACTTGGGCAGGTGACAGTGAGAGAAATCTGTTTGCTTTGTTTCAACAATTAGACTTTTCTCACGTCCTCCTCACCCCAGGCTCTCCAGATATATTCAGATATGTCGGAGTCCCATTGAAGACTATGGCTCCAAAAGACATCTTGCCATGTGAGTTTAATTAAATTCAGAAAAGGTAATTTTGCACATTTTATTGCCAGTCATCCTGCATTTGTAACAGAGGTTGTATTATCATTTTAAAACAGCCTTGGGGGAAAATCCTCTTTCTTAGAGAGATGACAACTGATTTTGGGGAAATAGTGGGAGTGGTAATAGAGAATGTTGACTTAATTAATCTTACTGCCTATCTGCATTGCTTGGGAACAGGCAATAAAAAATAAACATTTACATAAATAAAAAATTAACATTTCATCTTCAGGATCCCCGCAATCAAGTCGGGAGGGAGTTACTCCGTTGTGGAAGCCACTGGGCAGGGCACAGTTCAGAGAGTATGAATGAGATTTAGAGATCCTGGGATCAGAGGCACACTGACCATGGGCCTGTGGAATCTAAGCTCCAGTGGGATTGTGGGAACTGAAAAAACAAGAGAATGGTTTTCACTGGGGAAAGGGTACCCGCATGTTACAAGTGGTGGTGGCAGGAGGAGAGAGGGACCAGTATGACCTTTGGATGGAAGCATTATCTCCATAGAAGCCACATGCTTCTTTTTTTTTAACCCTCACCTGAGGATATGTTTATTGATTTGAGAGAGAGAGGAAGGAAAAGAGGGAGAGAGGGAGACAGAGAGAGAGAGAGACAGACAGACAGACAGACAGACATGTTAGAGTGAAACATCAACTGGTTGCCTCCCATATGTGCCCCGACCAGGGATCAAACCCGCTACCTACGCAAGTGCCCTGACCCGGGATTGAACCTGCACACTGACAATGCTCCAAACAACTGAGCCACTCAGTCAGGGCAGGAGCTTTATACTTCTTTAATTTGTATTTATTCATACTTAATTCCATCCTTTTCCTATTTTTCTTTTCTTTTTTTTCCTCCAAAGTTGTTCAGTTAATTAACAAATGGCTTTTCTTTTCCTAGAACATTTCATTTCCTTCCAGGCATCTTTGGAGACAGCAGAAAACTGATGCTAACTTACCTATTATGCTCACTTACGCAGCAAAACCATCAACTTTCTTCTTCCTGTGGCAACTCTTGTTGTATTGGTCCCGTCTGGTCCCCAGGAAGGAAGTGAGCACTGCGTTGCCTTCAACGCGTGCTGGGTCAGGGATCCCCAGTGCTGCTGAGAACAGAGCCAAGCACATTCCCATCGCTCCAGAGCTCCCTTGGTCAAAAGTTGCTTCTGATCTTCCTAAATGTCACATTGTGCCTGCCCCTAAGGATTTATACTCATCCAAAATTGTCAAATTTTAGCAATTACCTAAGAACTCAGGTTCCACTTCCTGTGTTTGCTTAGAAAAAACACTATTTTATCTACTTTTTGATACAGCGAGAGCGGGTGGGCAGGCCTAGGGAGTAAAGCCCAGTGGGAAGGCTTGCAGATGATTGCCTCAGGGCTCAATCTGGGGAAGTCAGTCCCTTAACTGGGGCTCTGCCTTTTATAGTTGATGCAAACCCTGCTCACCTCCTCCACCTGCCGCACTCACACAGGTGATCCATCTTAGCCTCCAGGTGCGAGGGAGAGAAATCATGCAGGAGGCGTTCCATTGCCTATGGGTTTCTCTCAGTGGCTAATTTTGGCTGAGCGCAGTAGTGGGAGAATCCAGACTTACAGCCCTTGGTGAACGCAGTCGTTTTTCTGCCTACTATGCATGTTTTTCAGCTTTGCTCTAGTAAGTGTTGAAACAAGCAGAAAAGGGAGTCACCCCACTTTTCTCTGAGCTAGTCATGGTCAGAGCACAAGATATTAGTCATCAATAGCACTCCTAAATGAGCAAGCAAAATGGAACAGAATTTAAAAGATGAAAAGAAAAAGTAGAGAGAGCCCCCCTCTTCTCTGTCTCATAGAATGTGATCCGTCACATGAAATACGATTCTGGTTGTGTGGTTGCTTCTAGCACTGACAAGTACTGTGGCTCTGGGCGAGGTCGCCCTGGGGCTCACGTTACAGAGTCTGGTAATTATGCCACAAGGTCTCAGAGGAAATCAGACGACATCATCACATGGAGGCTGGCAAAATTCACACTCAGTGCAGAGAAAGGTCACTGAACCAGCTCCAGACTGTGGACATATGGTTCAGAAGCATTCAGGACTTCTTAGCATTAGTATCTCTACCATCATTTATTATTTATTATTATTATTATTATTATTATTATCTATTAAACATGTGGGATTCTATTTCCCTACTCTCATTACCATCATGATGTAGCAAACGTGTCTAATGCACTCAAAAACTACTATTTGATCAGAAAATCGCCCTGATCTGAACTTGGCATATGGCAATTTCCTATGGTGATTTCTGAGGCCAACTATACAAGAACTTGTATAGATTGTGGGCAGTAAAATAACAAGAATTATTTTGGTCTAGCATTAGTGGTCAACAGATATTCTGTGTCACTTTAGGAATTTCATATTTAGGTATGTAATTTTAGGAGATTTACTTCCAGCCTTTATTCTTTACCATCAGGATTTTCGTAGTAAATGAGAACATTTTTCTCAGCTTCCCAGGAACGTAGTGCCAGACGTCAGTTCTAATGGTCCGGAGGCCCACGCATGGGTGGATTAGATGATGGTTTGAAGACCAAAGAGGCCTCATTTAACTAAAATGTCCTCTCTCCCCCACCACTCATACATCTGGAAGGCTAGTTTGTTTGTATTGTTCCTCGGGCTTGGGAGATGTATTTTGCCCTCAAATAATAGTGATCAGAGGCACCAAACTCCTGTTGCCTTCATAGCTGCAGTTCCTTTTCAGCTGTAAATGATTAGTGGACCTCGAACCTGACATTTTATTAAGATCACCTGGACAGTTTGTCTGTTTTCCCTATCAGTCCCAGGGGCTCACCTCCTGAGATTCTGATGCAGTTGGTGTGATGTCGAGGCCATGGCTTTGATATTTTTTGAGAGCGCCTTAGGCAGCCCTCAGCTGCGTTTAAGTATTCTGGATTAAACTCATCTCAGCATTATCAGAAAACGAATAAATCGATTCAAGTTAAAACAGATACATATAAAAACTAACCTGCTACTATACACTTTACTTTTTTGAAGGTCTCAATAATTTTCAGGGCTGGGTGGAAGCCTCATTTAATTCAGCATTCTTAAGACAGTGTCCATCATATCACAGTTGTAGAATGAATTAAAAAGCTGGTTATTCTTTTGGTATAAGAATTATTCATAATATATGTCCAGAAGTCATTTGTATTACATCTTTTTTTAAAATCCTCACTCAAGAATATGTTTTTATTGATTTTAGAGAGAGGAAGGGGGAAAGAGAGAAAAAGAAAAACATTTGATGTGAGAGAAAAATCGATCATTTGCCTCCTATATATGTCCTGACCAGGGATCCAACCCACAACATTTTGGAGCACAGGACAATGCTCCAACCTTCTGAGCCACCCAGCCAGGACTGTTTTTATTATGTCTTCAACTTAAAAACACTACAGAACACCTGAAAGTAAGAAAGGAAAAGAAGTGCTAAAAAAAAAAAAGAAAAGAAAGTGCTGTACTCAAGCATTTAAAATAGATGTCAAAAAGTCTAAGAATGCTTCCATTATACTTTAGTCCTGGGAGCATCCCTCAGGCTGCTCTGGGAGCTTTGTTCTTGTTTTGCACACGGGTCTAACAGCCTTGCTCCTCTGGTTCTCTGTTCACAGAAACTTATAAGAGAAGGAGAGACTGCTTTGCAATTGAACACTAAGGAATATGGCACATCAAAAAAGTAAACAGTGGAACCCAGAGATTACTATAGCCTGGGACTCTTCCGGATGAGGGGGCAGAAGTTTTACACACCAGCCACTCTGACTTTGTGCCCATTGTTCACTCATATTACGATTCACTACTGCAAGGTTCCACACAGGACATGAGATTACAAAGGTGAACTCTTTCAATGAGTATAGAGTGAGTCTTTGCTTGCTGTTCTTGCTCTTAAATTGTTTAAAGTGCTGCTGCTTAAATCATGCTGCTGCAGCTGCTTAGGTTTGTATAGTGGTTCTTGCTGTCCAAAGCATTTCATAGTTTTCATTACCAAGGACGCAGTTCAGTCATCCTTGTGGCCTCATAGACAGTCTCTCTGGTCTACATAACATTTTCCAATCCCTCAGTTTTATTTCTACAAATAAGATCTCCCTCAATGCACATCTGCATCATATTACTCCCAATCAAAACTCTCGGATGAGGATTCACCTGGACTTCTCTATGAGGTTCTTCTCGACTGAGCCATTCTACCTCTCAGCCTACTCTGACCCTCCTGCTTCGCGTTTTCAGCTTTCTGAACTGCACGCAGTCCCCTCCACCCACTGATTTTCACACTTCTGTGCCTTTGCTCGTGCCATTAGTTGTTTGAATGCTTTTTTTTTTTTTTTTGCCATTTTAGAGATACTGTTTTCCAGGAAGTTTTTCTTGACATCTACTCTCTCTCTGCACAGGTGCCAGCCCCACCAGTGGGCCTAGTTTTTTCACTTGATAGAGCCTGAAATAATGTTCATATGTGTTGTCTTCACAGCCACTTGCTCCCTTTGCTCCTCTCCTCTCCACTTCCCAGCATTTTAAGCAACTTGAAGGCAGGGGCCATTTTTATCCATTTACAGCCTCCGCCTGCCTGCCTTTCTCTCTGGGAGAAAGCTGTTCTCCAGCTCTCACCTTGATGCCAGACACCTCAGTTCCTCCACATATGCCACCAGTGCCCTTCAAGCTGCTACCCCAGTGCCAAAGCTCGGAGGGAGTGAGTCTGGGTAATTCTGTGTGTGGGTTCTTTAAGAGGAACTGCCTGGGAATCCAGAAGTTTCTTCTACCTACTCATCCCTGCTGGTTTTTGCAGCCAGAAGGTACGGGAATTTATCTTCCTGGCACTGGAACCCTGGGCTGGGGTCCTGGTGTAGGACTGGGACTGCTCACTGACAAGATATCACTCCCAAATTTTCATCCACCACACATGGATGTGTGACCAGTCTGTTCCATGTCTCTGCATCTCTGCCCCTCCTACCAGCCTGGATGGATGTGGTTTATTTAATTCAGTAATTATCGGACTTCCATTCAATTCCATATCTGACAGTTCTGAGTGATGGTTGTTCTATAGGTTAGTTATATATTTGATGTGGTTGTGCAAGGAGGTGAGCTGTGTTTACTTACCTTTGCCTCCATCTTGACTGGACTGAATTTGCTATTTGTTCTTTTTGTTACAAGATGCATTTTTGTCTGACTCTACATTAATGCCAAAGGCTCAAAACTGGCTAATTTGAGAGAATCTTACTTAAAATCTTGAAATTTAAAATAAGAAAAATTGAGTTCATTTTTCCACTTATGAAAATTTCTATAGCAAGCTATAATTTTAGAAACATTTTTACATGCTCAGTATATTTGTTTCTTATAACCACCCTTTGTGTTGGGTAACATTATGTCTATTTTATATATGTGAAATATTGAGGCTGTGAAAAATACTACATAAGATCATTTTCTGACATAAAATCACAAAACTAATGTGTATGACATGACCAGGATTTGAATTCAGATCTTTTAAGTGCAAATTATGTATTATTCTCATTTATTTCTCTTCTATCCTAATTTTATTTGTTCACTATGGTAAAAATAAAAAGCAGCTATTTAATGACAAGCTTGTCTGATCATCTGTAGATAGATGAGTTTTGATAATGAATAATGTGATATGAAGATATTTTCATTGTACCCACAGAATGGATTCCATCTGGCAAGCAGAGGTTTGATGCAGTTTGAACACCTAGTGAGGGGCGGAAGAAGACATTTTTTTTTTTTAAAGATTTTATTTATTTATCTTCAGAGGGGAAGGGAAAGAGAGAGGGAGAGAAATATCAGTGTATGGTTGCTTCCTGTGCATTCCCTGCTGGGAACTGGCCTGCAACCCAGGCATGTGCCCTGACTGGGAATCGAACCGTGATCTCTTGCTTCACAGGCTCGCGCTTAATCCACTAAGCTACACCAGCCAGGGCCGGA
>CM052541.1:40553321-40657142 GCA_028533065.1 Trachops cirrhosus | reverse complement strand
GGATTCCATCTGGCAAGCAGAGGTTTGATGCAGTTTGAACACCTAGTGAGGGGCGGAAGAAGACATTTTTTTTTTTAAAGATTTTATTTATTTATCTTCAGAGGGGAAGGGAAAGAGAGAGGGAGAGAAATATCAATGTATGGTTGCTTCCTGTGCATTCCCTGCTGGGAACTGGCCTGCAACCCAGGCATGTGCCCTGACTGGTAATCGAACCGTGATCTCTTGCTTCACAGGCTCGCGCTTAATCCACTAAGCTACAGCAGCCAGGGCTGGAAGAAGACATTTTATTGTCACTCTGGCTTTAGAAATTTCAGCTAAAGAAATCAGAGCAATTCCCAGTAGTCACACAGCATAGCTGCTGAGAATCTGCATCATGTCCCTGAATTTCCTTAAGCAGCTAATTACTTTGCAGGAAGGAAGGAGGCAGACGAGCATCCCCTGTGGAATCTGCTCTTGGATCACACAACTTCTCGTCAGCCCACCAAGGTACGAGACACTGGCATTTTCCTAAAGAGGCTGTGTCACCTCTCATATTGAGGGCCATCATATTAACAAAACAGGAATAGGATAGAAGGAACACTGTAAAGAGAATCCAGAATTCACACAGCAGACCTCAGTGGTGAAATGAATCCCCTCACCAGTAACCTGAAGATACTTGTACTTATCAAGGGTGTATGTCTTGATTCTATATCTATCAAATAGTCCTGGATATGTCTTTCCTGCCACCATGATTCTCTCATGGCACCCCAGGGAGTGAGTACTCATTTCTCAAAGCATCCCTGTTGGGTAAACAGAGGCAGTCTGGTTTCCTCACCCAGGTGTCTGGGTAACTAAGGGAAGCAGTGTTCCCATAGCCTTGACTGGGCCTAATAAGTAGTGTTCTCATAGTCTTGAGACTGGGGTCCGATGAACTGTTCCCATAACATGAAGTGGGCTCGCATGTGCAGAATCATGCTATGCTATATAATTTTCTGGCTGGAAGACAGCTTTCTTTGCCTCTAGTACTTAAGCCAGTAGGGACTCCCAGCTGGGTGCTATGACAGGTGCCATGTAGTGTACCAGGAGGAGACATAGAGGGAGACACGTAGCTTGCAGTGTGTGTGGCTGACCCACCCGAGAATAAAGGCATGTCAGACATCCCCACAGCTCTGTGAACATTCTTCAGCCTGCCTGAGTACTGTGAACCTGTCAGGCCTTGAATAGTCGCAACACAATCCCCAAACTCGGTCTCCTCGCTGAGTCTCCTTAGACTCCCACAGGGAGTCTTAGCACAACAGGATTTTCTCCAGATGCCCTCTCAGCTCCTTCTCCTTTTTTTTCCCAGTGGGAACCCCTTGATCCTCTTTCTCAGCTACATTAGCTGTAGTGTAGTTTTCCTTAAAGCACTTTCTACACAACCAGAACCATTTCTGCTCCAGAAAATAAGAATTATCTAAGGATGGAGAAGGAACAAATTAGGGGGTATTGTGTTTGGTGCATAACACAGATGAAAATTTGTATTTTGCTTTTACAGTAGTTTAATACTGTTAGAAGACATCCGTATAGCTTTAAGTAGGAAGCTTCTGTAGTTGCATTTTCCCTGTTCTGTCCTATCCAATGTTAATATATCATTGACTTTCACTCATTGCAGATCCCTTCCTCTGCCTGTTTATGAGTGCATTTCACAGTGTGCCTTTAAAAACTCATTATTTAGTTTCTAATACCCAAGAGATTGTTTCTCTCTTGAAGAACAATGGTACTCGAGATGAAGAGGAATGCCCCTGAGACAAGAGTTGCCAGATTTAGGAAAAGAAAAATACAGTCTATCCATTTAAGTTCGAATTTGAGATAGACAACAAATATTTTTTTAATATAAGTCCGTCCCAAACATTATATATTTATGGGATATACTAATGCTATATGTAATATCACACTAAAAATTATTAGAATATTGTATTAAAAATCCATTGTTTATCTGAAATTCAAGTTTAACTGGGTGTTTTATATTTTCTCTGGCAATCCTACCTGAGGGCAGTTTTCAGATTCCATAGAGACCAGAGCTGGACTGTCAGAGAAAGCAACACATTTTTGAACTTTCCCAGTAAGTAGAGGAGGCGGCGTGGTAGTTTTTCCCATAAGAAATGGCATAGGAAGATGTATTAGTCCAAATATTGTATATCCCCTCAGGACTGACCTGCTCTGCCACTGCAGGATCAGGGTGGACGATAAGATACATCTGGCTAATGATGTTTTGTAAGTCATTGTTTGAAGCTACTCCTGGCTTATTTTTGGAGGCATTCATTTACATTGTTATTCCTTTCTTCTTCCTCCCTGAGGTGATTTTTAATATTTTAAACTCTATGAATCTAAACAGTAAATTTCCACATCTATTTAAATATTGACATTAAACAATTTTTGAGGATTGCAGTTATCTTTAATGGAATAGATGAGGATACAATAGAAATAAATAATAATTACCATTGAAATCCATAAAAATAAAAATAAAAAAAACTTCTCCAAAGTGTTAAACACAACTTTAGAGTATAATGTCCATAAGCCATGCTTAAAGGTCTAACCAAGGTTTAGTGTAACTAGTGTTGGTTGGAGTTCAAATTAGTCATATAAAAAAATCAACCAAATTCTGAATGTCAAACTGAAATCCTAATAGACTCTAAAACTAACCTGATTACAAGTGTAGATATTAAGGTTAACAATTTTCCAATAGTTGTATAAACTCTTTGATAAATGTAGTCTATTGCCATGTATCACAGCTGTACTGCTAACCGTTGGCCCTAATTTATAGAAATGAGAATTTAGGTCCTACTCCCACTCCAATTCTTCTCATTTAAAAAAATTAACACTGTTTGGGTTTATGGTAGGGGAAAAGGGCATCTATGATAGCTTTGTTAGCCCTCGGCTCAAACTCTATAGTGGAGTGGTAGAGTAAAGATGGCTACAACTTCTTTGCTCTTCTTCACACTAAAAAGTGAATAATTTCCTTCCCCTTGAACCTGGGTTGCCCTTAGTGACTTGCTTGATCAATACAATGCACCATAAGTGATATGCTGGCAGTTCTGAGGCAATTTTAAAGAAGCCTCTTTTGACTTCCACCTAGGCCCCTTGAAATGCCTTAAGAATTCAGAGTTACTATGTATTATCTGAGACCACGTGGCTGGGGAGGCTACATGTAGCCCCTCTTGTAGACTGTTCCAGTGGAGTTCAGCCTTCTGGCCATCTTCATCCAGGCAGGCAGACATGTAAGTGAAGCTGTCTTGGGCCTCTAGACCAACCCACCCACCGGCTGAATGCTACCAACGGATCTCTTATTGATGCCCCAGGGAACAGAACAGCCCAGCCCATCCCTGCTGGAATTCCTGACTCCTGAAATTGTAATATAATAAAATGGTTATTTTAATGCACTAAATTTTCAAGTAGTTCTTTGAGCAGCAATAGATAATCAAAACAAATAGTGTTGTATTAATCTCTATACTTAAGAACAGAACCAGGTGGAAGAAAAAAAAAGGGTGGGCTGATTACAGAAAGTAAAGGGGGAGGAGTGAAGTAAAATTCTACAAAAAAAAATTAAAAGGACTGTAATTGCCATGGACATGAATAAAAGATGGGTTAGACCTTTAGAAGACCACAGCAAGTTTTAAAGAATCAGTCCCAAATTTTTGTCAGGCTGCTACTGTGATTTTGGGTCACACTCACAACTTTGACCCAATTTCTTTGAGATTCAGAGGGAAAGCAGCAGTAAAGTCTCACCTCATGCAGATGCCATGGACAGTAATGAATAAACATGACAAATAAATATGCTGCAAATAAGAGCTGAAAATGCTAAATATGTAAAAAGCAATCTTTGCATCTACTGAAAATCTTTCATCAGATGATTTCAAATTGAAGGTGTCTCAGGAGAAAATAACTTTGAAAATACAAACCGATTTTTATTTTTTGTACTTTTATTGGAAAGGTACATTTAAAAAAATACACAGACATTTTACCATTTATGGATTGCAGATACAGATGCTCAGAAAGAGTTCACTCTGTTTTGTTGTGTTATGATACTTCTTGCCCCTGATCACAAACATTCCAGTCTTGTGATATCAACTGAGAAATGGGGCATGGGAGCGTGACCTGCAACATAGTCAGTGAACAGAAAGACAAATTGTTCAATTATAAATTTTTTATCTTCTGTACATTATTGCATTAGGGAGCCACAAGATTATGTAGCATCATTACAAATGAGAACAGGTTAAAAACAAAGAAGGTAATTACATAGAAATACATGGATTCATTGCCTTCTTGCAGAATGCACAAGAGGTGCAAAAATGTGCAATTTAGGAAGCTCTTTTCTGTTTGTATACATTTGCTTAGCAACTCAAACTGTGAGGAAGCTACAAAATAAGTTAAACAAAAATAGCAAACAGAAATTATAGCTATGTTATATGGCTTTCTATTTCATTTAAATATCACCAAATAAAATAGACTATAAAGAAAAATACATTATCTTTTGTTCTCTGAATGAGAACATTCAAAGCTATCTTGCTTCCTAACATTTACACAGCAACTAAAAATGTTGAATTCAGACAAGAGATACAGATCTAGTACTACACAGGATGCAACAGTACCTGGGTCTGAAACAGTGCACGATCCCTGTCAACAGTGGTACACCGACAAGAAAAGGTTGTGACCCATTGGTAAGATGGTCTCCACAAGCAAGCACTTGTGTTCATCTATTTCTGTTCCACACTAGAAGGTGCCCAGTTGGATTCCAGAGTTATTTACAGACATGTGAGGAAGACCCTATATTTCAAGTCTGTCAGGAAAATATTCCACATTGTTTCTAAGCCAGATCACACTCATGGAAAAATAGAGAATGGTATATGTATATATATTTTTTCTGACCAATACATTTGCAAGAAACTGAGTATCTCAGATACACAAATTGAATGGGGTAGGACAGGGGGCGTGGCGGGGGTGGAAGGGAACAGGAAGTAAAGCCTGTGCTGCTCAGATTCCTAAATGACGGGAGCGGTTCCTAAAAGCACTCTTGCCTCTAGTGATGTGTTATTCTTTGGAGTCGGCTCACGTTTGGTGGCTGGGTCTGGGCACTGCAACACAAAATGCTTGAACTGCTGAATCCTTTTGGCTTTCCTTCTCGACTTTCCTACTTACTGGCTTCAGCCGACTCGGGGCTTGCAGACTTAGTAGGGAGCGAAGAGGATGGAGGCAGGTGCGGCGCGGATGGGCCCGTGGCCGGGCCGAAGGAGAGCAGGCGGTAGGGCCGGGGCCTGGAAGAGTGAGGCCGATGGCCGCGCCGGTAGCGACAGCGCCGAGGACACCGCGGCTGCAGCCAGGGGCGAGGACAGGAAGGCGGGGGCCAGAGGCTTCATCATATCTTTCTGGAATGCAAGTTTTGCCTAAAGGAGGGAGAAAACCAGGAAAGGGGTAGGGATATTGTTTTGAATGAACACCACAGATATGTTTTCATAAGTAAGACACAAACATTAAAAAGTCAAATTTTAAAAATCTTTCAGACGTCAAGACATGATTATTTTCACAAAGCTGGTTTCAAAGGCTGCTGGCGTACCTCTACTTTGATGTGTGTCCATTTCAACTCTTTTTTGGTGGCCTTTGCCCATGGGCACTAGGACACAGGAAGGCCTTTCTGAATAGATACTAAAGCTATTTCATATGGTGGCTCAGAAAGAAAACACTAACATCCCCAGCCGGTTTCCTGCTTAGACAACGGAACTCAATTCAAAATTCTGACTTGTCTTAAACCACAATGCAGCCTTGAAAGAGATTTTTAAATTTTTTTTGAAGGATATTCACAACCCTTCACCTCACTTCTTTTCCAAAAGCCGCATTGGGATAGGCAACCGGGGTTCCTGAAGTTAGGGCCCACAAAGACTCAGGAAAACAGTCAGTTCACACCTCTCTCTCTGGCCCCTTAAGCGTATTCCTTGAAAAACTTCAGCTAACTCAAATTTCCTTCATTGGGAATCACTGTAGGTTGGCTAGCAACTTTCCCTATGTAAGGGAATCCCACGGTGGAATCCTCCTGTGAAGTAAGAAATGGATTCTTAATTTCTGATTTGCAATCAGGAACAGTTTTGCAAGCTGTGTTTGCTTAATGCAGGTTACACTGTTTTCAGCATCAGATGAAGGTTTTAAAGAAGCTGGAAGATGAGCAAACTCAGTATCACCTCCAGCTGGCCACTCTCAGCTTTGACCTCACACAGAGTGCCAGGCTGGGTCCCAGGGAGACTATGAAATCCATTCATCTGGGTATTTATATGACACCTATTGCTGAAGTCCTTGCATATTTTTGCAAAGAAACTGAAAACTGAGCAGGTGAGACAGGCTGATTAGCAACCTGCCTACTAGACAAGGAAGGAGAGCAGCATATGCATGCACTTTACCTTCTGGAGAGATGAGGGGAGGGGAAGGTAGAGGGAGAGAGGGAGGGAGGGAGGAAGACATTAAATGAATGAATTTTTGTTTTCTGAAAGCAATCCCTTTCCCCAGGTTCAACAGGCATTGCATTCCTTATTCCTGAGCCTTTACTTTTCTTTATATGCTAAAGAAAGTAGCCTCTTTGAAAGGTCCTGGTAAAGGGTAAGTTATTAGCTATTAAAGAGGTTCTGTTTCTCTTCAAGGTGCCCTACAGCAGGGACCAGGCAGTTCATTTTAAAACTTCTGTTTACATGGGCTATTTAAGTTCCCAACCTTTCAGAACCAATTACTCCCGAGGCCCTCCTTACCCACCAACCTGCCTTAGACAGCAAGGCTGCCCTGCAAAACAGGAACAGGTCAGGTGAACTTACTGCTAAAATGCTTGGGCTCCGCTGGAGTTTGTTGTAAGGGCTGTATTTCGGCTTCAGTGGCTTCCCTGCAACTCGATCCTTATGCCTTCGGCTAGAAATGTGCTGAAAAAAGTTTGATGCATTAGCTGAATCTAAATGTGAGTTTTATTCCATGTAAAATATGTTTCCTAGATAGAGGCAGCTGGTTTCACCATGATTTATGAGGCTTTAATGCCAGAGGTAGCTGGACCCAGTTGTAGGTACAAGTTCCAAGTAGTGTCCTTACCAGTGGAGGAGCCTGTACCCTCCACCCGCTCCTTATTGTTCTCAGTGAGCCAGGTGCCCGGTGTCCGACAGACTGTGCCAAGCTGCAGGGTGGATGAAGACCTCTTTGTGAATGGGTGCACAGCCCATCATCTCAGAGGCTGAGGCTCAGCTGATTGCTGCAGAGGACCATCCAACTGCCTGGCATCTCAGCCATGTGACTGCCCAGCCCAGAGGTGGTGGGAACCCTGGTGGGCACCAGGAGTGGTGCTCTTCCACCAGTGAATGCAGTGGTGAGGCCCGGTTGCAGCAAAGCATTCACCCAAAGGTGGTGAAGCTGCTGCAGACTCCAGGCCAAAGCTCAGGAGGAGGGTAACTGGGAAGCCTTGGAATGCAGTGGGAGCCCAGGGCATCTCTCCCATTCCCTGGAATGGTGGGAGGGGGAGGTTCTCACACTGAGGGTGTAAAAATCCCTTCCCTCCACCTCTCTAGTACCTGATTGGGGGTGGGACCAGGGGAAGGCACCCACCTGCCCACAGAAGTCAAAATGGTGGCATGGGGAGGTGCTAGACCAAAGAGGCCTGTCAGTCTAGCCTAGGGAAAAAAGGGATTGGTTGGGAGGTGCACCCACCCATAGCACATAAAAGTTTAAGAACTTCATTGGTCATTTTGAGAAAGCACCTGGTCCATCCCACACCCAAGCTAAGATAAACCCAGGAGAACAAAGAAGGCTCTCTCTCTTGCTTGTGGCTTGCTGGCTCCAACCTGCACTTAGATGGTGCACTGGCCTATTCTCTCCATGGTCCACGTGGCCTTAGCAGCCATGTGGCCCATGTTCTCCAGGAGAGAGCCTCTCTTGCTCTTCCCACCTGATGATGCATAGGCCATGTGCACATGCTCTCTACCCCAGGAGTATGTGACCTTGGGGCCCTAGCAACTGCATGGCCCATTGCTGCATGAAGTCCACATGCAGACCTGGGGGTGGGGGGCCTGAAATGGTCAGCAGCCAGGAACAAGCTAAGCCATCTGGATGACTACTTAGCAGCTACCTGTGGGCTCCAAAGGATGGTGCTTTAAAAGGGAGCAGGAACTCTGGGGACTGCCTTTTGTTTTGGTCTTGCTGAGGATGGGTGGACTTTGTCTTGGTTTTGCGGAAGAGATGAGCTTAGAGATGGGGAATCTGTAACTTTCCCAGATCTCGCAGCATCTGGGTAAAACCTCTTGCCTTTTTCAACACTGACAGCCTCACAGGTTTGGCTTTTGTGGCAGCAGGCAGACAAACCCCCTTTTTTGCTCGGTAACAGTGTCAGTAAAGTCACCCTGCTCTCTAAGTTAAGGTTTGCCCCCACTCAATTGTAATATCTCTCTCCCTTTCCTCTGTCTCTATTGCTCTTATCTGACTTTGCCTGGTATTAGCACTGTGACTGTTGAGTCTGTCTCACTAACCAGACTTTGGGTTCTTGGAAGATGGGCTGAATATCTCAGTTATCTTGCAGAAGTTCCTGCCTCACTGTAAGCTCCAGGTGACTGCTGTGCTCATCTGTCTCTAATACCTAGTGTGGAATTTGACGTATAGTAATAAGTTGTGTGCAAATACTCGGTACAGACTTTTTCTTCCACAGAGCACCTGTATTTTGTATATTGTATGCATCCTACAAAGGTGAGGATGAAAAAAAGGAGCCACATACTAAAGCTGAAAAGTTCAGGGGAGGCCTGCATGGTAGGTCTTACAAACTCAGAGACCTAACCACATAGTATGATCTGAAATTAAAAATTCCCAACTAAAAGAAAGCCATGGCAGGTAGTGATGTCATAGTTTGGTATCTTCCCAGACCAAGGTCAGTCTTTACTTTACCTGAGCTTGTCTATTGCCTTTTTGCATCTACCATAACATACCTTCAGGATGTCTGGGTAATTTCCTTTTTCCACACCCCTCATGGCACACTCACTCACCAGAGCAGAGACTACAAAACCCTTCATTGTTACTGTTATGGTGATTGTTAACTATCCTATACCCACGAATGTAAAAGAAGTATGCGTCTGTCTATTCATTTTACTTTTTATCCAATTCCAGAGATTCTTCCCACTTTTGCTTTCTCCTGCCTCCCTAATCCATCACCAGTGGATTTCATGTAACCCCCTCATGCCTCCTGCTTTGATTGTAATGTATAAAATTAGGTGTAAAACTGCCACTGTCTGGGCTATTTTGTCAACCTGATGAGATTTTGCTTCCTGGAAGTTGTCATCAGTTTGGCTCAGAGAAACTCCTATAAATTCTTATAGGTATGGGTGTATCTTACACTGACAAATATAAGTAAATTTAACTGTGAGCACAGTGACAATCATTACTGTATTTTGCCATGTATAATGTATACTTTTTTGCCCAAATTTTTGAGGGAAAAATAAGGGTGCATATTATACATGGGGAGTACCTGAAATACCTTGTATCTGTTTGTGTGTTTTGTAGCTATTTGTTACATAAAATTTCTTGTACCATAATATGTCCAAAAGTAAATGCTAAAATTCCTTTATAATACAAAAAAACCCAAGTATCTAAATATAAATAAAAAATTGAATTAAAAATTAAAACAAAAGATATTTTTTCCTGAAGGTTTGTCCAAAAACATGGGTGTGCAGTATACACAGCAAAATATGGTATATAGATTGTGAAATACACAGTTAAGTGGTGACCCCCCCAAAACAGTAGCTACTAATTCTGAATACATTACCTGTTTGAGTTGAATTTCTGAATTAACATGAACATCACAGATTTCACAATGAAATGTCTTGTTCTGTAGTCCTGAACCCTTACTGCCATTATGCATCTTTAATCTTGACCCAGGTCGAGGGTAGGACTTAATCGGCCCAGCCCCATTACGAGCTTCAACCATGGTCTTGTGTTTAGACCCTAAAACAGAAAGAAATATGTGTTAAATAGCTATTTAAGAACTACATGAAGCTCTTTGTTTTCTTATTCTTGAGCAGTATTTTCAGGCTGAATTTCCCAATGCTTTTATTTTTAATACCATTTTAATTCTTATTATACATTTAACACATTTTCATTGTAAAAAATGGGAAGAGTATAGAATAAAAAATATAGAAAGTATAGAGACGCACGAGAAAATAAAGATTATCGATATTTTCAAAGCCCAGACATAATCAAAATGATCATTTTAGTGCATTTCTTTTTAAGTTCTTTTGTAGTATATAAAAAAATAAGTATAGTCCAGTGTTACCACAATAAATTCAATAAAAAGAAAGAAGTAAATATGGTCAATAATATTGTAAGAAGTTTGCATGGTAAAAGATGATTATTAGAATTAGTGGGTGATCACAATGCAAGCTTTAAAAATGTCCGATCTATATATTGTATACTTGAAACTAATATATCTTATGTAATATTATATACCAATTACACTTAAATTTAAAAGTCAGCATACAAATACATATATTTTTTCAAAATAGTGATCATGCTAATTATTCTGAAAATTTCACATATCAAATTGTATACATACTTCCTCTGAATTACATTTTAATGGCTGAGTAGTATAATCTATAATATAGAGTTCCTATAATTTATTCAACATTTCCCTACTGAAGGACTTTTAGGTTGTTTCCTTTTTTTTCTCTTGTAAGTGTATTACAGTGAACACTGTGCACAGATATTTGTCTTCATCCCTGTCACTTCCTTACAATGAGTTTTGGGAAGTATTAGACATTTTTGAGAAAATAAAGAACAGAACAAGTTTTATCTGAAACCTGCTTTTGCCTTGCTGTTTGCAAAGTCATTGTGATCACACTTTTTTCAAAATTATACCTTTGAATCATGAAAGTAGAGAAGACACTGAACAAACCTAATGTTTGAACACCTAATGATGTTTTGATGAGAAAAGTTAGCTCTTGTTACAAACATTATTTAAATCCCCACCATAGCGGCTAACCTGTGTTGTGTGCCTCTAGCTGTGACAGGGAGTTCACAGCCACTTTGCATAGAGAACAATAGAGCAATTTTTTGGCTTTTTCTTCTTCTGATTCAGAAAGAGTACCAGGAGCTCCGTTTGTGCTCTTGGAGGGAGAGGGGTCTGCTCCTGGTGGCAGGGCCGTTGTGCCAGGTTTGAGGAGAAATGAGCCACCTTCAGAGCTTGACAGCAGACTGGAACTGTTGCCTTTCAGCTTTCCTTTGTCTTCTAAGAGAGACACAGAGATATGGTATTAAAGCCTCATATCATATAAACACAGATGCATTGACATAGAGGAATTAAATATAAGAATTTGACTTCTGTATTTGGTTTTACCCCATTCCAGAGTTTAGTCCATTGTATCTGATGAAACAGAATTCCATGCCATCGGTTTCCATATCAGGTCACCCCAAAGTCAGGACGACTTATAAAAATCATTGTCCCACTTGAAGCCCATAACTTCCTATCAAATATGCTTGAGTTGTAAATTTTGCTCCCGGGAAGACTTTAATATATATAGAAAACCAGTTACCCTCTCATATGATTACATGATATGACAAGAAGATGAAATAAGTCATTAGGCACTGGGAGTTTCATTAACTACTCATGTATTAATTAGGACATGAATATAAAGTTAAAATTCAGTCTTTACACCGAGTTAAAGAATTTAAGTTTGGGGCGTGGGATAGAGAGGAGGGAAGAAACATGGTTTACTTGGGTTATGATTAATTGTTTTTGCTGTTCTTTGAATTGCAATGAAATTTACCCAAAATACTGGATGCAAAGTTTCCATAATACTTACTAGTTACTGCCCCTCTAAGTCATAAATTTTAAATAATGACATGAACCATAAGCACAATATGAGGATTGGCTAATAATTTACAGACATCTTGGCATTTTGTTCACGTAGCTGCTAAATGCTTATAATGCTCAGGGCTCAGGTGCAGGCCACATGAGGGGACGGAGTGACTGTAACTCTTCAGGGGTCATTTGCTATTCAACAATGGCTCTGTTCAGTGGCCCCCTTGGGAAAGAAACTGGAACTTCTTAGGTAACAGCAAAATCCATCAGAGGTTTAATCCTACTAGAGCTGGTACCTTAGAAAATGTCTATAGGTATGCTAATAAACTCTCATTAAGAGAGAAAGGGAATTAAAACCGAGAATTTATTTGTCCATTGCCCTAGCTAATTTGGAACTGTGTACTATGGGCCTGGATGACCAAGAGCGCAGGCATGACTAAAGGGACAGCAACATGCGAGTGTGTCTCTTCTGCACACCAGGCACACCAAAGTGTCATACACATAAAAAATAAGACGAGTCCTATTTCTGTTTGATTGAGAGATCAGCATTTGGCTTCCATCCCTTTTTCTGTGTTGACTCTATCTAGGTCAGGGATTCTACAGATGGATTCCTGGTTTGGGTGGTATTTAGAATAAGTGAATGTTCAGATCCCCTTTCATCCTTGGGTTCCACGATATTCCTTTCCAGCAACTTTATTAACCCTTCAGAATGCCATGAAGTATGATGGAAAAGATCTTAGATGTTTACTAAACTGACCTCAATGGTAGGAGAGTAGAAAATAAAATCATCCTTCCTAAATGGTAATAGTGAGTAAATTAGATTGAAGATTATTTCAGGCCTGGAACTTTCTCATCTGTAAGAATCCCTGATTAAACTGGAAATTTTATAGATAGACAAAATGAAATTATTCATTAATCCTAATATTTGCCCTATGGAATTACTGTTTCTTGTGGTGGAAGCTGAAGTCACTGCACAACAAAACCTCTTCCTCAGTCATTTCACAGGATACTTCATATAAATTTGACCTAAAGACTCTCCCTGCTTTAGTCACTTACTCACTCATTTTCTCTCCTTTTCATATTATTATTGTAAGGTCCATTATATTGATCTCCTTCATCTATTCCCACATTTATGAAGAATTTTACAATTTACAAAGTGCCACTGCTTACATTATTATCTCCCACAACAAACTTGTGAAACAGGTAAGATTGAAAATGATTGTTCCTGTCTTAAAGACGAGGAAACTAAGGCTCCTCAAGACGAAATAATGTCCCGCAGGTCAGCAGGTGGCATAAAGGAGCGAGATACTTTATTCAGCTGTTCACCGACAGTAGTGTGCTAGTCCTCCTGCACAGAGGGAGGACTTCACATGGCGTCAATGTTATGAGCGGCATGCAATGGTCACCCAGAAATGTAAAAAAGCTGTTGCTTTGTTTTAAAACTACAGTTCAGTTTTAAAGCATATTTTCCTTAAATGAAAATGTATATTCTAGTCAACAATCATGTGATTCAGGTAACATTGAGAAGATGAACAAAATTGTATCTTTTTCTCTGTATCCCTATTTCTTTTAGAAAAAGTAAACATTTCCTTTTCATATCTCTTTTTCAAAAGAGGTCATTTATTCATTAATGAATGCATATTAACAATATGCTAGTTGCTGGCAATGTGCAAGATGTTGAAGAAAATAGTAAATAAAGTAGGTATGGGCTTTAAGAAAGTAACAGATTAGCACGGGAAGGAGACAGGCATCTAGAGAACTCTAATTTATGATGGAAACCAGTAAGAGTGGGAAATGCATCTGGCTGGGCAAAAGGAGACATTTTCCATAAAGAAAGGGGCATTGTGGCTGGGTTTTGAAGGTCAGATTTAGATAAGCATAGAATGGGGTGCAAAGGAGTGGGAAGGGAATGGGTGTACGTGGCAACATGAGGAAATGCTTCGGGGTTTGCGTGGTGAATACCCAGTAGTTGAGCATCGATAATGCCAACATGAGTAAGGAGAGATAAGCATGGACTGAGTCAGAGGGCAGAGGGTACCTTAAAATGATTATAATAGGTTCTAAAGGTAGCCATTTCTGGTTTAAAAAATATTAAGAGGTATGGTGTATATAGCATTTATATAATCAAACATTTAGATAAATTATGTTTTAGTTTTTATCCCCAAGATAGGCCAGAGTTTTTAGCTTTGAGAATATTAGGGATATTTTTGACTTTGGAAATGCGTAATTGGTTCCATCATATTCAGTGAGTTCTGTGATTAGATTGATATTATGCAGTCAATACAACAGATTCTAAAATCAAGAAAGTCACTTAGACAATAATATATTAAATTGAAGCATTCTTTCTGGATGTGTAAACTCATAAGCTTCAAAACCTACATTTGTTATTCTTCATTTTAATTGCTTGATATTTTTATCAAAATGCATTATATTATTTCTCTTTCTTTATTGGCATTTTAAAGGCTCCTTATATTGTGTATTAGAATATTTAATTAACGTGCTGTTTCCTTCTGTTTCTTTTAATAAAGATGCATGCCATCCAGAACTTCTGGTTAATATAAATTCCACTTTCAAGTATTCCCTCACCTAATGTTAATTAGCAGGGCTTCTCTGTCTGAATTATTTCCTTATTACTCAAACACCTTTTTTAAGGGTTTATCCTACAGGATTTTGAAGCAAAATTTGCCTGGCTACATCAAAATTGCCCTTTGTAACAGATATCCATAATTTATGCAGCCAAGTGAACTTAGTTCTTCAAAGTAGCTTTCTTGGAAGGTTCCATGTTAATTTACTTATTTTCCAAAGCTCTAAACATTTTGAAAATCTCTTTTAAGGGGGAACTATTTTCATATCCAGTTGGTAAACCATGTGAAGGAAATGTCTTCAGTATTTTTTACTCCAGGAACTTTACTTAAATTAACCCACCTATTCACCAGAGTCAGTACTACCTGGATCACATACGGCCTCAGAGGATTAATATGCTAACACAGAAGATGAAAAGAACATGCCAGAAGTCCTAACGTAGTATTACACATTCAGCCAATCTGATGCTGGTGGGCCCTTCACATCCCATGCCACCTTGTCATGCCTCACGCTGACCCCCGGAAAGTCGGAGTCTTCAAGCACGGTTGACCACTGTGAAGCCTGCTAACTCCTAATTAACTGCCTTTGTATCTCATTGTCATATCTTGGCTTTCAGTCTAATCCTAGAAGCAGTCCAGGATAATTTAAGAAAATTATCCTTAAATTAAAGTGACTCTTCATCGAATCAGAATCTATATGTCCTTGCCTTAAAGAAACAAAGAAGCTTATTTATTTTAAATAACTTAGGACCCATGACTAATTTCATAAATTCGGAACAGGTCCTGAACTGTAATTTCCTGCCAGGCCACAATCCTGACTTAGAATATCCCTGATCTTTCCATCTGAAAGCCTATGTCAGTCAGGTTCTGGCCACTGGGAGACACCCTGCAGTGATTTTGTGGTCCAGTGATAAGGCCTCCTTGTCCGAGGTCTGCATGACAACTGCCCCATTGTCCCTTGTGGCACTTTGTTGGGGGGCAGAAGCTGTCGGATCAAACAGTGGCACCTCCAGATAGCCGGCAGTCTACGCTCTGTATCCACGAGCTGGCACTGATATTAGTGAGCGTGGCACTTTTTGAAGGGAGCACAAAAGGGGCTTGTTTGCTTGAGTTTGAATCCAATGAGCAGCTTTCTGCTGTTTTGTATAGTTTGCCAGCCATTTGACTTGTAAAATAGAGAAGTCATATTTCAATTTCTCCAGGTTGAAAAATTGCCCCTTTTTTGATCTGTCACTAAGAAATGTGAAACAGTTATTTTTGAGGCAGCTTTATTATGGAAAATGGAATAACTAACTCATGTCACTCAAATCAAGTCCCTCAGGGAGTAGGCCCAGCAACGATTCAAAAGCCAGGAATAAGATTAAAACTGAATTTTCTAGGTGGAATGAGGAGCAGATTTTCCCCGCTAAATGAATGGCACTTTACAAAGGAAACATAGATTCATGAGGTACAAGGAAAACATTTGAATTTTGCTCCTCCCGCCTCCTTCCTCTGTAGATGAAGAGTTTAGGGGTTAACTTTGACATTCTAGGCAGAGGGAATGCACTCTGACAATGGAAAGGTCAGTCTGAACAATATTGAGGAAACTGAGTTTCTCTTCATTTAAAAAATGATTTTTATTTAATACAGAAAATACAAAAACTTACTGCTAGCAAACAAGCCGATTGCCTCAGGCTGTTCCAGGGAGCTAGGTATCTGCTCTCACTTGTTACGGACCTAACTGTGTGCTGCCTGGCCGAAGACTGAGCCAGGCTGCCAGGCATCAGAAAGTTGCCAATCCTTTAAAAATATATTGTAAAGCTATTCATACTTTTACATTTTGAATCTAGCATTTGTGTCTAAATTCAATCTGCTGTTTTATTACCAAATTGTCAAAGAGAGCTTTATATTGATATTGATATTTTATATTTATAGGTTGCAGGAGAAAGTGTGCTGGCCAGAGAAAGTGCTATTAATTTAAGAGGCCTGGCTAAGAGGTTCTTTCCCATCCTATATGTGGCCGGAGATACATAAACCTCATCAAGTCATTAGAAGAAGCTATTATGCAAATAGCATGCAGAGAGTAGGGAAAAACACAACAACCCTAATCCTATCACACTAAACAGAAGTATTTGACCTGGGATCTGTCAACTCCTAAGCGACCCATGAGTTCAAGGGATTCATGAACTTGAATGTCAAAGGTATCTTTATTTTCATTTATCTCCAATTGAAATTTAGCATTTCTTTCCATTATGAATGAAGGCAACAAACTATAGCAGTCTTAGCAGAACCTATAACTCTGTCACCAATGGAAATCATGTATTCTCACTGGAAAGCTTAAAACACTGTTTATGCTCATTGCCCCTTCAAAATTATGGTAGATATTATACCTGTTGCTAGATTTTAATTAGGGCATTATATTAATTATTATATATATTGCCATATCATAACAAGAAATTAAAGACTATATTTCAATATAATTGGTTTTCTTTGTAAAACTATACATTTTATTTTATGGATTTAAAAGCATTCTTCTGAGACTAGGCTTCACTAGTTGGCCATAACAAGAGGTTAAGAACCTCTGCATTCATGCCTATCACTTCATTCTGCCTTCATCTCTGTCCTTAGCCATCATTTCAACCACTTTCTTACCAGTCAATATCCTAAATTCCCTCCCATGTCTCCAAGTATCCTTTCATTCCTCCAGTTATTTAAACAGGACAGCCTCTCACATGTCAACTCCTAGGGAGTACTGGTCCCTCTGGTGAGAAGCCTCTTCCCCTCCACCCACAAACCAGGGTCCTTGTTTGCCTGGCTAACTTCCTCTCGCCCACCAGCATCCCTTGTCCCTTTCTTTTCCCTCATCAAGCTTGCCATCACACGGCCAGCATCTGCCCTTCCAGACATGCTTTCATGAGGGCAAGGCCAGGTCTGCCTCACTCACTGCCGTGTGCCAGTGCCTAGCACGAGGCTGGGTATTCAGTGGTGGCTCAGTAAATGTATGAATATGCAAATTCACACACAAGTATACCGTTTTTAAAGTTTTGACTCAGTATGTTTTGTAACTCAATATGATTTAATGTATTACATGCATTTTTCATGTTGCTACTTTTATTTACTTTAAAGCTGCATAATACTCTATTGGATGCAAGTACTTTAAATAATTTCCCTGGTATTGATCATCTTGTTTACAGTTTTTATTAATACAAATAATGCTACAATGGACATCTTCATGCATAACATTTTATTTTTCTTGCTTTGCATTTAGGATTATTTTCTTGGTATTAATTAACTGATCTGATGGAAGAAATATTTGTTTTGTTCTTAATTTATTATGTGACACTGCTTTCCAAAAGAGTTCTCTCAATTTGAAATGCTTTAATATAAACAGAACATCTACTCATGATTTTTCAAAGAGGTTTTTAAAACTCTTGCTAGATATTAATGATTATGTCTTACGGATTAGTCAAAGGATTGGGTAAAATGTTGGTTTAAAAAAGTAAAATAAATAACTTTTCCTAACTTCAGAATATGGTACACTCATTTTCACATTGAATAAAAATATTTTATTTAATAGAGAACTAGAAGAAAGATATTGTGCCAGCAAAGACAAATAATTTTAACTTAGGTATGTATTTTACTAGTTAAATGGGCAAAACTCATCATAAGACTCTGACAGAAGTTCAAATATTGGGAAACAAGAAATAAAAATTGTACGCTAAGAAAAATTTTTGCAAGAAGCTAGGAATAAAATGCATGGAATGACAAGCTTCTCCTATTTACTGACGTAAATGCTCACAGGAACTTGACAGATGGGGGCGTGTTTTTCATCCCGATTACACCCTGCTCCCTGCTCCCTCGATCTCAGGAGCCAGCCCTGGCTTCAGGGTGGCAGCTCCTCCAGACGAAGCACCCAGTTTTCTCCCTCAACAAATGGAGATGTGTTAAATTGTCCCTTCTTTGCTTTTATTTTTTTAAGGATTTTATTTATTTATTTTTAGAGAGAGGGGAAGGGACGGAGAAAGACAGGGAGAGAAACATTGATGTGAGAGATACATTGATCAGTTGCTTGCCTCTCACACCCCCTACTGGGGACCTGACCCACAACCCAGGCATGTGCCCTGACTGGGAATCAAACTGGCGACATTTCAGTTTGCTGGCCGGCACTCAATCCACTGAGCCACACCAGCAAGGACCGTCTTTTATTACTGTAGCTGGATGTGTAGAGATTGTTGACCTGTGAGGTGGGGTATCTATCTTATTGAACACTAAGCAAAAAAGAGCTAACCAGTGTCTTTTTGCCCTGTCCATATTCTAGGGAGGGTACCAGAGCCTTCCCCATTCAATCTACTTAAGGCTATTAATTTAATACCTGCTAACCACATGACTGCTGTGTACAGGATAAAGTACCAGGAGCTGTAGGGAACATAATGGATGTGAGATACATTAACCAGTGGAAGAATGAGTGAAAAGATATTTCCTCCATTACACAGAAATGTGAAGAAGACCAAGAATGTCTTTAAATGTCCCACTGGGAAAGTCAGGCTTATTGAGCCTTAATGTCCTGCAATGAAAACACAAGTGCAATGATCTCTATGAGATGATAAGAAAAGCACATAAAGAGGAAGGTAACTGCTGATCGCTGTTGCATGATGGCAGCATGGCATGAAATGATTGTAGAGTCAATATAAGGACAGGGTCTGGAAATTTCTTTGAGCAAATGGTTGCTTTTTACAATTGCCATTTATTGAGCATCTGTTAAGTGGTAGGCACTGCTCCAGGCACATTTGTTACTTCATTAGTCCTGACAACAAACCTGGGAGGTAAGTATTAGTTCTCCCATTTTATAGATGGGGAAATGGAAGGGCAGTGAACATGACTTGGTCAAGGTTATACGGTCAGTGAGAGGTGGAGCTAATCTGACTTCAAGCTCATGTTCTTTTTACTATGTTATCCATGCAAAGTAGGTAAATTGCATTCAAGAATCATGCCCTGGCTAATTTTATATATCCATACTCAAGACAAATCAAAACTTTTTATTTAAAACAAAACCAGTTGTAAAATAGGGCATGGAAAAGGATGACATGCTTTTCTGAGACATCAGACTTCTAGAAGTGTCACCCAGTGAAAAATCATCTCAAACAGCCTCAAAAGGCATGTGCAGTGAGTCCATGAGCCTTCATGCAGAGGCAGCACGTCATGGCAGTGAATCTGAGGGACTGCCCCGGCGAGACTCTGGCCTTGAAACTGCTTCCTAGCTGAATGGCTCTGAGCCATTATTTCCCCTCTTTAAGTTTCACTTTCTAGCAGCCATCAGAGGATTTGTATAGTCATTAAATAAGATAGTACATATAAAATATTTAGCATATTAGTGTCAGGCGCATGATGATGCAGTTACACATTAATTATGATTAGTAGTGTTGTTAAAATTACATTTTGCATGTAAGTCTAAAAGCTGGGATCTGTTTTTCTAGAATATGCTCTATTAGGTGCAGCATAACGGAAGATGAGAGCTGACCACCTCTACTGAGAGCAGCAAGAAGAGACAGCTGAAATAAGATACCACAAGAAGACCAAAAAAAAATCCAAAAACCTAATTACATCAATAACAGGCATTTTTATTATGCTTTACATCTGCAAAGCTTTCATAATCATTTCATTCGTTCCATCCAACATGGCTGTGATGTGTGATGTGGGGAGGGCGTTATTCATACTTCACAGATGAGAAAAGAGAGGCTCAGAGAATTTAATGCCTTCTGTGGAGTTATAGCTGGTCCAAAGAGCAAAGGGTACCACAGTCTATAGATGGGCCTTCCAATACAGTAGCCATGTGTGGCTACTAAAAATTAAATATTCAGTTCCTCAGTAGCACAAGCCACATTTCATGTGCTGAACAGCTATGCATGGCTAATGGCACTCATGTTGGGTGACACAGATAATAGACCCTTTTTATTACCACAGAATGTTTCATTGGATAGTGCTGTCTATAGAAACGAGAGCACCAAACCATTACTGCATAATACTGTGCCCGCATGTGCACAACAGTGAACCTGATATTCAGAGAAAGAAGTCAGAGGAGATGAAGATACTATAGAAATGTTTCTATAAAAACACTTGAAGCTTTATACTAGAAAGCTCAATTAGTGTGACACTGGACCGTAAGCATAATCAGCATCGGGCCCGGAAGCCCCCAAAGCACCTAGTGCCAGTGCCCTGCACAAGGATGCTACAAATATTTATTGAGTAGTTCTGTTTGATCATCCGCCTGTTTCAGAGAAGTGTGTCACTGTAACAGAATTCTTCCTGAAACAAATAGGTGAAATGTCATAAAAATGTAAGTAATAGCCTTTGGTAAAGTCTCAAGGTTATTCATGGTTATACATTTACAAAATTATTCAATGTGCATACAAAGTTTTTTATATTACAATATCTTAAAGTGCAGAAAAGTTTTTAATGGTGATAGAAGTCTCAAGGAGATATCCAAGATTTTGCTTTGTAGAGTGGTTTATAACATATTGCTAGTAAATCATAAGTTAATAGATCCTCAGTAAATCACAAGTCAGTCTTAACTTTTGGTTCACATTCTTAGAGCAACAGTGAGTAGTAGCTTCTAGGAGTAGAAAACCTAACAATAAATGCTCGGTATTATTTGGAAGCAAAAAAAAAAAATTCTCAAAAGTTTCAGAAGTTAGTTTCCAAAGTATGACAAACAACTAACTACCTAAAAATCTCCAGCCTTGCCTGGCAGGTTGCTGTGTCAAATTCAAGGTACATGGGCAAAGATGGAGGCAGTTTCATTTTTTAAATTGACTTTGAAAGGCTTAATGATATATGTATATTTCATAAAAATATGAGCCTTAGTATAATGGTCTGTTCTCATTAGACAGATGGGACTCAATTTATGTTCTACATGATTGTACCCCAGAATTTCAGACTTAAGATGTCTGTCATAAATATAGTTAATCTATTATTTTATGAGGGATACTAAATCTCAGCCTCCTGGATTTGGATAGATGTATGCCAAATTTATGATGGCACTTGTCTATAAATGACAGATGCAGCCGAAGCAGAAAACTATCATTTTTTCCTACTCAACAGCACAAGGTCCTACTGCTGGAGATGGAAGCAGGTGGGAGAGGCAGTCACGAAGGCCTTGTCTGCTAATCGACGGAGTCCTGCGGCAGCCGGCGGAAATGAGAAGTTGTCATTTGGAAAATCTGGCCCCATTTGTAACAACACATAAAAACTGTGAAACACACAGGGGAACCCATAAAAATGACGAGGCGAGGGTCTGCATTTGTATCCTTGGCAGAAAAACCCTTCGACAAAATTGAAAATGCTCTTTCATAAGGCAACAGGGTGATCGTAAAAAGCTGAATGTGAAGCCTTTCCAGGCAAATCATACTGATCAGCTAGTTGATAACTGCTCTGGGTTCACACCCAAGAGATTGCCACCGTGCGAAGGACAGCCTGCTGAAAACCAAAATGAGCTGTTGGGGGGAATCCTATTTTCTTTCCTTCCTTCTTATGTCTGTTTTGACACTGTCATCTCACAGTGTTCATGGTGTGGTCACAGGTATGGGATAAATAAAACAATCTCCATGTCCCCTGTGGGAATATTTGAGATGGAATAATGCAAACTGCTACTGAAAATTTGGAAAGCGCTCAGGACAACTCAACTGGGCCCTTCAGGAGGCAGTTCATGGCTCGATGCCCTTCCCAGTGTGGTTGACCTCCATCTCAGTCAGTGTGTTTGGCTGAGACACAGGAAGCCTACAGTTGTCAAGCTGGAGATTTGAGAACATTTATCATTTACCTGAAATGAGTGTTTTCATTCAAACTTGCCCTTGAAAAGATCTGTAATGTCTAAAGCTTTGCTCTATTAGGCTAAATGCTACAGGCAACATACTGTGTAGGAACTAAAGATTATCAATAAAATGAAGCCTTAATGGGCCTTTCAATGCTATAGCTCCTACTGAAAAATATCAAGAGTCACCAAGCAATTTAAAAGTAATATATGGTCTTACTTACTAATTCTTTAAAAAGGGGTTTAGTGGTCTGACTTTGCCCATTGGGATACTTGTGTTTCTGCCCCCGAGTCAGAGAGAAAAGTTTGGAAGTAATAGGAATAATGGGATATGCATAACAGGAAGCCCTGGGTTCCTGCCCTGACTCTACTGGGATATGAACTGTGAACCTCACACAGGCCATTTAACCCTCCCAAGACCCCAGGTTTCTCATTGTTATAGTTTCAGGAGCAGCTTAAAGGTGATAACCATTATTTTCCTTTGTAGTCCAAATATCCAACACAATTTAAAAAAAACATGCTTGGTTGGAAGTTCTTTGAGGGCAACAAAATTTCTTTCTGTTCCCTGTTATACTCAAGTATCTGGTAAATATACCAATATACTATGAGGTCTGTCCAGAAAAAGTTCAACCATTGTTAATATAATGAGAATGGTTTGTACAACATCGATGTAACCTGGCAGCCAAGGAGAGTGGACTGGAATGCACATGCATGAACAATGATGACTTCACTGTACTAGTCAGTGGGGGCAGTAGACACTATTGAGTGAGCATGTGTACTGTGTGGCTGTCGCATTCAAAATGACTAAGTGAGTAGAGCAACGAATCTGCATCATATATTGCATTAAGCTTGAACATTCCTCCGTTGACTATTCAGATGATTTATAAGGACGTAGCTATGGACAACTGGTGATTGGCAGCTTCATCACGACAATAAAACCACTCAAGCATCATGTCTCTTGCAGAGTTTTTTTGTGAAACATCAAATCACCCAGGTGACCAAGACCCTACAGCCCAGTTTTAGTGACCTGTGACTTCTGCCTTTTCCAAAAACTAAAATCACCTTTGAAAGGAAAGAGATTTGAGACCATCAGAGAGATTCAGGAAAATACTATGGAGCATCTGATGGCGACTGGGAGAACTGTTGAGGTCCCAAGGTGCCTACTTTGAAGGGGACTGAGGCATCACTGTCCTGTGTACAATGTTTCTTGTATCTTGTGTTTTCTTCAATAAATGTCTCTTTTTCATAGTATATCGCTGGATACCTTCTGGACAGACCTCCTATACTACTTATTATAGAGATATACATTTGTTGAGTGAATAAATGGGTATAAGGTTTGTTGTATGAATTAATGAAAGATCAACACTAATTTCAGCCCCACTAGTTAGAGTGTTGTTGAAAGGGTCATATGAAAACATATTATCTGACTGGGTTTTATAAACAGATCAAATTTAAGGTGTTCCTGTTGTTATAGTTCAAGCAGAACACACTAGTTCCATCATCTTTCCCCTTAATTGCATTTATAAAAATATCTGTAGCATTTTAAATCATTTCATCAGCTTTCATGTGTTTAGACAGCAACTGATTTAAGTCTGTTTAGCTCTAAATAGCTATATATATGTTGAAGAACTACAAATGTATTTTTCCCCATCTTGATATTTAATTATTTTTAAAGACATCTACTGCTAAAGACTAGACATATGGACCATTAGACTGACTATCACAATATTTTATCATTAGTTTGATTATCACAATATTTTATTATTTTCAAGAAATAAGGTTTTTCAAAGGATCTGTTTTTTTTTGAACCTATCATGAGAGGTAAAATGCTGTCACCAACTCCCCTCCCCCCAAAACAAAACCCATCCCATTTGATGTATGGGTTGTATTATCACAGGGAGGTGTACTGTCATATGGCATGATGACACTTGAACTCCAGGGAGAAATTTGGGTAAAGTATCTGGCCAATATGTTCTCACCATTTTTCTAAAGATGCCTAATGCTTGCTGTGTTTTGACCCCAATTCTCCCAAAGCACATTTCTTCTCCCTCCTACCATGTTTTGAACTCCCATTAGTGCATCATTAAAAGTTGGGATAGATCCTAGGAGACCAGAAAGCCATTTCTTTGGATTTCACATTGAATTCTATGCTAACTTCTAAAAAGTGAACAGGACAGCTATTCTTACTTAACTGCCTTTAACAAAACATATTTTCTTTCTAATGAAGTTTGTAATTCAGATGATAGAATCTTTGACAGAGTATTGTGTCACAGAGGCAGCAACAAACTGTAAAAAATAAAACCGGACAGGAAGTCAGGAGGTGATGGCTTCTGTTCTTCCAAACAGTGGGTAACCTGCAGCAAATCACCGTCACAATGGGGACCTTCACTGAGTTGGCCATTTTGTAAACTGGAGATAATATTTGACCCTACCATCTGATAGATTGGGATTAAAAATTAATTAATAATATACATGAAAGGCTTTGTTCTTTAAAAAGGGAGAAGTCTGATATAATAATGCAGTATTCATTATCCATGTATTAGACAACATATTTAGTGATTCTACAACATAAAGAACAAATAATCTGTATTACCAAACGTGGGTTAGCTGACTCGATCTACGCTGCAGAGCTTCTGGAACCAGCATTTATGGGACCTAATTGATAGTGGTCCCTTCCTACACAGTCTCTTTGTCTGAGGAGGCTTTTCTGTAACTTCCTCTTACAGTATGGATTTGTTCTTCTCCAAAGGCCCTGGGCAGCCACAGGAAAGTATTCTGTAGTCATTTCCTCAAAATTTACAGTGACTTGAAGAGCAGAAGAGAATCCAAAGAGAAGTATTTGCGTGTGTGTTTCCAACAACAGAGAGGACCCTAACATGACAGTCAAACACAGAGAGGGATAAATTCTCTTAGTCCCCTCTAATGGACATGGTCCTAAACTAGTCACTGAAACGAGATGACTCAAGCCACCTTGGGCCCTGAGGGGCGGATGTGAGTATGTGACAGCCTATTAAACAACCAATTTCATGGTATACATGCTAGAAAAATGAATTTTTTCTCTTCTCTCTGAATCATCTTGAGCTGACTCAGAAGAACTGATGAATCACTGGGACTATGAAATATGGACTCTTCTGAAAAGGTACTCCCACTAGTAGCCCACTTCCAATACATAAAGTTCTCCTGTTAGTTAATTCATTACTTTGTGGATATGTCCCTTAAAATCCTCAAGTTCGTTTGTAATTCTGAGGGGAACTCTACAAAGACCTTCAAAAATCAAAATCTTTTATTATTGAACCCATTTTCTGATTCATTTAATAATGTCACTATCTCAGAAAACTTCACCATTTTACCCCCCCTCCCCTTCACTGTGGTAAAAGAATATAAAAACATCTATTAGTAGATAAATTGAAGAATTCCTTCACTGAAAAAGTCTATAGTAAAAACCAAACATAAAATGAATAAAAAGGAATAATAAAGTCGGTATCTCAGATCCATTTCTTGATTTTTGTCTCAACACACTGTGACAGAGTAGGCCATATATACATATATATATATTTACATACGCATATATACTTAAATGTATATATTCCACAACATGGAATGGTAACATATCACATGTTTAGATTCCGTGCAAACACACAACATCCTGCGAAGGAAACATGTTAATATTATAAAAACAAATCATGGAGAAAACATGCAACAGCTGAGTGGAGGAGAATGGGGCTGGGGCAGGGGACTAGAGGAACACGAAAGATGTAAAGAACAAAAGTGCCATTGACCTGATTTGTCAGAGCTGTTGCCTGTGATTGGAGTGATGGAGCAGCTGGTATTAGCCTTTGCGCTGTCCTTGGAAGAAACCATTTTGGGTTTGTTTTTCGTTGCCTCTAGTGCTTTGACCTTCTTGGCATGTTTACTTCCTTTGTAGTGGGCCTCGGCCTGGCTCTACAAAGGAGAACAAATCAGGCTCATTTTTTGCTACTTACAAACACCACAATGGATGATCATGCAGGAAAAAATACATTCAATCATAGGCAACACAAACATTTACCACTCAGCACTTAACTACGTTTTGGCATTTAATGAAGTGGTAGAGCAGTATCTAAGAGGCTTTCGCGTATTGCGACCTTCTTTGTAACACAGGGGACCCGTGTCTTTGAAAACCAGAGGACAACACGGCCAGGGAAAAACTGTGATGAAGGTAAGCTTTGTCATCCATGCCTTCCACCACTGTCTGCTGAGGTTGCTTTCCAAACATTCGGCTGGCAGCAAGCTGCTTTGGGCGTCCTAACAGGCATGTCCTTCCACCACCATTGCGTTTTGTTCCCTCTTTTGGCTAAAAGCCTGTCTACCCTAAATCTACTTTCTTCTGGTCTCTGCTCTGAAAGCAAGGGATGTAACAAAGCAACTTGCTAGTGAGTGAAGATGGCACTACGTTTTGGAGTCATCTACGTGTGTTTCATTCAACATTTCGATGATTCCTGTTCTAACAATAGATAACATAAGCCACAAAGAGGGTAGGGACAATCTTTGTTTCTGATCTCAGATGTGATTCTGAAGTCACAGCAGTTATTGTTTTATTCATTTATACAAGAAGCATGGGTGGAACTGTGACTTCGATACTAGATCAAAGGAAAGAAAAGAGTTCAAGACAAGTGACTCCTCAAAACCTTCAAAAGGCAAAATCAAATACAGCAAAACAAGAAAACATTTAGTCAATTTATTGATGTGGAAAATTCCCTTCTGACTAAAGAACAAGGATTTTATTTTTTTTTGGCATCAAGTACTAATGCATATATTAATAAAAGAATATGTATATTCACCTTGATTTCATTTGGAATAAACCCTGAAAATATAAACATCCATTTGATGAAAAAACACTAAACATTCCTTATATGGCATATTAGGTTACTTATAAAAGGGAAATGGATGATAAAACTATCATATGAGTTTTTATTAGAAGATTTCTGAATAATTGTTTTATAATTCCTTATAAAACTGTGTGAGAAGATGATCATACCACTGTTTTCATTCATTTCCTCGGCAAGCAGAATATAGATGGTGTGTGCACGTGTGTGTGTGTTTGAGTAGGGAGGGAGGTAGGTAGAAGTGACAATGCACAGAATGAGCCAGGTCATAATTTTATGTTTCAACAAAAGATATGTACGTGATTTTCCTAGCATACAGCCCTGGTCCCTCAAGGTCAATGAACTTGTATGACTGTGCACAGTCCCTAACTTCCTGAATGTCTTTTCATAAGTATTGGTTTAGATCATCATTAACTTATTGCCCTCAGTTGGTTTGCTCAGGGACTTCTCATTATGTACTCTGCTGAGCTGGGAAAAAGTCTCAACGGAGGAGAAAAGTGTAACACTATTTTAAGTCTTATTTATTACCAATGAAGAATGATTAAATCTAGCTAATTAGCTAGGTTGATACAAATTAAGAAAATACACAACTAAAAATTAAAAAATTGATAATGTGAAGTTAAAATAATAATGATGAGTAATAGTATTACATCTTTGCCAAGCATAGTTCTAAATGCATTACATGTATTAGCTCATGGAATCCTCATAATAGCCTGTAAGGCAGGGTTACCAGTCAGCACTTTACAAATAAAAGCTGGGCACAAAAATGTTAAATAACTTATCACAGGTCACACAGGTAGGTGGAAAAGCCATTTTCCAGATTGAAATGTTTAAATGTATTATGCCTATTTAACTATATGCCCACATACTATATGCATACATACTCACACTAATGAAACATTAGTTAGGAGTGAAAAATTACACACAAAAAAAGCACACTGTTTTAATGACTCAGTGAAAGATTGTATTTTAACAGAAGTTTCTATAAGTAGGAAATATCTATTTAATTTGTGGGGAAATAAAGTAGCATAATACATTCGGCCTGATCCTTCTGGTGAGTAGCTAAGTCCCGCTTTTCAGGTATATAACAATTTCTGCAAGGTATTAGGAGACCTCCACGTGTCAGGAGACCTCCTCCTCTTCCCAAGTACACTAAATAGTCAGATGTTACTTTTGTGCCCTTTGGCTAAAGAAACACGTGGTTCTCAAAATAAAACCTCCTAGCACAAGATAAGCGGAGTGTCATTTCCTCATTACTATTTCCTGGCATCAACACCGAAAGTTAACAGCATCAATTAGCACTTGGGATAAGTGACACCGCACTGGATGCCAAGATGGAAAGAACTGTCCCTCGCCACGATCCACCTTCCTTGGAGTTCTGGGGCAGGGAGAGATGTGGAACAAGGGTTCTTAGCGCCTACTGGCCGCTGTCCGGGAAAGGCCGTGGAATGAAGATGGGGGCAGGCGCCTTCACTCACATTCGGCTTCCTTCCAATTCCCCTGTGATATTCTGGGTAGCAGCACTTTGCTATCCTCACTACTGTATCTGAGGCAGTGTCAACAGCTTCTAAATCCTTGGCAAATCTTCACGTAAAACTGAGACACCATTAAATAGTAACATGATTAACTTGACTTCATTATCTAGGAATCTCCTTAACCGGAAAGTGAAAGGAACAAGGACAAGAGCCAGAAAACCCATGAAGTAGGCCACGTAATCAAGCGCATGAACAATGGCTCTCGTGTCACTTCTAAGAGACTTGGTTGACCAAATTAACTTACTTTACACCTCAACAACTAATCAGCAGACACGTGTTTGTCTAGCACTAATGGTTTACCTTCTGCTTCCCTGCCAAAAGTGCTGTTGTGCCCCCAACTGGAGTGATCGAAAATAATTGCTTGCCAAGAATTGCCAGAATTGGAGAGTTGCCTAAACCACCATTCTGACCTCCACACATGAATTCACTGGTCTCTGGGTTCTCCTCTGAGCAGTCACCTGACCACCCCCTGGTAGAGGACTAGCACTGACAGGAAATTAAATCCTGGAACTCTTTCTTCCGTTCCTCTCCATCTTTGTTGCTAAAGTTGTTCACTTTCCCAAATCTACATCACTCGGGACTTAACTGATCCAAACAAAAAAGATAAATAATAAGATAATATATTGCTTTAAAAATAAAAATGTAGTAATGAGAAATTCTCAAATTCACTATGTTCCCTTTTCTAGTTTTCACCTTATTATTTCAGATTTGTGCTTCAGAGAAGTGGCTAGGATCTTGAAACGTGATGTTATAAATGTGTTTACTTTGTAGAGAAACTCACAAAGTGTCTGGGGAAGGTCAGTGTCACTGGAAAAAGTCCTCAACCATTTTTTTTTGCCAATTAAACCTGTTTCGTTCTCTTCCTCTTCCTTCCTTCCTTCCTTCCTTCCTCCCTTCCATTTCAAAAAGTAACTAGAACTGTTCCCTTTATTTAAAAAAGTTCATCATTAAAACTATTGGCATCTTTTTTTCTGAGACAGATTTCAATGTGTTAAAACAGTGTTATGTGGAAAATAGCAGAGGTCAGGTAATTTTCAGAAAAACTCTATACACTAAAATGCCAAATAAAACAGATGTCAAAGGAACTTATGTAAAAACAGGCTAAACTAACAGGGGGCAATCTGATTATTTATTCCACAAAGAATTATTTAGCACCTGCCATGTGCTAGAAATTGTGAAACATTAAAAGCAAAGATCCCTACTTGGAAGAATGGCAGTTGGAAGAAAAGACACATGCTAATAACTATAACCCAAAGCAGAGAGTGGAATGGTAAAATGGGAGATAAAAGTCTGCAAAGGCTTATGGGCATCAGAAGAGAGAAAAATCTCTTCAGATTGTTGGGGATCATGAAAGCTTCATGAAAAGGGGACATGAGAGCTTTACCCTGCTCCAGGGACAGAGTTCTGAAGTGGCCATGTGAAGGGGGAGGTGTTTCAGGGGAAGGGAACAGAACGTGCTAGGGCAGCGAAGTCCTGTGAACTCTGCGATGTTCCCCAGGCATGTCTGCTTTTCAGAGCCACTAGAACACAGAAAGAGCACTACAGATAAGAGCATGTAGCACTACCTCAAAAATTATTTCCTGTAAAACAAAAAACATAAGAGTTCTAAAATTAAAGAGAAGCTCTATTTGCAGGCATCTTGCATAGATGGTTGTGAAGACGTTGCTTTTACATGACAGATTTTATCCTGTGCTCCACACTATAATCCTATCTTAAAAGCACAATTAAATTATTTATATTGAAGCTTTCATAATTGTTTGAGATGAAAGCATGGTATTTAGAATACTGCAGTTAAACCTATTAAGAAACAAACTAGAAATTACTGAGTAATTGCTAGATAATTACTCAAATCTTTGTTTTAACATCAGGCTGTTTTTAACTATCCAAGTGTTCTTTGCCTGTATTTGTTGCACTGACAAGATCACACACTGTCAGAGACAAAGCTACAACAGGAGGCACACGCAGGAAAAGGTGGACTTCATCCAAAGCCTGCCAGTAGATCTTTCTGCTGATGTTCCCAATTATTAGGCCTACAATCACAACCACAAAGAACTACTGGGTTTGATACTTCCCTCAATCTTCATCTACTGGGATCTGTTGAAAACAAAGTCATAACCATTATGAGATTTTTAGTTTAAAAAGATACAATTTCTTTGCTAATTTCTAATTTCTAGCAAAGTGAAACACTCAAGGTTTCAACCAGAGTCACTGCATTGCATAACTCTCTGGGGGGTTGGGGGCCCAGACACACAGTTCAGTGTGGGTGGAGGCTCTGGCTCCTGCAAGGCCATGTTCTGGCTATGGTCTGCCATATTTACTGGCTTTCCAGTATATATGTAAAAAAAACCCATCATCAACTCCAAATATTTCTATATTACTAAAAAGAAAAGTCATAGCTTCTAGGAACAAAATGATGTGCACTCTAGACTACTAATTCTCTTTGGGCCTAATTTAGATTCTATTAAATATCTCAACCCAGAAGTAGAATTTTGGGGTTGGAGTGGATTTAAAATGGCACTATTTGAATACATGAGCTTTACATTATATTCATTCACATTACACACATTTCCTTGTCGGTAATTTGACTCATTTCTTAAAACAGTAAGATCTTTAAGTAAGCTTCAAGTTAACTTTCCCATGTAGCCTCTTAGTCAACTAAGAATCCTGATGCTCACGTTCTGGTGTGCGATCCGCTGTGGAAGGCCTTCGCACATGGCAACACAGGGAAGCTGGGAACGGACCTAACCGCTGTGACAGAACTTACATGGTAAATCAGAGAAACACAGACGTTTGAGTCTCAAATGATATGGAGTTTAAAAGTCACAGCAAAAAGTGACTTTTTTTTAAAAAGTGCTTTTTAAAAATAAAATAGTTTCTTGTAGAGTTCCAAGGGATCAAAATTTTGTCTCATTTTCCCAATGAGTTTTATATTTCAATTATATGAAGGTGGGGTTTTAATTTTAGGAGAATTTCAGCAATCTAAGATTCTTTCCCTGAAAATACAAACATATAGCTTATGTTTCCCATTTAAGATTGAGGAGAGCAGGGCATAAAACAGAGTTATTTGAAGTTGGCTATATCATCTATGATCTGGGCCACAAATTCTTTCATTTGTTCTGTTCTGTGCTCTCTCCTGTTCCCTCCTCATTTTCAAGTTAGACTGTAATGAAAAATTATATCCTTTTAAAAGGAAATTATATATATATATCTCAAGGTAAAGTTTATCCCTATTAATATATTACTTTTTTAATTCTATTCATGAACACTGTAATTATAGAGATTATATTTTGAAGATAAATGTTCCCTCTATCAATTTAATGGAAGTGGGCTTATGTGATTTTTTCATTGTAGATAATAGACAATAAATTTATTCAATGCAATTTCTTTAACATCATCACAATTTAGTTAAGAATTTGGCAAAAAATATCTGCCATGCTTAACCTAAGAAATAAGACTGCTTACTTCTTCATTTTACATTATATTAGATTTTTTTGAAAGATATGTTTACTTTGTCTCCCAGATTGGAGGTCAATATCTGTGTCAATTTAATGATAAGTGTGTGTGTAAAGTGCTAGTATGTGCACTAGTCTAACCGAGATAAAGTGAAGTAAATGAACCCTAGAGAAATATGCCTTTAATCCTTCTCCCAGATCATAAGGGGGAGTAATCATGAACTTTACACAGAAGGATTCGATAAGCCAGGTTCTCTAAGTTATTATGCCCAAAGTAAGAAGACTAGTGCTATTTACACTAAAGTAATCTTGATTATGAAATAATGGGAGCATTTATAATTTATTAAAATATATCATTTTCCTCAAGAAATTATGCATTTGGGAACTCAACCTGTTTGAACTTCTAAATCTTAGAATTTTTATGAAGTATAGAGATAAGATCTTTTATTTTATAATACATTGTAAAACATTACAAATTTGTTAATAATTACTTGATTTTATCACTTATTTTATGATTTTCCCCAAAGTGTTTAAAAATGAATATAATCTGCTCTCAAGTTACTTTCACATTTATATTAAGCTGGGAGATTTTAGTTAATAATTCCCAAACTATTTCAGAGTTTATAGTGATTTCAAAGTTATGTCCCAAATTTCTAATGTGGTCAAGAGCGTTGCTATCTTTCAGTGGGGCAACAGGTCATCACTGTGTGCTGTGCAAGAGCTACGCATTAAAGCTGTGACTCCACAGCTCACTAATTCGAGTCTTCTGACAGTCAGTTAAATTAAGCTCCCGGGCTTCTGCATATTAATTTTAGTCAGTCTAGAAGGTATTATTTTTATTTCCATCTCCATATTAAAGAAATTTACATAAATGATACAAAATAAATCTAAAACTAGAATTTGCAATCCATTGTCTCCTTATATTGGATATGTATGTAATATCTTTAATATAGTCTAAGGGGGCAAAGTAATTTTGGGAGTGCAATGCTTAGAAAATTAGTTAAAGAATGGCTTTAGTAAAATTTTGTATATCTTTGTATATGTGCTATTTATTTATCATTACTCATTTGAAAACTTTTTTTACAATATAGATTTTTGTAAAACTCCTACTCCAAAGCCCTAAACCAATTTTTAAAACTCAGCAGATATTTGATAATTCAACATTAAGTGAATTATATAAATGTAAAAATTACTAAAATATCCTTTCAAAACATACAAATATAAATAACAGAAAATAAAGAAACTACATTTATACTAGTCACTTAACCAACCTGAGTCATGTTTCTAACTAAAGTGCCAGCCAGATTAAACTAGAAGTTTTCATTCCAGATCAGTCTCACATATAAGAGTTTGGTCTACCAGAGGCAAAACTAAAATAAACATGCCTATAACTTTGAGTCACCCATAAATACCAAAATATTTCAATATAATCAGTGAAATGCTAAGTGGACTTCCAGTGTCTCATTCTGGTGATTTTATTTATGTAAAAGTTCTATGCACCAACAATTGTCATGACAATGGTTCGTCATATAATACACAATATGGTCAGTGTGAACGCTGTCTTACTCATCTTTGAGTCTTCTGAAGCACCTACAACGTGGCACACACTTGATAAGAGTTGTTGAACTGAATGTAATATATGTGGGACAGAGTAGGAATAATATAAAAAGCAGGAATTTTATGCGGAGAGCCTGTCCATTTATTCTTTCATTCATCAAATATTTATTGAATACCTATTAAGTTCTAGGAATCATCTTATGTGTTGTGGGATGCAAATTTAGTAAACTTTACATTCTAGTATGGGGACATGAACAATAAAATATAAATTTATATACATTTTATATAGTAAGTGCTCAGTGATAACTATGCACATGTCAGGTGGTACTACAAACAATAAGAAAAGGTAAGTAGTATAGACTATGATGGGATGGGGTATCATTTTCAGTATCAAGAAAAGCCTTTCCTTTGAAGGAGTCTTTTTTCGGGGACCTGAATGATATTAAGGAGTTAACCAGGACGGTATTTGGGGTAAGAGCAGCTCAGGTCCAGAAAACAGCAAAAGGCTAGCATTAGGATGTTGGCTTCTACTGTGAGTAGGTGGAAAATCCCAGCAGTGTTTTGTACTGAGGATGAACCTTGTTTGACTTCTGTTTATATAATGATCACTATGGTTACTGTGTGGAGAACAAGCTAATGTGTACCGTGGGGAGGTTGGGGTGAGGCAAAGAAGAACTCAGGCCTTTACGATCACCTGCACTGAGGTGTCGAAAGTTCAGAATTAAAGCCACCAGAGGATCAGAAAGGCTTCAAAAGAATGATTTTCTTAACCAGTAGTTATAATATTTGGGAGATCTACAATCTTTGGTCTTAAATCATTTACAATTTGTATAGAATTTTATTTGTATAACCATTGCTAATCATTACTTTTGTGTTTTTTTGTGTTCAAATTGTATTTTTTTTTGTCTAGGTAGTATAATCACACTGTTTAAAAGTAATTTAAAAATTATACACAGTGAAAAGTCTACCTTTCAGATTCAGCAACTAGTTATCACTTTCTGGGTATCCTGCCAAAGGTATTTTACATGTCTATCCAGCAAATATATATATATATGCCTGTATTTTTTCCTTTCTTTCATTTTTAGACAAATGCCTACATACCACATATGTTGTTCTGCATTTGGCTTTTTCTGTGTAGCAATATATCTTAGAGATTTTTAAAAATGAGTAATTAAAAAGATTTTTGACTTTTTAAATGGCTGTGTATATTTATTTCATTATATGAATGAACCATAATTTATTTCAACAGTACCTCATTGATGGATATGTGTGTTGCTTCCAAAGTTGCTCTGTCACCCATGGTGCAAAAATAGGCATTAGATACTTTAAATACTTATTTTCTTTCTTTACAGTTAGAAAATTTTTTTAGCACTTTAATTAAATTAAAGCAGACATTAAAATTTTTCCTAATTAGTTTCTATACCCTAATTTGTAATTATGAAGACATCGTAGTTATGTGTGCTCTTAAGCATATTTCTTGAAATCAGGCAACAAAATGTGCATCCTTGCCCCAGGCTTATAAAATGATATGAACACTGGAGAAAAGAAAAGGCTTTGAAATGGGCCTTCAATAAAAAAATGATTTCAAAAGTAAGAGGTATGTACTCCCCATGAGGAGAAGACTGTGATAAGAAAAAAATGTCTAGATAAAACAATTTATATTTAGGAAAATGTGAATGTGGACTTGTATAGAGAGTAGGAACGGGAAGAAAAGATTAGAAAGGTAAGTGCCAGGATATTTAGGTCTTAAATACTAGGCAGTGGGATGGTAGTTAACAAATAGCATACTTGATTATATAGTTAATGAGAAGACACTCAAGGCTTTGGTTCTAGCAAAATCTAATAGCAGCAAAGGCCTACTAGAAGGAAAGGAAAGAGAGAAGAGTAACTAGAAGATTCTTACCACAGTGAGTCAGGGAGTACTGATATTCTTAAATATGTGTATTTCTAATTTCAGGGGTATCATAAACCAAAAGCCAGAGTTTTTATAGAAAAGGAGCTATTCCTCCTATTAAGACAAATCTCTCCAACTAAAGATGCTGCTCCTTTTGCCTTCCCAAGTGTCTGTTATCTTTTCTCTTTTTTTACATTTATATTCAACCCCCCCAACACTTCTTTATCATCAGTGTTTAAACAAGCTCAGCTCTTCCCAACCCAAAATAAACCATTCCTCAACCTACATTCACTCCTACCCTATTACTCTGCTCCCTTTCACAGACTGACTTGTTAAATTAATCTTAGACACTCCCATTTTTTCTTCTCTAATCAGTCCACCTCAATCCACTAAAACAGACATCATCAAGACACCAATACTCTAAATCCTAAAACCAAGAACGTCTTTCATGCCTCGTCTTGCTTCACCAATAAGGTACATCTGGACCTGCTGGAGAAACTCACTTCTCAGGAAAACACTCTTTCCCAGGCTCTTTCTTAGACTGGTGTCCCTCATGTCCCTTCGTGTCAGAACCATTTGCAGGCTTATCCTCCCCTGCCCAGTCATTGAATGTTGACATATTCCAAGGCTCAGTTTGAGGCCTTCTTGTCTTTCCACTCCAAACTTTCCAGTCTACTCCCTATTCCAGTCTCATCCACACTACAACTTCCCCTACCCTCTCTACACCGATCATTCCTGGTCTCTCTACTCCAGATCTCTCTTTGGAGCTCAAGACTAAGAATATCTACTTGGATGTCTCAAAGCTCCTTAAATGTAAGTTCAAAACCAAACTTTTGGTAGCATGCCTCTGCTTTACTGCCCAAACTACCTAGTCCTTTCCTATCAATCCTTTTCTGCAGATGGCATCACTCTACATCTGCTGTAAGAGCCAAAGTTAGGAAGCAACTTCATTGGTACACTCCACCCACACCCCCAGATTCATCAGTCCATAAGTCCTACAGATTCTACCACCTAAATATTTATTTCTCTAATCAAGTCAGTACTTTAGATCTCAACCATAGCCTGGTCCACACTGCCATCCATTTTTGCCTGGACTACTGCAATAGCTTCCTTAGTGATCACCGAAGGCCCCTCTTGCTCTCTTATAAGCTGTTCTCCCCAAAAGGGTCAGAGTGACATTTTCAAAATGAAAAGCTGATCATGTCATTCATTTTCTTAAAATACTCAATGTCTTTTCACTGTTCTTGGTTTAAAATCTCAACTCATCATATTCAAGACTTACATGATTGATTTCCCTGGACCTGCCTACCTCTAGTTTCATTTGGTAGCATTCTCTCCATTATTCTCTGAGCAACTGAGAGTGTGTGGCTGAGATGTGTTGAGCTATCCTTTTACACAGGCCTAAAATACTGTTCCTTTTCTCTTTTCCTAGTTAATTCCTACTCATCCTTCAGAACTCAGCCCAAACATACGTCCTTAAGAAGTTTTCCATGATGCCCCAGACTAGGTGACATCCTAACTTTTTGGATTCTTTCCCTCATAGAACTTTTTACAATTTGAAAACTTATTGATTTTTGTAATAATTTGATTAATGTATATCTCCCCCACTAAACAATAACCTTCATTAAGGCTGCGCCTGGAGGATTTTTGCTTTTCACTCAGTATCTTGCACTTACTACACTGCCTGAAACATGCTAGATGTTTGATAAATACAGATTATATAGATAAATGATTGAATTAATGAATGGAGAAGGTATCTTTATTATTTGACAATAGAATTAAAGTAATGGTAGAGGAAGAAAAAATAATTGGAGTTTACTCTAAAAGATTCAGGCCTAAATGACAAAGAAAATGGTGAAGTAATTAACAAAAAGATGGAGTTATAGTGGGATAAGAAAATTTTGCAAACAAAAATGAGAATTCAGTTTGGACATCTATTCAGACTGCTCAAGAGATACACAGTGTAGAGGCCCAACAAACACCAGGAAATAAAGTTGGTGGTTGAGGAAGAAGGCTGGAGCTGGAGCCATCCACTTGAGAACTACATGATAAGATGATAAATAAAACCCTATGGACATATGCGATTCCTGAGGAATTGAGTACAGAGAGGATAAAATCTATTTTGAAGAAGGAATCTTGAGAAAGAGCTATATTTAATAGGTAAGATGAGGAATAGCTAGCTATATTTAATAGGTAAGATGAGGAACAGCTATATTTAATAGGTAAGAGAAGTCAGCACAGGATAAAGAAAAGAGGCCACCAGAAAAACTGGATGTACCAGGGAGTAATAAAACACAGAGGTCAAAGAAAGTGAAAATTCCAGAGGAACAATAATTAAAAATTCATACACACAACTACCAAAAAGGAACTGTAGTCTTACTGAAGTAAAATAATATGTTTTAAAAAATATTTATTTATTTTTAGAGAGAGGGGGAGGGAGGGAGAGAGGGAGAGAAACATCAATGTGTGACTGCCTCTTGAACAACCCCTACTGGGGACCTAGCCTGAAACCCAGGCATGTGCCCTGACTGGGAATTGAACTGGTGACCCTTTGGTTTGCAGGCTGGCACTCAGTCCACTGAACCACACCAGTCAGGGCTCAAGTACAATATCTTAAATGCTAAAATACTTTTCTGTAATTTCAAAACAATCTCATAAAGTACTGAAAATAATATGAGGTCTTTATGTCCTGGAAGAACATTTGATAATGTGGCACAAAAAGTGTAGTGTTAGCCATGTTTGTGTGGAATAAGGAGCTTATTTATAGCTACTGCTCCAAGGAAAATTACAGCGCCTCACCCATCACTTCAAAGAGCTGAGGAATGCAGAGCCACAGAGAGAACGCAGCAGCCAGAAAGACTGCAAACACAACGTCAGGTTACAAAAATCACTCTGAATTCAAAAATAAAAATAAAAACAGTGACAAACAGTTATTATTAATTATTTGCTAAGTACCAGGAACTGTGTTATGTGTTAAGAGACAGCATCTCTTTTAATCCTCATAAAACCATGCAAGGCAAGTACTGTTAGCCCAAGTTTATAAAGACTCTGAAAAGTTACATGATTATCCAATATTACACTTCCAGAAATGGAAGGCCCTGAATTCAACCTCAGGACTAAAAGATTAGGCTCTTAACCACTATCCCACTGTAGCAGGCCCCAAACCAGGGTCCAAACAGCCTCCACAGGGGAAGATCCAAAACAGAAGAGACTGTGTCCCTTATCACTCTGGTAAGACAGGATCTTCATTTCCTTAGAGTGAATGATGTGCGGTGAAAACAGGGCTGGGGATGTGACCTTTAAGGTCATATAAAAATGAGTTTTCATTGTAGAGAATAGATTCAGTAACTCTAAGTCAATCCCTGGGTTGTCATAAATTAAAGATTAAAAAAATAAATCCCCTTTAGGACAATTTATTCAAGAAATATATATGTGCTGTGCAAGGCACCAGAGAGACAGCAATGCCCAAAGCATACTCAGTCCCGTTCTTATGGAGCCAACACTCGCATGTGCCTGCGTGTGTGTGTGTGTGTGTTGGAAACAGATACTAAACCAAGTTACATAAAGATATCTTTACAAACTGTGATACATTTCATAGAGGAAAATCACTGGGTGTTAGAAAATTATTATTAGGAGCGGGACCAGTTTAGACTACTGAAGTCTAGAAAAGCTCTTCCAAGAAAGAGACATTTAAAGTGAGGCCTGAAGGAGAAGTGTGGACTAGACCAAAAGTGGGAGGGGCAGGAGGAGCTTGGCAGATGGATGGAAATAAAGAAAGCCATTGTGGCTGAAGTCTGCACACAGTGTGGCCAGTGGTAAGAACTGACTAGAGATGTGTATATCTTGTTAGAAACCTGACTCTGGTTTCTGTTAATAGAGTGAAGATTTTGGTATTAAGAGTAGCCATAATCAACTGAGTACCTACTTCCTCTTGATCAGCGATTTTCAACTGGTGTGCTGCAAGAAGTTTTAAAACATGAAATACCTGATTATTTAGTCAGGGGCAATGACCACTTTTCCCTTGGAGTGTCAAATAAAAAAAAATGAACAGCCAACACAACAATGACTGTCTGGCGTGAATGAATCAAAACTATACTTACTTTTTGTCAGATTGGCAAAAAGTATGTATTTTTGGTGTGCCACAGACTTTTAATAATTAGTTTATGTGTGCCCTGAGATGAAAAAGGTTGAAAATTGCTGCTCTAAATTCCCGACTTCTTTCTGCCTGTGATTAGAAACAGTGGGTTGAAGTCAGGGTCATAAATTGGTATGATTTAGGGGTTTGGGGCTTGATCAGTTATAATAGACCAGTTGCTCAGTAATTGGAAAAACAATTCTTAAATACAATGGTTCACTCACTTGTCTATTAAGATAGCCCAGGTCAGAACACCAAATAAGTAATTTGTTGATCATTCAGTTAATTTGATCAGTATGGATAAATAACTACATTGGATTAATCACCCCTCAAAATGTCTAGCTGGCCTGAAACATAAATCCTATATACTACCTAAGTTAAAACATTTGACTCAAAAGATTTTCAGAAAAATTCTAACCAAGTCACAAAAATATCATTTGCTTTAAAAAAGAGAATAGTATTAGATGTTATGAAATGGTTATAATTTCAGAAAAAACCTTATTTATGTAGACTAATTTGGGTGAAGGGTATAATGAAATGGTAAACAAATACATTAAAAAAGTAGAGCATTTTTGAAGAAATGCTGTTAGTTAATAACTGTTAGCTACCAGAGATGCTTAAGTGATGTATCAAAATATGTAAGAATTAATTTAAATTATATATTGCTATATTTTAATGAGTGCCTTCAAAGTACTTAAGTAAGCCTGTAAAAATTGGTTCTGTTGGTATTCTAAGTCTCTACGCTTTAATCTCTTTTGCAACAACGTTCATCTGCATTTTCTTTGAAGAATTTGGACCAAACGAAAGTTCAGTTCAGTCTATGCCTGAATTATCACAAATCTTTAATAACTATAGTCCAAATTAACAGGAATTTTCTGCATTTATGAAAATGGAAATTTATACAAAAGGCAATTATTCAATGTCTATATCTGTAGAAAATTAGCTTGAAGAGAATGTCTTTCAGATATCCAAACTCTGTATTTTTAAATCTACATCTGCAAATTCTGTAATTCTATTCTGGCACTTTACAGATTTAGACATCTATCATTTCTCCAACACTTACAGATGTTAATGAATACCCCCTTCTATGACCATCTGTGTAAATGCATAAACTGAATTTTACAAAGAGATCATTGGTATTTTTAGTTTAAAAGTGCACATAGAGCATTTTGTTGGCTTAAACATTTTAAATTACAAAACGGTACCAAATAACCTAATTACTCCTTTAGTGAATCTATACTCTTTCATTCTTCTCAAATGATATAAGACAAAGCCGATAAAATTCATGACATAAACAAATCATCACGTAAAAGGATTCCATAGATGTCTCTCAAAAAATATAGAATGTTATAGCTTTCCAGAGCAAAAAGCAGCTAATCACTTCAAGCTCACAGTTCAGAGATAATGAAAGCTACATTTCAGAGAACACTCAGTAGGTGTTATTGAAGATAAAAAGGAAACTATTTGGTGATTGTGAGTATAAGTCAGCACTACACGTCTCCCGTGCTAAATGCAACACACACTTACAGCAGAATTAGAATTCTGTTAAAAATATTTACAAGTGTCAGCGGTACACAGAAGGTGGGCCAGTCCACCTTCAGGAAATAAGAGGTTGTACTGTCGGCAAGTGAGTTAAAAACAATAAAACTGACTAAAAATCAGTCTGCTTTTTATTATCACTATGATCTGGCAATTCTAAGCTCTGTAATAAAAATAAGCTCTACTTCTCGAAAAAATTGTTGGTCTAAGTTCTAAACAATTGCTGTGGTTGCAGTGGAATTTTAATAACATAGGTAAATTTAGAATTAGTATATTTTTGTTACTTACCCTTTAATTAACTACATGAAAGCTAATACAGAGAACTTGCAGTTATATCATCAAACTCCCAATCCACAATGACTCTGCTACACATTCAAAAATAAGTTCCTCGTGGTTAAGAATCATGTAAGCTAGTTTCAGATACAGTTCTAGTTTTCAAACACTGTGTCACTCATATTCCAGAATTTCAACTGTGGATGTGAAATAAGCAATGTTAGCATAGTGGCTGTAGAGTCAAAAACTTGAGATATTTCAATTCTCTCATTTTAAAGAGTTTATATATTTATTTTTAGAGAGATGGGAAGGGAGGGGGAGAGGAAGAGAAACCGATGTGAGAGATAAACATTCATTGGTTGCCTCTTGTATGTGCCCTGACTGGGGACTGAACCTGCAACCCAGGCATGTGCCCTCACAGGGAATTAAATCCATGACCTTTTGCTTTGTGGGACGATGCCCAACTAACTGAGCTACACCAGTCGGAGCAATTCTCTTATTTTAAATATATGACTGCTTAGAATTTTTGTTTGTGTTTGAAAGCTAAGAGTGAGACAGTGACAACTGTGAGGTGTATTATTCTTGATTGGTAAATATAAATTTTAACTTATGTATAACATATTCCACTGACTTTGGTTAATATCTTTAAAATGAATATTTATGCTTCTTTGTAAGTTATTATGTGCTTTTAAACTAAGGAACAGAGAAGAAAATAAAATATCAGCAGTATAATTTAGTAGATATGTAAATTGTATCTTACATATAATTTTAACTTTATTAAAATTCACTTATTTGTTACTATAATATTATTCATTATTGCAATAGATTAATATGTAGGTTTAAGTTTTTTATTTACAAATATATTAATGTAATCAAAAGGATTTAGCCTTTACTTTTTTCCTTTTTTGTATTATAATATTAAGTATTAATATATTCAAATCTTAAAACAGTAAGTTTCTTATCTTGTTATTATATTATTCATGTAATTTCACACTTTTTCTGAAAGTGACTTTGTCTTCTGGAAGAGATGTTAAAAATGATCTAGTTTAGGAGTCAGATATGTTAGGTATATCACTGATACAGTAATATAATCATTATTTTTGAGAGCTAAAATATACTTTATATCTGAAGGAAACACAAATTAATGGGTAAAATCATATTATCTGCCTCCCCAAAGCAGAACCTTAACAAAGTGATGTATTCTGGGGAGTCCTTGTTCATCAGATCTATTTTCTGAGTAGTGAATACAACATTTGCCCTCCATGTACCCTAGAAGACAGAACTAAAGTGACAAAAATGTACAAGGTTTTTCTCTTTTCACTCCCTTCTCTCCTTCTCTCCTTCCTTCCTTCCTTCCTTCCTTCCTTCCTTCCTTCCTTCCTTCCTTCCTTCCTTCCTTCTTTCCTCTCCCTTTCTCTCTCTAAGATTTAGGTAAGATGTAATACTCATTACTAAAGATGACTAAATCCTGAAATGTCACCAATGGGGCTGTGGAATATTCTCTTTCAGAGAAGATTTGGTCCCCTATAAGAGATCACCTTAATTGATCATGTGCAGACAGGCAAAATTTTGCATAATTTTGGGGGGTTCATGGACCTCCTTGCAGCCTATTCATGGACAACATCCTCAAAGGAGCCCTATCTATTTTAGCTCTAATTTTTAATAATTCCTCAATTTTCTCTCCTTCAAATCCTGATCATCTCTCAAGCCTCTCCCCTGGTTTCACCTCTTCCACAAATCTCTGAAAATACAGAGATAACGTATGTGGAGAGTGTCTAGTTTAGAGCCTGGCAGAAGGAAAGAACAGGCACCCACCCAGGCTAGCTTTCCACTTGTGATTGTTACTTTGGCTTGTGTGCTGTATCCTTTCCTAAACTGATATTACCCTTTAGTTAACATCATATAGTTCAGCAGTGTTTCTAAGCGCATTAGTTTTATTTCCCTAGGGAGATAACCAGGTCTATGAGAGTAGGCAACTTCTCTTACATTTCTTGACTCTTCCTTTCTTGGCAGGAGCTAGTTGGACACTCTTCAGTGTCTGGTCAGCTTCACTGCTTCGTTACTCTCCTTGAAGAACTCACATTAACCAGCAACACTATTTTCCTACAAAGTCTTTCTCGATTGAAATTTTAAAACTGGTAAGAATACTTCCTCATACGCTATCCTCACACCCCCTCCCCAGCCAGGTGTCATTAAGTTTCGTATGGCCCTTCAGGTTACCCCCCAAACTGCTCTTTATGCTGATCCACCACATCTAAATTTCTTCGGTCTCCAGGGCAAATTCTGCCACTTTATTCAAAGAACTGCTTGAGAGATGGAAGTACCTAAACTGTCTTTTGCAGGTTGTTCTGTCCTATATGAAATCAGCCACTTGTTTGAAAGCAATGGATTAGACAAGACTACTTTGGTTGCATGAGGGGTTTTTGCTTTGTTTTGTTTTACTTCTGTGTTGCATAAGTAATACCTTTTTTCCTTGTTGGAAAGGTTATGAAAATTATAGTCAACTGTTCACTGAAGCAAACAGAAGACAAGCTATGGGAAACCAAACATGTCCTAAATAAAGCCTGAATATAAACTTTAAACCAGCAACTAATCAGTTAGGGAACCTATAGGTGTTCAGCCTAGAAATTCTACCTGATATCTAATTATATGTTGAATAAACTTTTAGCTAAAGAATCCTAAATCACAAAAATTGAGTGAAACTTCATCTTATTGGTAAGGATTCCACAACCAGTCTTAACTAAAGCAATGCAGAGCAAGCAAAGAGGGAAAACTCACAAGCTTTCAATAATCTTTCCCTAACCCCTAAGTGGCAAGGCAACTTTTAGATGACAAAATCACCAACAAACTGACTTGAAAATCCTTTCAGGGATCTTTAACTTCCCCCTACAAGAGGTATGGAATTTTACACAGGAAAAAAGATGACCCACCGTATTTTTTAAAGGTGTCATTAATGTTTGATCGGCAAGGCTGTACTGAGTGGAAATGCACCAGAGCTTGCGGCAGCAATGGTGAGTGGTGGATGCCTAATGGTTTTGCTCATGTGTGGGGATGGGTTCGGGTACTGTCTTTGTAACATTCATATTTACTGTTCTTCAGAATATCATATTAGGCTGACCATTCTAACTTTGAATATTATTAAACACATATAAATAGCTAAAGTAACATGTCATGTGAAATAGCTATACACTTTAAGAAAAGTCAGAGAAATATTGAAATGTATAGTATAATTCCCCCATTAGTTAAACACAGGATCTGATGAGTCTTTTAAGTCCTAAAGGTCACATTTAAAAAAAACTTTTCTTTTATCCTAGTCTTCTCTTTCTTTCAGTGATGAATTTAAAATCAGCCCTAAATTATCCAAATACCCCTTTCAAATAAGGTATGGCTAAGAACTTTTTATAATATAAAGTGAGATCTGCTTTGGAGCAAGTTTTTTTCATTTAATTTAATAAGTAACTAATATATGCTTCAAGAAAACATGACTAAACTTTTTAAGACCTTTGTTATACAGCAGCTACTGAAGAAAACTCTCAGTGTGGTATGTTCCCACTCCCTATAACCACGCTATATTTCTGTCACATCGAAGCAAAAAATGTTCATCATTTTGTCATCTCTGTCTGCAAAGCAGAGAATTACCTTCCCAAGCTCCTGAGATTTATGCTTTTAATTACCTCCTATCTGCTTCACTACCTTCCATACCTAAGAATCAATAGAAATAGTCTTATTTATGGGAAAAATATAAAATGTTTGATGAAAGCACGCTATCACTTTCTAGATTTCCATTTGATGCTTCTGATGTCTTCCTTCTTCAGTACTTTTCTTCTTGATAGAATCCATTGGTTTTTTAAACTTATAAAATTATTCATTTATCTAATAATTTGTACTGCTTAATAGCAGATGTAAACTTTACAACTAGCTTTTGAGTTCTAAATTCACCAATGAGATTATTATCACTGTGGAATCTATTTAATCGTCAGCTGCTGAATTCAGTTTAACTGTGGTTTCCTCCCAACCACCTCATGATAAACTCACTTACTTTCCAGTGAGGACCAACTTTCATGGCTTATTCAGTTTCTAAAGGGGAGGCCACTACTAGCACAGGAGGGACCTGGCAGGCTAGGCGCCAGTATTCTCAAAACTCTGCCTCTCACATTTTATCAGCACCAAGTATTTTTCTAAAAAATCCCCAACAAATCAATATATATTTATTAATACATAATTATATATATAATTTACATATGATTATACAAATATAAATATATTATAAATTAATCGACGGGCTGTTTAAGGAGCTATCTATCTCAAGGGCTCCAAGAGAAACAGAGTAGATGCTCATGGGTGGCAGGCAATGACTGGATAAATATATGTGAGAGGAGGCAGGAGTTAATCTGTAGAATTAATATGTGTAGATCTGATAATGGTGTTATAAGGAGGGTCAAAGTTTTCTTTGACATATCAGTTATCAAACATGATGTCTGAAAATTCAGGATATACAGGATAAACTAATTTTTTAAAAACAGTACATTGGTTAGAGTGTCAAACAATATATGCTGCCCTGACCGGTGTGGCTCAGTTGGTTGGGGATCATCCCACAAAGTGAAAGGGTGTGGTTTGATTCCCGGTCAGGGCACTTGCCTGGGTTGGGCATTCAGTCCACGGTCGAGGTGCATGCAAGAGGCAACCAGTTGATGTTTCTCTCTCTCTCTTATTCTCTCCCTTCCCCTCTCTCTAAAAATAAATAAATAAAATATTTAGAAATATAAACTCAATAGGTATCCCCCCTCAAAGGGAAGTGTCTCTTAATTTAAAGCAATGAATCCAGTCATTAACCTAAAGCAATTTTAAAAAAACCCCACTTAATAAAGACACTACAAACGTCCAAGAAAGAGCTAGAGGAGAAGAGAAGATAAAGTAGAGAAGATAGGAAGGAGTAATCTGATGGTCTACTGGAGGAGATTGTGTTTTGACAAGGAAAGAGAAACACTGATAACTCGTGGACAGAATTTCTAGAGTTAAAAGCAAGCACTAGGCAGCCAATAGCAAAACACAGAATCCCTTAGAAGAATGTCACATGATGAGAAATGAAAGGCTAGATCCTTCAGAAAATCCAAGCACACACCCTTGCAGCTGAGTGCCTTTCCTGCTTTTGCTGCAACGGACATCTTCAAATGTGGCGTCTAGCGGCTCCTGTTTCCCAGCCGCTCTGACTTCCCAGGGAAGGAAACACAGCTGCTGCAGGGACTTGCTGCCTCACAGCAGCTGGTGGAGAGATGGCATTAAGCATAGTGGCCAAAGGAAGTGGAGGGTCAGCCAAGGACACAGAAAAGAGCATTTATGTGGGGCCCAAAGTTGTGGCTTTCTCCCTAATCTCATGACTGCTGAGATCTCTGCTGGATGACGGAGAATGCCAGGGCCTCTAACCGAAATTGCACTAATGCAGTTTCAAATTGCACTAATGGCAGGTGGTGGATGGGGCAGTTTGTTTATGCAAGACAGGGAATTTGTATTATCTGAACTGCATAAAGAAGTCAGGAACTGGGCATAAGTTTAAAACTAAAAGAGAGAAAGACAGATAGACAGACTGACTGACTGACAGACCCAGGGGGACATACTTAAATAACCTTACCCAAATAAAAACTGCGAACATGACAAAGATACAAGATGCAGAGGGAAATGGCACTGCAGACACAGCAGTTACACACTGATGTAGTCACATGCGGACTGGAGGTGACTGCTGAGCTATTTCACTTCCTAAAATTTCAGAGAGATTTATAGGAAAGAGTAGGAGAGAGAGTCAGGTCACCCACAGAATGTTTATACAAATGGTTAGTCCCTCTGCCATTTTAAATTCTAAGAAAACCTTTCATTTCCTGTCCATGTGTGCTTAATCAGTCTAACGTAAATCAATGAAATGGCATCGGGTCATCTCCTTATGTCTTGAGATGTGAGGGAACAGAACACAGTAAAAAGAACAGTGAGCTAAAAGGAGAGCTAGAGATATTGGATAATCAAAAGCCAAAACACAGACATTGAAAAGCACAACAAAAGTAAAAACCTAGAGGAACCACAAAGTAAGATAAAATAAAGCAAATGTAAACTATAAGTGATTTGAAGTTTATAATGCTATTCACAAGGTAATACTGTAAATTTAAGTCTGTGGAGTCACCACAGGGATACTGCATCTCATACTTGTTCAATTGTGGTATTAATGCTGAGTGTCAAAATTTCAGGGTCAATTCCTGAATTAGAGTATCATTATGCTTTCATCCCAATTTGTCTATAAAGCATAAATGACTCAATCATATATTATGGGTATTTGTGATTAACTGTACTGTGATGATAATAATAATAATAATAAATAGATCATCTCTATTTTTAAATATTTAAGAAAATCAGATTGTCCTGATTTTGTGTAAGAATTGTTTAATGATCAGTTTCTTTTATCCTTCTGCTACTGTTCTCCAAGGAATTGAAATTAACATGCAAATTAGAAATTATTTGAGATCTGCCAACTTAAAACCTAGCCAAAAAGAGAAATGTTAGCTTGAAAAATATTTTAAAGTCTTATGTTATGGCTAGTTTCCAGTATTTTTGTATAAAAACTGAAAGCCTAATAATTTTAAATCTTACTTAAAATCAACTACAGAACAGTATAGAAGACCCATTTTTCTGGAAAGGCTTAACGCTAGAAACGTATTTCCCAGCAAAAGAGTAAAAATTCAGAGTCAGGCTTGTCAATTTCCGATAACACAGTTGCAGTGCACTCATTCATTCCCTGGAGAGGAAAGGGGCACTCAGGCGCAGGGTAAGCTCACGCAGTGCTCAGCTCAAACCATGTTGGGGTGGGCAAGAAAGGGTCTAAGAAGAACCCAGGGATTCGTGTGGGGCACACATTTGTGCAAGTGTCTCCAGCTCAGCTGGAAAGATATATTCTTCCTGGACTGCAATGCCTGGCCCCTGGCAAAGTTAATGGTGTTAATTTGTAAAGGTTCATTTGGGAAATGTTTATGATTAATGCTTGCTCATTTGCATAACGCTGTATTGTGTAAATAAAGCTGTAGCCTTTTGCTTTGCAACAGTAGAGTTCTACGGAGAGGATAAAAGCTGGACAAAGGGGGCTACTATGGGACACTTAAACTGGGTCACATTGAATTTTAACGCATGAATCCTGCCCTGGTACATTTTATATGGGTAATGGAAAACTGCAGAGTGCGGTCTGTTTACTGTGCAAATCTGCCCTCCAGATTGTCAGTAACCACATTTCCTACACTGAAGAGTGAAGGCAATTCAGTCTCAGGCTGGATGAGAAATGTTATTAAAGAAGTAAGAATGAGCATCTTCTAATTCTTACATTAGGATGTAAAAAGAGTAATTATAAAATAATACATTTGCCCCCAGATAAAAAATGCTCAGTTTTGGAGCTCGGTTATGCAAGCAGGCCACCATTACCAAACACAAAGAACATGTATACGTCACTCTTGTGAATTTGCCATCCGGAATGTGTGGCTTCACTGCCCAGAGCCTAAGTGTGAGTTGGAAATTTTCTTTCTTTCTCCATTATCAACAGAGCTTCTGAGGGGCGACAAGGAAGCTGGTGTTCACATACTCACGTGTGTCCATTTGCCCATGTCCCTGTCAGTAACTACAAAGGAAATCACTGACATGGAATGAGGCTCAGGTCAACAGTGAACCTACCCCCAGAGCAATTCTGGGGTTCAGAAAGAAGATTGGCAAACCACCCCCATCCCCCACCCCTGGCCAACCCATGATGCAAACAAAAAAATAAAATTTGCAGTCATTCTTTCTTGGTCTTAACTGTTCCACCCATGAAGTGAGGTGTTTATACCCTGTTCTTCTAACAGAACTGCCATGCAAATGATATTTAAGCACAGAACTGGACAGGTCCTCTGAAGATCATAGAGTCCATTTTAAGTCATACTACAGAAGAGGAAAGTGAGGCCCCTTAATTCCATTTATTAACGTAATTCTCCTCTGGCATATTAGGGCACATGGGGAAAGGTTCCAGAGATTAGGATGTGAACATTTTAGCCTAGCATATCTGTAAATAAACTGTGAGGAAGCTCTTTATGTATTGATAGGAAAAATTCTCCAGGATATAATATTATATAAAAAATGCAAGGCAAATAGTGTGAATAGTGCACTACTATTTATGTAGAAAATGGAGGAAAGAAGAATATACGCATATATTCATACTTGGTTATATTTGCATAATCAAACCCAGGAAAGATATGCAAGAAATACTGAAGAGGTTGTAGACAGACAGGAATAGCAAGAAGGGTGGGAGGATGGGGAATGGGACAGAACAAGATTTTTCAATGTACCCCTTAAAATTAATTTGCTTTTTGAACCATGTAAATATATGTTGTTATTATTTATTTTTTAAATCTGGACCTGAGGATTTGCTTTTGGATTTTAGAGAGGAGGAGGCAGAGAGATAGAGATAGAGATAGAGATAGAGATAGAGATAGAGATAGAGATAGAGAGAGAGAGAGAGAGAGAGAGAGAGATAAACATCATTGTGAGAGAGAAACATCAATTGGTTGCCTCCTATATGTGCCCCCCACCAGGGATCCAACCTGCAACCCAGGCATGTGCCCTGACTGGAGACTGAACCTGCAACCTTTTGGTGTATGGGATGATGCTTCAACCAAATGAGCCAACCAGCCAGGGCTATTATTATTATTTTTTAATTCAAGGAATTCATAATTGCTCAAAGCCTCGATTATTCATCAACGTTGTTACTTTCTTCTCCTTAAATTAACTTGGGAACCTCGGTTGCTGGTGGCTGTGTATAGAGCAGTTAGTTCCCTAATATGACATTTACAGACTTCATGCAAGTCAGCCTGTGTTGCAATATTCCCATGGATTTACTTTGCAATCTCCTGCATTGTGTTATAAGATATTTTCAACATCCAGCATTCCTGCACTGGGAATGCGAGCACTAAATATGATGCATGTCTTCAGGGGGCACTCATTTCACAAGGAGTCAGTTAAGTGGTGAACATTTTCATTTTATAGTCATAAAGTTACAGAAATTTAATTTCTCTGTTTGAATGTAGAAATTGAATCATAACTATGCATAGCTATTAAATATATTTGGATCTATTTTAGTATTTATTATTCTGTCTTTTCTTGCAAAAGTCCCTTAATTATTATACCTTAAATTTAATAGTAATATTGTATTTTAATAGATCTCTAGTAGTTATGTCTCTAATTAATTAGCCTTCTATTTACAAAATATTTCATGTTTCTTAGCATATTGATTTTCTTCTAGTCAGGTTTACTGAGTTATACTTTACACATAGTAAAATTCCTTTTTAGGTACTGGGTTTCATGAGTTTTGAAAAACAGAAGCAGCTCTGTAACCACCACAACGATAAAGATGTGCACGCGAGGAAGTTCTTTCATGCCCTTCCGCCGTCGGTGCTCTGACCCCACCCGCAGTCCCTGCTAACAACGGGTCTGATTTCTGTCTCCATAGTTTTGTTCTTTGCAGAAAGTTATGTAAGTGCAATTATACAGTAGCATTGAGAGTATTTATTATTTTAGTATTTCCAATAAATAGGAATCTTATAACATACTCTCTGCAAAATGGCCTCTGGGGTAGAGTAACTCAAGAAATATCATATATAATATAAAGTCTCTAGATTCAGATTTGCATCAGTCATTGGCTTTACTTAGTAATTGGGTATTATTATAAACATTTTAATACTATTTGTTTTTATTTAATGCTATTTTGTCTTTAAGTTTAAAATCTGCTTTCATAAAAGATTAATTTGTACTTTTTCTTATTTTTTTAAACAGGATAATTAGGCTAGGCCAGATAAAATAATTTATAAACCTTTCTCTGTATTTTCATGTCTGGGAAAATACAAATTGTAGAGTGATTTCTTTACTCAGGTATTTAATATGATCTGGCACACACACGAAATGTGTCCCTTATCAAGAGGAATAATAATGGTTTCTTCAGCAGTCATCGTATTTTAATTTTTTTCATGCTGCCATTGCATGTAAAACTTTAAAAAATATTTCCTGCTATTTAAGTACTTTTCAAAAGTACCTATAATTGGTGAAACTAGTGTGAAATGATATAGGTAAGACTGACTACACAGAGAAAGCCTCGATTTTTTTCTGACATTAGGCACTCTGTTGCTCAGGTTTCTAGTGTTGAATCCAAATCCCTCAGAAATCTGGCACAGTGAAGTGAGTGGCCCACCAAGACGAGTGGCTGCTAGAGAGTGTGCAAGTATGAAGAGATGTATATATTCAGAACAATCAGACTTTCGGCTTGACAGACTACAGAGAGCAACGAAAAGGTGATACTCACATCCGAGTTAAAGCGAAGCTGACAGACATTACAAGAAATAACTTGTTTCTTCTTTGGAGGAATGGACACTCCAAATGTGTGGTTAATGACTGCTTTCTGCACAGGATCCATCTGAAGAGCAAATGATAAAATAGTCAATTCATAACTTTGAAGGATAGATAATAGTTTGAACAAGTAAAAACAGCTGTCTTGTTCTTTAAGGCTTTAACTTTTCATTCCCAGGCAAGGATAACAAAGAATCTCATTCAATAGTAATGCATTTGTTTCCAGAAATTGAAAACCAAAACAAAAAAAAACACAACTGCTTTGAAATAATAACACAAATCATAGGAGAACCCAATGTCCCAAGAAATCATACATGTAGAAGGAGCCTTGAAGAACCTTGAAAGAGTCAAAAAATAAGAAATTTAAGATCCAAATGTCAAAGTTAAAATTAACTTGTTAATATTTTCCCTAAATGAGCTGAAAATACTTATGATAGTCTGAAATTATCTCAATGACAATTATTACAGCCATATTTAAGTTTCCTAAATTGTGATTTATGACCAATGTCTCAAATTTCAGGCTCATATCACAAACCAGAAAATGTTGATCCTTACTTGAAAATAACTTATTACTTTTCATGTACTATAGATGAAATTCATTCTAATTGAAATGAATTCAAAATTGTACACTCAAATGCCCATAACTGACTGGTTAATATGCAACTCTTGTTGAAATATTGACCAAGTAAGGTTTTTGACTTATAACTTGTGACTTTCCTCCCTTTGGTTTGCATATACCATGCATGTTCAGTATAGTGATTAAAGTACTCAACCACAGAAAAAGTATGGCTCAAAGCCATGAAAATACTTGGGAAAAGAAAAAACACGATTTGCAAGGCCTATAATAAGAGACACAGTAGTGATTCTCTTGTGTGTGCCAGATAATAATCTCCAGCATTAACAATGGACAACTGGCAGTTCAAAAACAATGTGGATGGTGAACAAAGCATAACTTATAAACAGATGGGACATGAACTGACACCATCGTCTAGGAAATCTCCTGAGGTTCGAGCTTAGGACTGGGCCAGTTGATATTTGGTAGAGAGGAAAAATAAAGACTATTCCTGATCAGGAGTATAAATCAACAAAGTACAAAATTAGCATTTAGAAAAACTTAAATATATTAGAAAGAAGGATGGATTAAAAAATTATTGAACAGTAAAGTGGCCTATTTTTTTGCTACAAGTTTAAGAAAGATGACAGACTACTGTCACTATAAAAAAGTTTTGTGGTTTAGGACACTTCAAAATTTCAAAGAGAGGAGTTTTCTGACCATAGAACGATTCTATAACCTGCTTAAATCTATACATGTTTTAAAAGTTACAGAGCTATACAAACTCCCCCAAAGCCCATTTTATCTATAGTAATTTAAGAAGTAAAAGAAAAAATTGTTAAGAGCACTATGTTTAACTACCAAGTGTAAAATAAACCTGGGGATTTATTTTGTCCAAGGCAATAATTGCTTACATTAAATTTTATTTAATGAGAATAAAAAAATAAAAGCAAGCCTCCATAGGCAAAGGAAATCTCAAAATGTAAGAAAAACCCTATTCACTTTCTTAGTTTACTTACAAGTGCATACACTTAAGTCCCATTTATTCATTTGTAAAATAAGAGACTATACTTTCTGATTGTTACTAAAAAAGGAAAATCAGTTTGGACAGGAAATAAAATAGCCTACCTATGTTGGCAGGATAAAGAAACTACACTGCTCTACAAAGTTAAAAAATAAGAGCATTTAATTGAGATATTCTATTTTCTGTTCTCAGGCTCTAAAAAAAGTGTGAATGACATGGATTAAAACTATATGAATTTCTCAAATACCAATTTTCACATGCCACTTTCATTATTTTTGAGATATTCCTATACTATTGTATTATTATTCAGTTAATATTTTCCCTTAAATCAAATTAAAATCAACTTTTAAAAACATAACAATAATTATAAAATCATAGCTGTAATGTACATGTTTTCCTATTACTCATTTCAAAAAATATATTAAACATTAACATTAAAAATGAAAACTTTTGTCATCTAAAATTTTTTTAAGTTTTAGTAAACCAAGATATTTGTTGATAGCTCCAACTTAACTCTTGAACATACATGTTCCCTTCAAATTTTAGCAATGAGCTGCCTACACGATTTAAAAAGTAACTCCTGATACAAGTTCATTCTACCTCAATCTCAGGTTCCCACATCGGCCTAAACAATTTCGTTCACGCTCCCAGCCCTGAAAGCTCTGTCTTGAAAGGTGGCTGAGCCCGGCAACTGCAGAGGAGACAAGGTCCCAGCCAGCTGCTCCCTGCAGAGCACACTAAGGTGGTTCCTTCAAGAAACTCTAACCAGAATTGGCTTCTCCACTTTATATACATAATGCTACTTGTACCCATAAAATCAACTAAGTAAACACAGCCTTTTACCCCATCCCTAGTCACCCGCCATAAAAAAATTTCATCCTCCATGTTTCCCACTTAAAAGAGACTTTTTCTATTTTCCACTTGATTCTCTTTTTTCTTATAGGTAGTATTTCAGAAAACCATCCACTTGTTTTTCCTTGCCTAAATCTCTTTTATCTTTCTCTGTTGCTCCACACAAAATTCTATAATTATGTTTCTTTTTATAAAAGATTTTATTTATTTATTTTTAGAGAGAGGGGAAAGAAGGGAGCGAGGTAGAGAAACGTCAGTGTGTGGTTGTCTGTCACGCGCATCCCCCCTGGGGACCTGGACTGCAATCCAGGCATGTGCTCTCACTGGGAATCGAACCGGCGACCCTTTCATTTGCAGGCTGGCACTCAATCCACTGAGCTGCACCAGCCATGGCTATAATTTTATTTCTTATCCGTCCTCTGGGGAACATGATTTAGTTGGAAGAAGTGGTATAAAAAAGAAATGTTCCACTTGCTGAATCATTTGATACCTTGAATCTGACTATCGAGGTGATGTCTTGTGTGTTTTCTATCTGATCCCACAATTACATATACCTGAGTCATTTCATTGGGAGCCAGGCTCGGCAAGAGCATAGAAAATGTTTTCAGATCTCTCTCTCTCTCTCTCTTTTTAAAGCATGTAGTGGTAAAAACCTGAATATTTTCCTTATTCTTACAATACTCTAAAAGTTAGATGAAAATAACTATGATGTAAACTTACATTAACTCATATTTTTTGCTTCATTAAAGCAATGTCAGTTCTCTATAATCATAATGAGATATGTATAACTAAATCAATGGTAATTATTTTATTCAGTCATCAATTTTCAGGATGAATACAACATTCAAGATAAATTAAAACAGTCTCATAAATCCTAAAATGTGATAAATGGTGATAGATGCAAGTGATTCAATTCAGTATAGTCAAACTATATATAATGATAATTTCATATATAGAACGCTTGGAAAAATCTTTGCAGGTTTTGCAATTATTCGACAAATTCTTATTTTTAAAAATTTACTTGACATTTCATAGACATTTGATTATTAAGAATGAATGTTTTAAAACATCTTCATTAAGATGTTTATATCACATTTAGACAAACAAATTCCTTCTTAAATACTCAAATTAGATTAGCTCATGTTAGTTCACATTGTACAACAAAACTGTCTGTGGATTGAGAAGATTGAGATTCATTGGTAAATAATGCTGAAAATGCTTTTGTTTTAAAGGAAAAAACCCTTACCATGTAGCTCTAGCTACAAATATTCCTTACCTGACAGAATTTATTGGTCCCAAATAAGCCTCTTCTTTTCTAAAAAAGTAAAAGTTAGAAGTAGTATTCTGGAATTTTGAGGCTAGCAAGCACATTTATGTAAAATTTTTACAAATCTATTTTCTTTGCTAATTTCTGATTAAAAAGCCTTAAATGCTTACTAACTAAAAAGGTGTAAGAGTCAACACTTGCCATTTTGTCTAGTGAAAATCATGTGGAAATGCAAAACAAAACCTATTAGTGCAATTAACTGGTAGATAATAAAAATGACAAATGGAATTGTGGCTATTACCAAGAATCAAGGAGATAATTGGAGGCTATGTATGGAAAAATGAACTATTATATTAGAGTGTTTATAAAGAAAATTAATAAAGCTGTCCTTATCATACCATCTATATATTTTAAATATCAACGTACAATAAACAGGTACCTCTAGTATATCACCATGATTATGGAATCATTAATCTGTGTGAATTTTTTAAAAGATCATTACTTTCACTGTGTATACCAAAAAATAATTTATATCTGCATGGTGTAAGTGATCCTATAAAAATACACAGCTTCCAATAAAACCCAGCCACAGGGAAAAGCCACATAAGGCAGCATTCACTAAAGGCAGGAAGAACAGTGTAGGGACGGAGGGGATCTACGGAAGGCACTACACGATCAAAGGACTTAACACTGGATGATACTCAGATTCTAGGTAGTTTTGCTAGCTGAAACTTTAGGCAACAGAGAGAATTACAAGCTTTTCAACTATCCCAGTGCTTTTCAAGAGGTTTGAAGTTTGAATTGTATTCTTCTAAGAGGCTTATGATTTCACTAGCCATCAGGTGGGACTGGGTAGGGGAATAAATTGAATTCTACCCAATTAAAAAGCAAAAAGGAATGCCCAAAATTACACAAGGCTTTCTTCTATGTGGTTAAATGGCTGGATACTCATACTAGTCCTAAAACTGGGGAAATTTCATTTTAAATTTCACCATCTACTGTGATTTTAACCAGTGTTCTAAAAATCATTTGGTAAGCACGTATTGTACAATATAGTAGGCAATACTAACTTTTCTACTAAACAAATGTAAACCAGGTTTTTTACTTTTAAAATGTAAAAATCAGTCATCCAATAAACATTTCCGGAGGCCTAAGGTGTTTCGGATGCTGTCCCACACTAGGTGGGTTAGGATGAGTCAAATGCAAGAAAGGACCTAACTGCAAGAGTTGAATAGTGAAAAAGGTAGTAGAAACTCTGTTTAATTGGAGGGTGGGGAAAGAAGTGACCACTAAGAAAAAAAAGAAAAGGAGCATGAGAAGGCACATAAAGGTCTTTCTCCTCTGCCCTACCCCTACTTTGGACCTTTCTCCCCTTTCCGATTTTCTCAACTTTAAGCAACCAGGATCCTCCCTTTAGTGGTGACAGAAATGCCTTATCCTCCCAGGGATACTTGCCCATTAGTTCCTTTTCTAGCTGTGCAGTAACAACAATACACATTATAGTAACAGCAGCTTAGATTTACAGAGCTCTTACCATGTGCCAGAAACTACACTCAGGGATATCTTATGTAGTCCCCACCCTCACAAGACACCATTATTATCCTCCTTTTGCAAGTGAGGAGTCTGTGGCCTTGAGAGGTTTAGTAACTTGTCACCCTCAAGTTCTTGGGCTTAAAGCTGGGATTCAAACTCAGGCAGGAGCCTCTCCTCACTGTGTTCCCTGATGGAACATGGAGCAGGGATGATGAGGATCATGTGTGGTGCTCCTGCAGGGTGTGAGACAAAGGGATGACTGTTCTAGAAGTTTTGGAGCCTGGAAGGCAGCTGCCTAGTCAAACGACATATAAGGCCTACTTGGCACTTAAATAAAAGTTTCCTGGAAAAGCATCTTGGCTTTTCTCTTCGTGACCCATCCATGCCCTTCTTAGGACAAGGCCATTTCTTCTGGTGCGACTCGAGGAAGCCCTACGTGAGAACTGGGGCTGTGCTGTCCTCCTTCCCTCCTGTAGCTTTGGGTTTGCAGGCACGCGAACACACAGACATCTCTGGGAATGCTTGGAGATCACACACAGCAGGTGGCCGTTGTATTTTGCACCCGTCCTGCTTTTAGTGCAGAGAGGGGCTCTGTTATTAAACTGTTGTGATTTAGGGCTTTCTGGATGTTTGGCAAAGCATCGGTTTTTTTAACTGAGATGTCACCAAATTACAGTAGTACAAAAAGAATGACAATTTTTCACCCCTTCCTCTTTCAATATTGATTTATGGAAAAGAATATGACAATAGGGGTCTCATTAGAGCTTCAAATACTCATGAGGTGACACATTTAAAAGTGACAGCTACATCAATGCAGAGCAAGATCTCTCTGAAGTTACTTCAAAAAAGGCTTCGCCTTTTCTAGTTAAGTACCTTGACCACACGTTTTTATGTTACTGTTTTACTTTTCTGAAATCCTTGATAACTTCAATAGAAACAAAACAGACACAACTATCACAAAGACGATTTTTTCACCTCAAAGATCAAGAAATACAAGCAATTACATTTGCTCAGCCACACAACTTTGCACTGTTTTGGATTTCCAGTCAGAAGGCTCAGTAAGAATAAGCCACAGGGAATATCACACTGGGGCTGCATGCTGCTGTGAGACCTGCACTCTTGTCTCTGGGACGGGTGAAAGCTGCGACCCGCCACACTGACACTGCCCCTCCTACCCAGAGCACCCCAACTGGGGCCCGCCTGAACGCCACACCATCACCAAAAGAAAGACAAATGGCATGCCGCTTTCCCCACAGACTGCTGGTTCAACCAAGAACCAGAGGTTTGGAAAGGTGCTTCGCCCACACATCCCCAGCTCATTGCTAAAACCACACATGGCCTGTGCCTTACAAACAGAATCCAATGTGCCTCCATTCTCCTGAGATACCATTACTCCACCAGAAAGTTAACCAGGCATTCAGAACTGGCATAAAGGCTAAACTAACACAGTACAATGCAATACATACTTAAGAAAATAATAGTTCACAGTATACCAAAGTATCAGACCTAATAAAGCTATCACTATTACTATGGGTTGGCCAAAAAGTTTGTACAGTTTTTTTCTGTAAAATAAAAGACACATTTTCATCTTCACAAATAACTTTATTGATCTGGATAGATTGAGTATGTTGGCTATCTCCTGCATGGTGCAATATTGATTGTTCTCAAGTACCATATTTTGCCATGTATAATGCACAGCCATGTTTTTGGCCCAAACTTTCAGGTAAGAAAAATCTTTCATTTTAATTCAATTTTTATTATTTATACATAGATACTTTTTTGTATTACAAAGGAATTTTGGCATTTATTTTTGAACATATTTTTTATGATACAGGAAATTTAATGTAACAAGTAACTACAAAACACAAGAGCAGATACAAAGTATTCTAGGTACTACCCCTGTATAATGTACATCCTTATTTTTCCCTCAGAAATTTGGGCAAAAAAGTGTGAATTATACACAGCAAAATATGGTAATGTCTCTATTTGATCACTATCAACTTCAACTGGTCTACGGGACTCTGGAGCATCATTCAGTGAGAAATCTCCAGCAGAAAACTTCACAAACCACTTTTGACACATTTGATCAGTCACAGCACTTTCCTCATACACTGCACAATCTTTTTTTGCATTTCAGTTGCTTTTTTATCTCTCTGGAAATAATAAAGCATAATATGCTGAAAATGTTGTGCATTTTATTCCATCTTCAATATTAAAGTGTCTGCACAAAAATTCATCAGTTTTGATGTTTTTATTTTTAAACTGATAACAGATACTATACTTGATCATAGCCAAAAGGCCGAGAAGCAATGATAAGTTTTTATTTTTAAATGCAAGCTGATATGACAGCTGTCACAATATAATCTAACAAAATTGTTTCAAATGAAGTTAAAGACAACTAAGTGCTACTAGAGCCATCTTATGGGAGAAAAACAAATGAACTTTTTGGCCAACCCAATTACTACTACTACTACTACTACTACTACTACTACTACTACTACTACTTCTTCTTCTTTATCAAAATGTAGGCTTTTAAGGATTTTGAGTCTGGCTGACAATTCACAGTATCTGATTACTGCAGAAATTAAGTGAGATTCTGTGATACTTTGCTAGAACCTCCTTAGTGGTGGTTAATATTTCCTGTAGAAAATATAAGTGGAAGTTGACCCAGAAATTTGAAGCAGCTAATCAGAATAGAGCACAGCTTAGAATTTCCTGCCCCTGCCCCCTTTTTTGTACGAGTGATTTAGAAAGCCCGATCCCTTTCACTCGAAGTCCACATAGTCAGGCGAGAGCTCTGGGGTTCATCAAACAGGAGCTGCATATCCCATTCACACAAAGGGTGACTAGTGTAAGGAAAAACACTCTGTGATCTATCATGACAATCTGTTTTGAGAGGAAAATTAAACTGCATTTGCAGTAGTTTTTTCTTTTTTTTTTAGAAATTCTATTTGGATTTTTCTTTTTTGGGGGGAGGGAGAATAAAAAGAAACATAGGATGCTACAACATTTGTGTTTCTACCATAAAATAATGTCCTCTTTCTAGACCACTCTGATAGTAAAAGATGCAATCTTTTTAGAGGCTAAGTGTTTCATATCAACTTAGATAGTTCTGTCCTTGGGAATTTTTGCTCCTTCCCAGCACATCACACATTTATAAATGACTTGCAGTTTGTATGAAAACTGTATTTTCTTGAAAATTCATTCATTTAATGAAAGTTTTAAGTGGCTGTCATGTACTCTTTTAGAAGCTGGACATATAGTGGAGAACAGCCTTCAAAATACAATATTTTAGCTGGTGAAACATATACCTAAAGTAATAAGGTATTTTCAATGTTTTTAGTACCATGAAAATAATTAAAACAGTATAATGGGAATGAAGCAGTGTTTTATTGTGGAGAATTCCTATAAACATTTTGGTTGTCTTGATACAACTGTGATTCACATACTTTTACATGTAAAACTATACTAAATATGTAAAAATAAGAACATTATTCCATGAATTAAGGGAGTTGATATAGAATTCAAATCATGCAACTTGTGACAAATGTAAAGGGTATGGTCTGTGAGATCTTTGAAGGGGATCTTCTTCAACAACCAAGTCCCAAGACAACATGTGGATCTCGGACCTGCCACTGCCATCGTATCCCCGAGGAGAAGCAGAAACCAAGGTGGTCTGTGTGTTGGAGGTTCACTAAGTGCCAGATGCATCTGACCTGCAGACCTTTCCAGTGGGTTTCTGTGCAGGCCATTGGCCCAGAACTCAGGGACTGGCAAAATGACCATGAGTTACTTCTATTGTTTTTTAAATAAATACATATTTTTGTTTAAGATCTAAGTTTCTTGTGATGATATTACAAGAATACAATGTTTTCCATTTGTAACACTTTTAGGATTTTAAAGAGTTAGCAAATGGTAAAAGCAAAAAAGCTAAAAGCAAATGAATGGATGGTTTTACATCTCCTTTTCTTTGGTGGAAAACCAGTTTAATACTTTTGACAGATAATGTTTAAATTGTTCTGAGTAAAAGGAATACTTTTTAAGTCTTTCTTCAGACAGTAGTCATTTTGTAATGAGAGATGCCGTACGAGTAGACCTGTGTATCTTACTGAAGCTGAATGTCTAACTCTGACAGTAGATCCTTGTGTGTAATAAATATGGTCAGTAAAAATGTAAAATGTTTCATTTTCCTGGCTGGCTCCGCATGCCTGGTGATTTTCCACGCTACCAGGGATCAAGGGTGAAGCAGCAAAACTGTAGCTGTGCCGCTGGGTAATTTAAGAAGCCACATCAAAGAGCATTTCAGAAAGTTCAGTTTCACAAATAAGACTTTCAGCTTCTGTCAGCAATGGTTATGAGACTCAACTGAAGGCCCACTCATCCCTCACTGCACGGGCACACACAGACTCAGCAGTGTTTTGGGTGTTGATGTTCCTAGTCAAACATTCGATGTGTAAACTAAAGAACTGAAATTCAATTGCATATGTACCCATATTCAAAATGTATTTTGAAAGGCCTAATTGGTTAATGTGATGTATTAAGGGAGATCAGACCACCCTCAACCCAACTGCAACTGCTCCTCTCCATGGAGGTAAAAAGCATTCTGGTAATGAGCTCAGCGGTGTCTCTGAAGGAAACGCAGTGCTTTTCTTTGTTTCCATTCGCCAACAAGCAAGTACTTAGATGTGACTAGAAACCATTAGAAAAGGGAGGTATTTTTCCACTAGCACACACAAAAAGGTCTTGGTCAGATAGATATCTGCTTTTTCAAGATTTGATGTTCCTATAATTAAAATAATTTTGGGCCAATGAATGTATAAAGATATGAAGATCTATAACATTTGTCAAAGACAAGGTAGCAAAAATCCACATAAAATTGTAAGATGCCCTTTTGAAGCAATATGGGAAAAGTTACAAAAAATTTTAAGGAAAATGATAAACTACCAGAATCTTTTTAGGGAATTAATAAGATGTTAGGTCTATTGTGAATTTGAATAGCACAGAAGGAGAAATGAAATGATGACAAATACTATTAATATTTTTTGTCTGTGGAAAAGTTACTCTCCTTAAAATATTTATAGTCTGTATTTCTCAATGAGATATATCCATACCTCAAAAAAACAAACATCCCAAGGTATGCAGAGTTGACAATAATCTATATTACCCACAGAAAAACACCAACAAAGAAACCTAGTTAGAGTACAGTATTCAGAGGGATGGGAACAGGAACTGGATTCACCAAGAGAATCTAAGATAAATGAGTCAGGAGTTTCCTGAGTTATTTAGTACTATGTCTCCTCAGGGCAAAATATAACAAAAATTAAATCATTTTACTGGACTGAAGAATATTTTTTTAAAAAGATGTGAACAAATACTAAACAAGACATTCATTGGAGAGTAGGTCATGAGAAGTGGTTACTCTACAGCACATTGGGAGATGACATCCATCCTGGTTTGCAAGGACGGGCCAATGTCTGAAACAGAACATAGTCACCTAGTTCTTGGCCTTCCCTGTTGCTGATTTTTTCAAATAGTGAAATTGAAAACAATCCTCCCAAACTGTCTCCAAGATTAAATTTCCAACACATAAAATTCATTGCCAAAATAAGTCTGAAAAATATTTTTAAAAAATTATTTTGCCCCGGCTGGCAGAGCTCAGTTGATTGGTTGTCATCCTGCGAACCGGAAGGTTGCAGGTTGGATTCCTGCTCAGGGCACGTGCCTGGGCTGTGGGCTGTGGGCTCTGCCCTGTCGGGGTGCTTGCAGAAGGCAGAAGGCAACCAATCAATGTTTCTCTCTCATATCGATGTTTCTCTCCTTCTCTTTCTTCCTCCCTTCCCCTTTCTCTAAAATAAAATTAAAAATTAGAAAAATATATACTCTGTAGAAACATTAAAATAGAATTTTTTATTCTTTAGGAGAAAAAATATGGCATACAAATAACTGGATTATTTGCTGATACTTATAAATGCAGTTTTAAAAGTCATTGATGCTAGGACTCCTAAGTAAGTAAGGATATGCTTGCCTGCTTTCTGGTAAACAGGCTAAAAAATGTTACACAGGTTTTCTTAGGAGCTAGGGAAGTAATGAGTGTTCTTGATTAAAAAATCAATACTTCCTGAAGAGCCAAATGCATTAACTGACATTCTTTCAAAACCATTCTGTCAAAGCTAAGTTTGAAAGGCTGTTCAGCTACTAATCAGATATTTCCTGATGCTGAGGCAAAACAGGTCCATGACACAAATGAAAAGGTGTAAAATGAAAAGAAAACCCAGGCAGGAGGAAGTACAAAATCGGAGACCTGGGCCTGTTGGGATGTGTTCCTCATTCTACAAGGCAAAGTGGAAATGAGGTGATTTTCTCCCCAAATGGAGGACGGCGCATTTTTGACGCTTGCACCAAGGAGAAACCTGGCAGCTGAGGTCTGACAAGACTCCGTGCAAGGCAGCGCTCCAGTCTTATGCATCTCGGGCTCTTACTTCCAATGCCAGTCTCATCGCTCAGTGGTAAAATGTCAGAGATCAGCTATGTTTTCAGACTTCTTTAAAATTTGTTTCAGTTTGAGTCCCCACACCTTCCCCCTACCCTACCCCCAAACAGGAGCCTACCTAAAAACTCAGTGCAATACAACAGTGGAAACAGTTCTGGTCAATGCAGGCAGGCCAGACCCCTGACCCACCGGCACTGCTTTAGTTCAACTTCCTCACTTGAAAATGAGAACAGACGTGAAGGATTTTAACAACTTCTTTGAACCTCTTCAGCTAAGATCAGAACCCAGATCTGCTACCATGGTTGCCTGATTTGCAAATAAAAATAATTTTTTAGTATAAATATATGACAAACATTGCATAGGATATTCTTATGCTATGACTTGCTATTTATCTGTAATTCAACTTTAACTGGGCATCTTGCATTTTATCTGAGCATCCTCTCTGGTTCCCATCTAAGGATGCCATGGCTGTACCCATACAGCTTCTACTAGTTCTCTTTCTTCTTGCAGGCTCATCTGTCACACTTAATATTTTAGGACTTTAATTAGAAAAGTTACAGGTGGTTTTGTGAACAGGTGAGATCAAAAGTATTTTATGTCATTCATTTATCTCACTACTGCCTTTTTGTATGAACGCATAAGTGTAAACAGCCCATTCAACTGTCCTCAGCAAAAAAAAAATTTTGTTCAACTCTACATTTATATTATGCAAAATATACCACACTTGAAAGTAAAATAAAGACCTTTAATAAAGTGCCTTCCTCTGTTCTCTGCAGTGATAGCTGTTTTATTGAATAAGGCTCTGTTAAAGATACATCTTAACATTTAACATTTATCCATTTGATATATAATCATTTTTATGTGATTGCAAGGAGGCTGTAGTTCAAACCCAAACTAGTTTCAACAGAACCGTTTCTCTTTTCTTATGACTTTGTAAGTACATGTAGTCACTTCTCAGTAAAATTCTTTATCCACAAAATTTATTTCAAATGTACATAAAGTCCTCCCTGCATCTGTATATTCTGAATAGAGCAACACATATAATATAAAAATGAATGCAGCAAGTGGAATAATAAGTTAAAGTGTGCTTATATTTTGGCTGTGAATATGGCATCAAGATTTCCTAATCAAGCAATGGAAAAAACTACAGGAACTACATAGTAAATTGTCATGAAACACACAATGATGTCAGTAATATTAATAGGAGTTTGTTATAGTCTTAACATTGTGAAGCATTTGCATTTATAATCCATCTATTCATTACAAAGATTTCCAGAAACATTTCTGAATTATTCTGTTGTTTCTTTCTGAAATCCAGCCTGGCACTTCAAAGGCTTCACAGCACTCACTTGAAATTTTTATTCACCCCTGTCTTTCCTAACCTCTAACACTTTTACTAAAACGGGATGAATGCCTTTATCTATCTACATGAGAAGTTATGTCATCTTAATTTTAAAAATTTAATATAATTAGTCATGATCACCAAATTCCTGCCCCACCAACATTACAATAACAATTGTTGCTGGTTATCAAACCACTTCAGTGGGACTGGCCTCCCGAAGCTGGGGTTAAGAGCTGGCCTCTGAAAATCAATCATGCTCTCTGCAGAGAAGAATATTTCAGTGATATGAAGGCTGAAATGGAGACTATAATCTTTTGTGATTACCCTTGAGGCAGAAGCAAACGCAGAAAGGAGTCTATGAATTGCTGATAACTTCCTGTGATGACCAATTCCCAGGAAATTCTGATATTACTCTTGGCTCTGTAACAAAATGATGGCTCCCCAGAATTCCACATCTGGGTGTCACAATGCTTCTTCAGAAGCTACTCACCTTTTAAAGGGGCCAGGCCTACGGAGACAGCCACTCTCTCTCTGAAGACAATGGAGGGTCTGATTGCACCAGGAGTGATGAGCTGTGTGCTACAGGCTGCCTTTCTGGAAAGTCCTTTTGTGAAGGAACTGATTTAAATATATCTGTTTTAAACCTCTTCCCTCCCCCATCACACACTCACAGAAGTCTAAAGATTGATACATTTCTCAGCTGTTCCTAATAGCTATGGAGCTATATCTTTGCTTGTATAATTTTTTTAAGTTTTATTTAAGCTGATACTTGTATTCTGAAAAAAGTAGTTTACATAACATATGTGCATGCCCTTAAGATCTATATATAATACTTTAGAATAGAATATAAAACTGCTAATCTGTTTGAGTCAGCATCAAATTTGCAGTTCTGTGTCACTGCTCAGGGCACAGGCTAAGTGGGTGCTTCTCGAATGATCAGCAATTTAAATGCAGACAAATAAAAGCTGGGAGAGGAACGGTACAAGCAGATCTGTAACAGTCAAAAGGCGAAAACATTTTTAGAGTAAACTTCTATTATCACTGAAGGAAGGATAATTCTGTATGTTGACTGAGTTTAAAATATTTTTTAAATCGCCATGTGAATTAATGTCAATTTGATTAATTCGTAATTTGAGAATAATAGTTCTATGCTTGGAAGTCAACAGTATTTTAAAACTGTAACAGAAAACATCATTATGTCAGGACTCACGGACAATGTGTCATGGGACACAGCTTTCATGTTCAAAATACCTTTACACATTGTCTTTAAAGTCTAAGTATCACTGAAGGTAAACAAGGAAAACTGTAATCCAACCAGTAAGTTTGTGGTTATTTCCTATCCTCAGTCCTGCTCCAAATTCAGTTGTAGCCCCTCTTCATTGCTTTCTGGCAGTCGGGTGGTTCTGATCTTTAAGCATGCCCTACTATTATCTCATTTGGCTAACATAAACTGAGCACCTGCTTAGTACTAGATATGACTACATTAAACTGAATGTAAATTTCTTAAATTCAAAACCAGGTCTTAGCTCTATGTATATCCATGGCATCTACCTTAACCAGGATTGCTCTAATGCACACAGCTAGCCCCAGTGATAAACATAACTCGGTTTATTTCAGGTAACTGGTTAGAAAGAAGAGATCAAAGCAATAGAAATATTTGTAAGAGTCTTAATATCGTTTATAAGGAATGACTTTGCCGTTTTAAGGGTTCTTTCATAAACCTCATTTGATATTCAGGGGCATTTTAAATTATTAAAGATAAATGGTGATGTGTTATATAGGTATGATTTTTCCCAGACTGTCACTAAATTCCAAAAATTTTCTGAATATTCAGTCATAGCCTCAATTTTCCATAAACATAATAGATTCAAGTTTTCATGATGTAATGGTGTAGATTAGAAAGGTATTATCCCCCTCTAGTTTTAAAACAAGGAAAGTGGAGTAAGTGGTTTACTGAAGATCAAAGAAAGTGACTCTACATATTGGCTTTTGATTCCTACTTAAGTGCTCATTCTCTTTGCAATGAAGTTGGTGGCTCTACCCACTTCTCCCCTCCATTCTGGCTCCTGTTTCCCCGGGTGGCATGAGGCAGAGTCGAGGTGAGGTGGGGCGGTTAGAAGCTTACTTTGGAACAAGTCATGTAGCGTTACTTCTCTGAGAGATACTGCTCCAAGTGGCTTTTGGGAGGAGGTGGGATATAACTAATGAATGAATGACTGACTAAATAAATGAATGTTGCCAACTCCTTTAGTAGGTAAGCACTTCAAAAGTTTAAACTTAAGTATATGCCATGTGATAGTGGCTATTAGGAATCATTTTAGCATCTAATAGCTTCAGCTCATTTCGGGAAGTAGACATCGTGTGGGTTTGATTATATTAGGATGACAATGAACCATTTTAGATATTCCAAAAGCTTGGTGTCTACATGACGAAAACAGAAATCAGACCCAGATACATGTTTTTAATTCTTGGAGACTTTCTGTACACCTCTAATTATTTGGAAAGCATAAGCTGGTAAAGAGACCAGACATATGTGCCACCATACCACTCAGATCTTGGCTCTAGAAACCGTTGGCAACAGGGGAAAACAAGTATAAGACTGACAAGAAAAATCAATCTCCTAAATAGAACATACTGCAAATGAGAGCATTTCAACCTGACTTTAGGAGCCACAGGGATTTATTGGGTACTTAAGAAAATATGTCTCCCGTGGATAACCTGTGAGTAAATACACACATTTACATTTAGTATATGGTAGGGTGGAGACCCGCTCTTGCTTGTCTAATATTCAGCTTTTTCTTTGTCAGTGGCAAAGCTGTGTACTGAAGAAATCAGATTGGATTACACTCTTCAATCTTCTGATCTGCAAAAAAAGGGTTCATCAATAACACATGTAGCCTACTTCATATGTGGATGTATGAAAAACTAATTGTAGAATGCCTTTAAAATTTTCTAAAGACCTCTGATACTAGAATTCCATAAAAATTAGGTAGTGTTCATATAATTTGTATTTTTTCCTCTTATTTCAAGCATCAGCACATAAAGAGGAGGGTAAGAAAACCTAAACTGACAGCTAAATCTGTGAAAAAAGTACTTTTTCAAGATTTCAACTGAGTGCCACAAAGATGTTGAAACTTCACGGATTGCTAAATAGCACTCCAATTCATCTTCAGCATCCTCAGTGGCAACTATAAATATAAAGGGACTAGAATATTCCAAAACATGTTGGAATTTTCCCTCTCCAAATTTGAGACTTAATTCTGAATACAAGAATCTAGAGGATGGGAGAAAAAAATGGTTTTTACTATTGGCTTTATTTGCAAGATTCTGATAAAAGTAGCTCAGGAAACCACCATCAATTAATGTTTGCAGAGCATCCAATTTAGAATTACTTTATCTGGGCTAGAAGGAATATTTTGTGCAACAATATTTTGCTACTTTTTATATTTATTAAGCTCTCCTACATTACCATAGGCACATAAAAGCTTGTTCACTGAGAGAAGTTAAGAATGAGATTGTTGTTGATTTTGTTTTCTTTTAATTAACTGACAATTTGTTAAAGAAGAAAACCTGCTCTAACCTGTGTGGCTCAGTTAGGAGCATCATCTAGTAACTAAAGGGATGGGGGTTTGATTCCTGGTCAGGGCACATGCCTAGGTTGCAGGTTCAATCCTCGGTCCAGGCACATGTGGTTCCTGGGCCAGGCGTGTATGAGATAACCAATCGATGCTTCTCTCTTGCATTGATGTTTCTCTATCCTGTCCCCTCCCCCTCCCTCTCTCTCTAAAAGCAATGAAGAAAAATGTCTTCTGGTGAGGGGAAAAAAAAAGGAGGGAGAGCCTGACTTAGACACTTTTTCCAAGTTGACTCTACTCTTGAAAAATGCTGACCTGGGATAGCACCAAAATTGAAGACCTGTCTTGCCAGAAAATCTGATGTACCCTCCAAGTACATATAATCCTTGAAACTCTAGCACTGAAGATGAAGCTCCAGAGCCATGTGAGGTTGAGACTAGGATAATGAAAGGGACATGCAGGAGTGGGACTATAGATACCTCTTTTCTCAGGCTCCTGAAACCTGTGTTCAACTACCCCATATGGGCCCATCAAGGTCTTAATCTGATGTTTCTTGGCGGCTTTAATCAACTGTGAGCATACTCCTCTGTTATGTTATGGTGAACTGCACAAGAGAAGGAAGTACTTCCTATCAGACAGTGAGCAGCTTCTGTCTCGTTTGCTATAAACCCTCCTCAGCACAATGACTGGCACATGTAAACTTTTAGGAAGTGGCTGTGAATGCATGCCTTTTCCCAGGTGGACTGAACAAATAATTTAATTGGGGAGAGAAAACATCAATGAGCAGGCATTAGATAAAAATACATGTATAAATACATACAAAACATAAAAATAATACATGCATTTTCTAAAAGGGTTTCAAGAGTCAGCAGAGAAAAGGAAGATTTGAACACAAAGCTTTTAGTCAATAAATCTTGAGACTTTTAAATAAGGCAAGGGACATGAGTTAAAATTAAAAAGGACATGTTTGTGGTTTAAAAGGGAAGGGAAGACAATCAACACTACAGGTGTAGTATATTTTCCTTCTAGAGGTCATGTTGACATCATTTTTTACTCCATCATCTTTAATAAGGATATAAAAATTTCTAGGCAGGAATCTGTGCTTAAGTATGTGTACATGCTCTTCATTAGTTTTGCAGCACATTTCAAAGATTTTCCATAACTATCTTTTTTCTCTAATGATCTGGGGACTATCGTTGTTGACTTGTCTAAATGCCATAACAGGCAATTCTCTTCTTCCCTTTTCAAGTAAATTTGAGTAACCAAGGGAAATTTCAACCTGGCATGTTTTAACGTTATACATTTCTTTAGAACATCTGAAAGAACATATATTATCCTTCAATATACTTTAAGCATATCATACAAGTAAAAATTCAACCATATTTTCTTTTTATATGTCTGGGGTACACATGTCATTCCAAGTAGCTGGACATACTAGTATCTTAGGAAATATGGAATATAAACTTTTAATGACAGAGAAGCATTACTAGAGTAAAAAAGAAGACTCAACAGCAAAAATTCATATTTGGGTTACGTTAGCAAAGGTAAAGCATTTTACTTAAACCAAAATAAAGGAAAATTCAAATAAAAGAAAAGTCTTTAATTTCAGTACTTAAATAAGGACTTTATTAAGTAGATAAAGGTATTAAAGGCAGGTAAAAATGTTAAATGTTCTAGCTTACTTCAGGTTTCCCTACAAGAACACTTCATAGGAAGTATGGCATGAATTAACAGCAAAGTATGATTTCTGACTCCCAATTTTTTTATTTTAGTCCTTCTGGATAAATATATTATTAATTATATTACAAGAAAGAAAAAAATTTAAAAATTCATTGACATTGCCAAACGATGAATGACCCAGAATTTCAAAGAATCTAAAATGATAAAATAAATGGTAAACATATAAATCATTTCACAGCTTGTCATGAATAATTCAAAGAATCATATAGCAATATGAAACTATAATTTAGAAATAATATTTCTGTTCCACGTATTAGTTCATGTTTCAGAAAAAAATCATTTCAAGGTAGGCAGTAAAAATAAGAAATAATTTTTTCACAAAAATAAGATTGTTGAGCTTGTGGAGCCTCTTGCAATAAAGCAACAGTGACCTCCATTGTACTTGTGCTTTCCTGAAACAATTGCAGAAACATGACAGAACTGACAAAGACAATTGAAATAAATAGGCATGGAAAACACCTGCCAATCTGCAGAGAAACTGACAGGTGACTTGTGGTCTCAAGGCAGCTCTTGATTATAGCAATAGCTCCAGAGAGTCCAACAAATGCATCTGTACATGTACCCAATATATGTGGCTGTTAAAAAGAAAGTTGACCTACTTATCATCACATGCAATATATACAGGCCTGTCCAGAAAAAGTCCAGCCATTATTAATATAACAAGAATGGCTTACATGACATCAGTGTAACCTGGCAGCCAAGGAGAATGGACTGAAAAGCACATGAGTGAATAATGATGATTTCACTATACTAGTCTGTGGGGGTGGTAGACACCGATGAGTGAGCATGTATACTGTGTGGTTATCATCTTCAAAATGACTGAGCAAGTAAAGCAACAGAATGCATCGAATTTTGTGTTAAGCTTGAACATTTCTCTGTGGAAGCTATTCAGATAATTCAGAAGGCTGCAGTTATGGGCAATTGATGATTAGCAACTTCATCACGACAACACACTTGCTCATGCATCACATCTCATGCAGAGTTTTTTGTCAAAACATCAAATCACCCAGGTGACTCAACCCCACTACAGCCCAGATTTGGTGCCCTGCAACCTCTGGCTTTTCCAAAAACTAAAATCACCTTTGAAAGAGAAGTGATTTTAGATCATCAATGAGATCCAGGAAAATACGATGGAGCAGCTGATGATGATTAGAAGAACTGTGTGAGGTTCCAAGGTGCCTACTTCGAAGGGGACTGAGGCATGATTGTCCTATGTCCAATGTTTCTTGTGTCTTGTATCTTCTTCAATAAATGTCTCTATTTTTTCACATTACATGGCTGGATACCGCCTGGACAAACATATATATGTTGGGTATGTGACTTAGTCAGCTTGGACTGCCATAACAAAATACCATAGATTGAGTGGCTTAAACAACAGAAATCTGTTTTGTCATAGTTCTAGAGGCTGGAAGTTCAAGATCATGGTTTCAGCATGGTGATGTTCTGGTGAGAACTCTCTTGTTGGCTTGCAAATGGCTGCCTTCTCACACTGTTCTTAATGGTAGAATGAGGGAAAGGTCTCTGGGATCTCTTCTTAGAAGGACACTAATCCCATTATGAGGGTCCCACCCTTACAACCCCATCTAATCTTAATTACCTCTCTAAATACCTTTACCTGAGTGTTAGGGCTCTGATATATGAATTTGGAGAGGAGGATACAGGCATTCAGTCTATTACAGCATGTATGGATACTTGTCTTCTACCATACTATTTTATTATATTAAATTGATACTATCCATTGCTGTAAGTATACAATTTATTTCAATTCTGAAGAAGTCTATTTTAAGGAGAATTTAACATCAAGTATTATCCCAATTGTTAAACACCAAGTATTATCCTAGTTGAACAAAGACAAAAACTGCATCCACAGTAAAGGCCATGGTAGATCCTAATTCTAATAGGAGAAACAAGTGTATATATTTTGGAAGCTACCAAAACATTATGTACAATAATTAGAGAATTACCATGGAACATTTGTCATTTAAAGTAAAGTAAATAACAAAATAATGAAAATAGTTGTACTACTAGCATACAAAAAAAATCATTCTTCTTGAACTTTATAATAGTTCCACAACTATTTTCATTTTGCCTATATTTCTTAAGTTTTATTATCTTGCCCTTTCTTGTCTATTCATTCTATTTCTTACAAGTTTCTTGGGTCCTAGGGTATTTATTTTACCTTCTTTCCCAAACTCAGAACTCTTTAGTACATGTATGATGTTTTCAATAAAATTCAGTAACTAATTACTGCATTTTCTAACCGAATGCTCTTAAAGCTGGGGTTTAGGACAGGGATTTAGTAGATACTTGCAAAGTTTCCACACCATCCAAACAAAGAAAGCCCATACTATCGCTGCAGATAACTTTGTAACTAATTATTGCCTTTAGATTAAGGAAGAATGACAGTTATCAGGAAAATAAAAATAAAACTAAACACCTGGGTCTACCACATTGTAGTCAGAAGTGCAGAAATGTTGGTGTTCCCTTTGCTGGATGGGGAAGTGTGAATATTCAAAACCAAGGAATTGGGGCCCTTTCCTCCGTCCCTTTTTCCCTTCCTCTCTTCCTTTTTTGTTTTGAAAAAGTGTTATTAAACACCTGTGCTGACACCAAATATACAAAGATAAATGAGACAACGTCGTGTCCTGATAGTCCGGTGTGGAAGATAATCAGGTAACTAGTCTATGGTGGAACAGCGACCATAAAGGAGGTAATCAGGATGCACTTTGGAAATACAGAGGGTGGACACTCTTAGTTCAGACATGAAGAGTCACAGAAGACTTCCTGTGAGGGAGGTAATATCTAAGTTGGGTCCTGAAGGGGCAGAGATGGAAGTAAGCATTAGTGGGTAGCCAGGCTGATAAGTCTATTAGGTTTTGGATATAAAGATCAAGATCTTTAAAAATTTATGTTCTTGTTTGCACAGTCTTTTACCTATGAGTGGCTCAAAACAGCCCCTTTGTAAAGTAGAACTGTTGAGGTGCAGAGTTAACATCATCATTCTCCAGACACGCATCCTTGACACAGAGCCCATCATAAATTACCAGTGATCCAAACTCCATCTTCCCCGGCATGGCTCTTCCTAACTCTCCTTGGTCATTGTCCCAAATCACTTGCTTATTCTTCACATATAAACACCGAGAGAGATTACGTCAGTGGTGGAGCATAAGACAAGACAGCCACACAATGAAGGCTCTGAGGCACATCTCTTCATTGTGTACAATTTAGTGTTACCTGTCCTGCTTTAGACTCTGACAGACCCACTTAATTCTTGCTATATATCTGATGTAACATTCTAATACTCCACTATAAAAACAAGAGGAAACCATATATATATATATATATGTATATATGTATATATATACACACACACATATATAACCATTACTATAAAAATATATATTTTAAATATATATAAATAGCAAAATTCAAATTCTAAAGCTTTTAGCTATCTTCACAAAGTACACACTGTTTTCACTCTACTGATAATAACTGAGTTAAAATATTTCTTATAATTGCTAATAGTATCCTTAATGAAAAATAAAGTGATTAAAATAGCACTCACTTTGGCTTTCAAAGAACAAGTGGATTACTGAGTAGTATATGCTTTTAAAATTTGCTAACAAGAAATTATAACTGCTTTAAAAATACATTCTGCTTCACAGATATTATTTGTAGAAAGGTCCATGTTATGCATTCAGAAAATCCTTTCTTCTTTTTATTTATTGATTCTGCTGAAAACTGTCTACCATGTTTCCGGAAAAAAGCAGGAAAGATTTCTGATTGAGTTTTGTTTGCAGTGAATGAGGTGGGAGGTGACATGGACCGAAAGAGCCGACGGCACAGAAGAGCCAGAACATGAGTTTCAGAGTTAGAAGATTCTAGTTCAAGTCTCAGTTCTTCTTTTACTAACTCTCTTTCCTCCTCTAGACAATAGAAATAATAATTATGGTCTACTTGGATGTCTTAAAGTCTGAGACCTTTGAAGGATATAAAACATCACAAATATATAATAATCTAGTATACTTATTATTAGTGATGTAAAAATGATTTACTAGGAAAATGTTGACAATGACTTTTATGAAATTACCTTAGGAAATCTATTGGGTAAAGTTCAATAGTAGAATGCAAAAGGCTATAGGTCAAAGGCTAGAGTAATTAAAACTGCAGTTCAGTTAAAAAGTCATAGGAAACCCTCCAGTGATCTTAGAAATTCATAAAAATGATAAGGATTCCACTCGCAATGAGTTAATTTTAACATACTATCAAAAGGGCTCTCTGTCCAATAAATGCCTCTGACATAATATAGAGAGAAAAATGATTATTTACAGTTCTTTGTTACATTCTTCACCTTAACCAAAAACTATTTTGATTTGAAAACTACAAGTTTTTTTCTTTTAAGAAAAAAAATTAACTCCTATTAGAATTATTCTTTGGACATTTTCAAATGTATCATAAGGTTAATTGCTATGAATAATACAGAAATAAACAAAAAGGCAAGTTATTACATCTGTAAGCCCTATACAACATCATAAGCCATTATGAAAGCCACTATTTTTATCTTTAAAAACCCCCTTATGAAAATATTCTTTCGATTTTTGTTTTATAGCCCTTATGAGCATAGAGGCACATGTAAGGCACTCTGATAATAGAAAAAAGTGACTTAGAGAATCGTGTGAGTCCGATCATGATTGTGAACAGACATCGTGGCCGTGTTCCTTTTTGGTACATACACAACACGCTTTAGAAGGGGGCTGGAAGGACGCATGCCAGTTGTTGAAGAGCACTTTGCAAGGGCAGGGAATGGTGAATTTCACAGTTTGAATGTTAATGTCTTATCTGAATCTCTGAAACCAGTATTTATGTATGACTTGTGTTAAAAAACAACAAAAAAACCCCAAAGAGATGAGCCACAGCAGGAGCCATCCATGCCCACCCACATCAGCAGAGCTGCTTCCTGGCGGCGGCAGCTGGACACGTGCAGTAGCTGCGAATGCCGTCTTCCAAGGCGCATTAGTCAGAGCATGAGCACCGACTGCACGTTCTTAAGTGTGCGTTCTTAAGAAGTATGCATTGATGACGTCATCCAGTGATGTTTGGAATATATCACCTGTGTTTCGATAGAGGCTACAGCAGGCGTGCCTGAGTTTAGGTTCTCTGAATGGCACGATCTTAGGCCTGGTCATGTCTGAGGGACTAATGTGACCAGAGCAGGTGGGCTGGTCACATTACTGAGCTGTTCCCCTGCGTGAGAAGTGATGCTCACCTTTTAATGCCTTTTTAAAAATACTGTCTGACTTGTCTCTTTGAAAAACCCAAAGAAAAAAACATTCAAGTGTTTACTTGGTAAGTCAAGGCCAGTGCTCTTCAGAAAGTTGGCTGATCCCCCAACTGCTAATTACCTTACCAATGCTAAGCCACAGCAGAAGGCCTGTCAGCAGATTTTATTTACAGCCTTGAGAAAGAATCCTCTTGCTGTTTTCACTTCATATAAAAGATAACTTTGCAAAAGAAAACATTTGGCAGTGCTTCAGATGTTCACTGTCTGGTGGTGGTGTTAATGCAGTTCTTTTTCTTGACCATGGCGGCTTCTAGAATGCTGTACCCTTTGGGATGACCATTGTCCCCCAACCGACTGTATTAGCTAAACTGACACAATTCATGCAATCACCTGAACTGTTTTAACCTCTTCTCTCACCGTAAGTTTAGAATCTGGCTATGAATTTATGCTGAATTTTCTGCTGAATTCTGTTGCTGAAAGAAGTCATGCTCTCCATAGCTGACCTACAAAATGCCTTTTACTCAGGTTAAAGGTCAGCTGACCTGAATTAAGAATGTAGCCAATTATAGTAATTCACTAATATTTATCATATATTTTAATGGGGATGTCAAGTTATCATCTAGACAACTAATGTGTAGATTTAAATGAGGCTTTTTTTTTTTTACTATTAGACTCAGATTCATATAATCCACAATAGCCTCCAAATAAAAATTCTGTTTGTGTAAGTGTGTTTATCTAAAATGTCTCCTAAATAAAAATATACCCAGGGAGATAAAGCATGTAATTTTTTTCTTGGAAGTAGGAGGGAACAATCAATGTGGCTTTTATCTCTAAATTGTGTCCCTGACCATGTGAACAGCATCCCAGAAATGATACGGGTTCTCAAGCCACTGAAAAGTCTATCAAAATTGTTCAAAGCAACAAGTAAAAAGTCGCCTGTGGGAACACTTGTAAAATAAATATGCTAGCTGTCGTTTGGACCAACTCTCATAGGTGACACATTATCTTCCATTACACAGCTGAGCAGTGTAAGCAGGACATGGTCTAAAATTACACACTTTAGAAAAGGGCTACACCAACTGCCTATTCACAAAAGAAAATGAGGAGGACACAAATAACATAAAAATGCATTTACTCACTGTGTTAAAGTTTGGAAAGAGTCCAACAGCAGAACTACTGTCCACTGGAAAAGACATAAACGGTTTGATGTCCAGTGAAGGCTGCATCATCAGGGTGGGTGTGCGCACAAGAGCAGGAAGGGTGGTCGTGTGGCATGTACTGCCTGCAAAGAACAAAGAAAAAATTCAGTCTCTTGCTCACATCCATCTCCTTCCCCAACCTATGGTGCAGAAACAAGACTGCTGAGCTGCAACCTGCAAGCAAAAAAGTTATTCTGGAAGTAAGCGAATAGCACAGGAGGAGAAAATACAGTTACAAAGGGTCTTCTTGCTCATTGCCTAAGACAGTGACGCAAAATGCTTCCTCATGGCAAGGGCCAAGGTGGCTCAGTCTCTGCTGAGATGCAGAGTACACTGATCGGCTGGCAGGTGGGGCAGAATGAGAGTTCACCCTGCTGTCTAACCGTTGTCTCTGACTAGGTAGGAGAAGCAGGGAGGAGCCTTTTGAAGTCAGATGCTCTTTACTTTACAGTCACTGGATGGCTAGTAGGCACGTTTTATGCAAATTATAGATAATGGTAGGATGTTTACAAGGGGACATACACGAATCAGCCAATGAATGCAAAAGTAGGTGGAGCAACAAATTCATGTTTCTCTCTCTGACTCTCCCTTCTTATCACTCTCTAAAATTAATAATTTTTTTAAATTACAAAAAACAAACAAAGCTGCCTTTTACTTTGTGGGAAACAGGGAGTTTAGACAGACTGTGGATCTTAAAGCAGCTATTATGACCTGGGTCGTTGCAGCGTACTGGGGGACAGGGAGGAGCTGGGACAGGAACTCAGATTTTTATATTCAACTTTTATTTCTAATAAGACCTATTATTGTAGCAACCATAATTGCATAAAAGCAATCGCTTTTAACAATTATAATAGCTGTCATCTCTTGAGATGCCTGGCTTAACTGATGTGTGGGAGATGGAAAGTGCTTCTCCCCAGTTGCAAGCGTTCTTTAGCCGGTGGCCTCCATACATGGCAGATAAGTCACTGCTGGTGCAGGTGGCGCTCTGGGAGGCAGGCTCTGGCATGGCTTAAATATATATATGACAGCTTTATTGAGATATGATTCACATACCAGATAATTCAAGCCTTTATAGTACAATTTTCAGTGGTTTTTAGCATATTCACAGAATTGTGCAACCATCACAATTTTAGAGCATTTGCACAATCCCTAAAAGAAACTCCATGCCCATTGGCAGTCATTCTCCGTTTCCTCCTAACACCCCTGGGTCCTGGCAGCCACTGATCTGCTTTCTGTCTGTATAGATTTGTCTCTTCTGGGCATTTGATTTAAATGACATCATACAATATGAGGTCTTTTGTGATTGTCTTCTTTCACTTGGCATAATGTTTTCAAAGTCACCCATGTTGTCGCCTGTACCAGATCTTAATTCCTTTTTAAGGCTGACTGATATTCCATTGTAGATGTATCACTTTTTGCTTACTCATTCATCCATTGGTGGGCATTTGTGTTGTTTCCACTTTTTGGCTTTTATGTTAGCTCATACGGTTTAACCTTTTGAGAACTTCCAGACTGTTTTCCAAAACCGCTGAACTGTTTTACATCACCACCAGCAGTGTATGAGGGTTCCATGTTCTCCTGGCCTGTCTACAGGACCACGACGATCATATGCCTATGGCCCCTTCTGACTTCAGAAGAAGTAAACAGTATGGGAAAATATTCCCAACTATTAAAATTTCCACCAATGTTCTTATGTAGTGCCCCAGAATAATTAAAATTCCAATTTCAACGATTTTCCTTAATGAACTCTGCATCATATTTCAAATCATCCCAGAACATTATTGGCAATGGTGTTTAATAGACACCATTTACCGATCATACCTCATTTACATTGATCCTGAAAACAGAAAAAAAGATAAAGGCATCTGAAGCATTTATCTGTAATGACAAGCCTTCAGGTCAGTCCCTTCCATCAGAAAATACAGAGTAGAATCAGCAAAAAGAGAATTGGCCAAAAGTATAGATCAAACAGTAATGGTTGTTTTTCTGATGCCAAAGTAAGTACTTATGGTATTCACATAAGCATCCTCTATTTAATTATACTTATTCTTCTAATTAGGTAACATCACATTCATCGTTAACTTCAGAGCTTGTAGATCCAAGGTGATGTATTATATCAATATGTCAAATGTTGCAGAGGCACTTATTAAAAAATTTATGTTAAAAGCTTTGCTGTAAAATCTTAGCTAAGTTGAAAAACCGACTTATTATACTAGAGCAACATCCTTTTACAATTTACAATTAGTATAATTGTTAAAAGTGTAAAGTATAAACATGTTACAGAATTATTCTATTTAAAGCTGCCTCGTGAACAAATGTATAATTATTTTGCCATGGTGAGTCTCCCAAAGAAAAGAAAATTCTAAGCCCACAATGGTGGCTCTGATAACAACTATGTAATACATGGTCCTCAAGGGCCTGGCAAGAGTCACTTTGTACTAACAAAGTAAAATCAAACAAAATGAAACATGGAACCTGATAAACAGATTGCTCCATCAACAAAGGTCAGAATGCACAATGATCCCTCTTACCCAATCAAATCTCTATGCTAATAAAGACAAGGCTGGAGAGCTACTAAACTGCCACCACTCATTAGCATAAAAAACTTAGCAGCTGTTTACCATTTCATTAGCATTTTAATGACAGACAATTTGCCATGTTAAACACAGATTGTTTTAAAGTACTTCTGAATAAATATAAACTATGCTTTCATCAATTCCCTAACCTCAACTTTGCTGTTTTCACTTTTAAAACCTGCTTTTTAATATTGCCTCACCAAGTCTGATTGCTTCAAAGGGAATTTTTGCAAATGGTAAATAAATGGGGATAAAGTGCATTTTTTTTTTTTTTTTTGCATAGGTTAGTTCATGCTTTGATCCCTCTGTCACCTTACTCCAGATTTTGCTGCTGCAGCTACTGCTGGGAAGCACTTCTTTTCACCTCCAGATACTCCAAAGTCATTGGGAAATAGAAGCGGACATTTGGCCAGAATGCATTGCAGCCTGCAAGAAAATGCTTAATGTCTCTAAAACCCAAGGACTCACTGAGAGAAAAGGAAGTTGAAAATATAATGAGCAGGTATGTCAACATAAAGGGCTGTGTAATGTATCCATTGCATCGCTATTCTCATGGAACAGGATCAATCCTTGTTGTGTGAATCATTTCGCAATATTATATAAGACACCTCCTCTGTGTAGTTTTGTTTGAAAGCATAGGCTATCATCTTATCATACTGAATCAAGCCATACTAGGGCTTCACCTTATTTGATGATAAGGTTTTTATGTTACTTAATGTGTATGGTTTTCAAACTCCCTGCACGAAAATGAAAGACAACACACAAGCAGGCACACCCCGAAGATCTGAGGGTCAGTACTCGGTCCGTGGAAACCACACATGTCCACAAAATCTCCCATAAGCATGCAATTAACCTTTTCCCATAAATTCTACTTTGATGGTAAAGTCCAAATTGTAGTCATCTATAGCTGTGAAACCAACAATATGTGAAAGGTAGCTCATCACTATGATCATAAAGAAAACTATTATTTCAGCCAATGGCCTCTGTGATATAATAAGTGCCTTATTGTATCAATAGATTATGTCATAATCCATCACAATAAAACCTTGTTTGAGGAAAAGTTGACACCTGAAGCCATTGCCTTAGTCTTTGACCTTTAGAAATATAATCGTGAAGGCCTATTTAGGTCATAGCTTTGAGAATTCGTAGTGGCACTTCTTTACGTACCATAACACAAACAAACAAAACATCTCATTCTAGAAAGGACAGTGTGCCCAAATCACAGAAAGTCTGCCTTGAGAAGCATTTACAGAATGAGATCGAATATATATATATACACACACATATATATGTATATATATATACACACACACAAATATTCTGCAGAGTATAATATATATAATATTCTATACACTGCAGAAATAGTTTCTTCTTATACTATTATTATATATGTCTGCTTTAGTGACTACTAAAATAAAAAATCTTAAATATTATAAAAATCTATTAGAGGCAATGTCAATTATAGAACTCCCAAACATTTCTTTAATTAATTGAGGGACAGTTCAGATTTTTCACCAAACTCAGTTTTCTTGTTTTGTGGCTTTCCTAACTCTGCTGCCCCTCATGGCAAGCAGCAGGCCCCCTTACCAAGACCGGCACCAACCATCTCCTTCGCCCCTTCATTCACTTCCCTCCTTTCATCAGTCTGCCATGTGAGGAGAACAAACTCATTAAGAGATCATCGAACATGGCCAGGAAGAGGGGGCTGTGTGGGGCTGGGTAGGGGATGTAACTGATAAATGGTTTTGCTTCTGAAAAGGCTATACAGTAACACTCATATTTTTACAGTATATACTATGTGCCAGCACTACCCTAACCACATTACATATGTGTACACATGTATTGCCCTAAACATGTTACATCACTGTATATATGCATACACACATATAAGTATATACACACTTGTGTGTATGTATCTGGATATACTCATTATATGTAGAGTGTAACATATGCATATGTACATATATACTCACAACAACCCATTTTATACATGAAAAACTAAAGCACAAAGTGGTTAAGCCCAAGTTCGTCCAGCTGGCATGTGGAAGAGCCAGGATTCAAACTCAGGCAATTTGACTACTGAATTCTGCTCTTTTTTTAATTAAACAAAATTTTTTTATCCTCACCCAAGGACATTTTTTTTATTGCCTTTAGAGAGAGAGGAAGGGAGAGAAGGAGAGAGAAACATTGATGTGAAAGAGAAACATTGATTGATTGCCTTCTTACATGTGCCCTGAATGTATATTGAACTTGCAACCTGGGTATGTGCCCTGACCTGGAATTGAACCCACCACCACTTGGTGTATGGGACTGACACTCTAAATTAACCAGCCACACCGGCTGGGGCTGAATTCTATTCTTGACTACTATGCTATGGTCACCAAATTGCACACCTGAAAACACTTCAGTTATATAGACACATTCTCCAGCAGTAGATAGGAACATTTTACCATCAAACTAAGGGAGTTAAAATGCATCTCTTTTGCAGTTGGGAATTAGTTGAAATTTTCCACAGTATTGGATACTAAAATAACTAAAATATACAAACTTTTTAATGCTCTCTAAGACATGTTTCTAGAACATATTTATCTAAAAATAATCTCCCTCAAATAATAGTATTATTTAATTCAGCACACTGCTGGCAGCTACAGGAATCACAAGTTAAGTCAGAGATAATTTATTCTACTTACTAAGAGATGATAAGAAAATAATAACAACTACTATTTAAAGAGGTTGTACTCCATGCCAGGTGCTGTGCTAAGTGATTTGTGTCCTTTATTTTATTCAATTACAATACTCTATGAGGTTTATTATTACCCCCATTTTATAGATGAGGAAGGTGAGGCTTTAGAGAGATCGAGATCACACAGCATGTGGGAGGAACTGTTTTCACACTGGTGGTCATCTGACTGTAAATCCACGCTATCATTTCGTAAAGTTGGTTATGTTTGTAGTTACGTGAAGAAGATTCTGTCATCAAATACATATAGAAAATGCTGTCTTCAACACAGTTTAAAACATTTCTTTTCTGCAAGACATCTTTGAGCTTTCAATACACTAATGGAAACTGTAGATGTCTAGGCAGATATAGTGTCTACCCTCAGTTTCTTGAGCATGAACCAACCCTGTTTATTTCCATAGAGTTTCTGGGACATGACGCTATGGCCCATCCTTCAGGCAAAACTGTTCTGCACGTGTTAAAAGCACCAATTCAGGAGAAAGCTGATGACTTCCATATTTACCACTTTCTTATCATGTGACACAGGACAAGTGATTTTACTTTCCTATACCTCCATTTTCTTTTCTAAAAATTGGGGCACATACGAGTATCTACATCACAAAGGTGGTTGGAGAACCAACTGGGATTTTTCTATGGAAGCACTTAACCTCATATCTGACAAGCAAGTGTTCAACAGGCTTCAGTTACTGTAGTTATGAAGTATTCCTACTCCTTATGCACTACGCTGTATCTCCAGAGAGCATAAATAGTTAAATCCATTAATACTTATAAAAGGCAGGATACATCAGGGTCTTACATTATTAACAAAATGTCAAGGAGGTTCAAGAGAGAAAGAAATTACATCTGGTTAGGATTTGGGTTCATAAATGTTTCTGCAGATGAGTTATCTCTTAAGTGTTGAGGAATGGTTAGTATTTTGAGAGGTGAATAAGGGAAAATGATTGAAGAAACTGCATAAACAAAAGGCATAGAGAAATGGAATGTATTAAATTTAAAAAAATTTTAAAGGCACTTAAAGTATTCTTAGTACTTTTTGATTAGAACGTAAAACAATAAAGAAAAAAACAGAACATCTGTGTGACCTTGGAGTAAACAAAAATTTCTTTTTAAAAAATTATGTATTTATTTTTAGAGAGAGGGGAAGGGAAGGAGAAAGAGAGGGAGAGAAATATCAGTGTGTGGTTGCCTCTCATGCACCCCCAACTGGGGGCCTGCAACCCAGGCATGTACCCTGACTGGGAATCCAACTGGCAACCCTTTGGTTCATAGACTGGCACTCAATCCACTGAGTCACACCAGCCAAGGCTAAACAAAAAATTCTTAAATAGAAAACAAAGGGTGCTAATAAAATATTAGTAAACACACTTTATTGTTAAGAATAAGAATATAAGAATAAAATATTATCAAGGTAATGGAGAGGCCATCCACAGAATGGAAGACATTCATTACAGCTCCGGCTGGTGTGGCTCAGTGGACTGAGCACCAGACTGTGGGTTGAAAGGTCACTGGTTTGATTCCCAGTCAGGGCACAAGCCTGGGTTGTGGGCCTGGTCCCCAGTGAGGGGCACATGAAAGGCAACCACACATTGATGTTTCTCTCCCTCTCTTTCTCCCTTCTTTACCCTCTCCCATAAAATAAATAGTCTTTAATATTCATTATACATATACAAAGGACTTGAATCTAGAATAAAGAACTCCTGTAAATCAATAAGAAAAAGGTAACATAATAACAAAATTGGGCAAAGGACTTGAATGAATATTTCCTCAAAATAGATACTAAAATGGCCTATAAACATATAAAAACATGTTTAACTTAGTCATTAGGAATATGCAAATTAATGAGATACATTACATACTAAAAGAAGGACTAAAATGAAGAATGACAGATTATCAAATGCTGACAAGAACTCTTATCTGAAGTAGAAATTTGTTACAACTTAAAAAACTATTTAGCAATACCTACTAAAACAGAATATATATATAACCCATGACTCAGCAATTTCACTTCCAAGTACAAACCCAATATAAGTGATATGTACTAGAATGTTCATAGCAACACTATTTATAATAGCCCCAAACTGGAAATTAGCCAATTAGCCCATGAAAAATAGAAAAAATATTTTTGTTATCTTCACCCAATAAAACATTCACATGATGGAATCCAGCAATGAGAAAAATGAGATACAGTGTGTGGCAAAAGTAGACTTACAGTTTTCTGTATGGAAAATACAATACTCAATAAATAGTAATGCAAGAATACACTCTGTTTTGTGTACTCACAACTGTAAACCTACTTTTGCCCCATCCTGTATAAGTACATGAGATGACAGATAGACCTTGCAAATATAAAGCTGGGGAAAGGAAATAAAATAAAGGAGCATATCAACATTCTGTGTGATACCTTTTATAGAAAGTAGAAAATCAGGCGAAAATGAACCTATGCTGTAATGCCCTTGCAGGGAGGGTGAGATGGGGTTGGGGCGGAGTAACCGGAAGGGAGCGTGTGAGGGGCTTCTCCAGTGTTGCAGATGTTCTTGTACTTGATCTTAATGCCAGTTGCACAGGCATGCATGTTTGTGTACATTCATCCAACTGTACACTTAGGGCACACTTTGTGTGCTACATCCTAATGGAAATTTCTAAAAAGTAATGTATTCAATGCTGTTAATTTCAGTAAACAATTTGGACAAACATAGCAAAATCCCCCACTTTCAAATACTGTCAAGTTTGTACATTTTTTAGGATGAATATGTTTTCTGAGTTCTTTTTTCCACGGCTAGCTTGATTTTAGTCAAAATGATTTGTGAGAAAATAAAAGTTCTCTTTAATGCTGATGCTTCCTTGCTGAATTTCAGAAGTGGATAGAGGAGACTGATATAGAATTCAGTGATGCCAAGGAGAAAAATGTATGTCTAGAACTCTGAATCTATAATGTCTTAACAATGGGAAGTTCTGTGCCTGAATCTTTCTTGGGGTAGCTCAGGGTTCCCTCCAAAGAGTTCTAACAGCAGCACCCTGGCAGACTGCTGCATTTAAAAACAGATACTTGTGAGTACCACACTGAAGTGTGTAAGCAAAAAGGAAGTGCTACATCAAAAAACAGCAGTGAAAGCACTTCATGATAGATTTTGAGCCACCATGTCCTTTGGGTTTAGTAGTATGCCAGCTTTTACCCCAAATGAATCTTTCTCTAATAGGCAATGGAGAGCTTTTCAGTAGATGCTGGCGGTAGAAAGCATACAGCCAAGTGGTGATTCATCTACATCTGAATATCTTGCCCATGCACTGAGTTTCTTATATTTAAATATGGGGGAAAATGAGTAAGATTTATTTACTATATTGTATCAAATTGGTCAAACATGTGACAGACTTCATCAGTTGTGATCATTTTTTAAAGGTACACTGAAAAATCTGAAAATTTCAGAATTTAAGTAAAGAAGATAGTTGGTTTTCAAAAAAGTCTTGGGATCCAATTGTCTTCTTTTAAAGTAAATTTAAAATGTTTTGCTTTGTTATAGTTTTTCTACATGTAACCCGATAGTATTAAGCATGATCAGGCAAGAAAATCAAGGAAGGGAAAACGAGGTTCCGATGAATGCTTTGTCAAGTTTTTTGAAACTGTTTTTAACACACCTGACTTATCAAAAGGGAATGTCATGTGCTTAGTTCCTAAACGACTAAGGCTTTAAAGAAGCCAAAATTATCTCCAGACAGGGATTTACTAAAATTGTCTGAGGTCAAGAGTGGACTGGGAGGTCACAGCAGCCTGATGACATTTTCTGGCAGAAAGACCCAGGGAGATGGTCCTGAGCTACATTTGCCCAGTGACTCCGCTCTGTGGCACAAGACTCTTTTCTGAGGTCTGACGCCTCTTTCTGTTACAGAGGAGCTATTTGCTCTCCCCTTACAGCATGTTAGGGACCTAATGGACAGCAGCATAGAACAAGGACTTTTTAAAGAAATCTTCCTAAAAATACAGACTTTCTTAGGAAAACAACAACTATTTTTTTTGAACCACTGATATTTCTAGAGGAACTGCATTTCATAAAATGTTAGAGGTAAACATTACTTAGGAATCTACACTTCATTTTATATGAGAAGAATGTGATTGGGAGAACTGGATCCTGTACGGTATCTGTCTGATCGTGGAATCAAACAAGAACTTGCTCAGGGACACAGTTGGAATATTTAGGTCTGTATGATCACAGATGTGCAAGAATCATGTATTACCTTAAAAAATCTAAGTAGACTGGTATTTGGTCTGTTTTCTATTTATATATTTTTAAATTTTTATTAAATTTTTATTTTTTAAAAGTATATTTTATTAATTATGCTATTACAGTTGTCCCAATAGTTTTCCCCTGTGCCCCCCTCTGCCTGATAACCCCCTTAGCTCCCGCAATCCCCCCACATAGTTCATGTCCATGGTTTGTGCATATAAATTCTTTGGCTTCTCCATTTCCTATACTATTATTAATCTCCCCCTGTATATTCTGTATCTACCAATTATGCTTCTTATTCCCCTATCTTCTTCCCCATTCTCCCCCTCCCTCTGCCCACTGCTAACTCTCCATGTGATCTTCATTTCTGTGATTCTGTTCCTGTTCTGGTTGTTTGCTTAGTTTGTTTTTGGTTTTTAGATTCAGGTGTTGATAGTTGTGAGTTTGTTGTCATTTTAATGTTCATAGTTTTGATTCTCTTTTTTTAAATAAGACCCTTTAACATTTCATATAATAAGGGCTTGGTGATGATGAACTCCTTAAGCTTTACCTTGTCTGGGAAGCACTTTATCTGCCTTCCATCTAAATGATAGCTTTGCTGGATAGAGTAACCTAGGTTGTAGGTCCTTGCTTTTCCTCACTTTGAATTCTTCTTGCCAGTCCCTTCTTGCCTGCAAAGTTTCTTTTGAGAAATCATCTGACAGTCTTATGGGAACTCCTTTATAGGTAACTCTCTGCTTTTCTCTTGCTACTTTTAAGATTCTTTCTTTATCTTTAATCTTTGGCATTTTAATTATGATGTGACTTGGTGTGGTCCTCTTTGGGTCCAACTTGTTTGGGAGTCCCTGTGCTTCCTGGACATGTATGTCTACTTCCTTTGCCAAATTAGGGAAGTTTTCTTTCATTATTTTTTCAAATCAGTTTTCAATTTCTTGCTCTTCCTTTTCTCCTTCTGGCACCCCTATGATCTGGATGTTGGTACATCTGGAGATGTCCCAGAGGCTTCTTATACTAACCTCATTTTTTTTCAATTCTTGTTTCTCTTGCTGTTCTGGTTTAATGCTTATTTCTTCCTTATGTTTCAAATCACTGATTTGAATTCTGGCTTCCTCCCCTCCACTGATGATTCCCTGTAGATTTTTCTTTATTTCACTTAATGTAGCCTTCATTTCTTCTCTTATGTTTTTGCTGTACTCACTGAGTACATTGAGCATCCTGATCACCAGTGTTTTGAACACTGAATTTGATAGATTGGTTGTCTCTGTTATGTTTAGTTCTTTTTCTGGGGTTTTGTTCTGTCCTTTTATTTGGGCCACATTTCTTTGTCTCTTCAATTTGGTAGCTTCCCTGTGTTTGTTTCTGTGAATTAGGTAGAGCTTCTTTGACTCCATGGCTTGGCACACCTGTTACATTGTAAGGGACAGAGCCTTAGGTATTCGCCAAGGTGGGGCAACCTGCTTTGCTGCTTTGTGGTGCTGTATGTCGGGGAGAGGTCAGACAGGGACCAGATACTGCTTGCTTGGCTCTCTCTTGTGTTGTTTCCAGTCTCTTCTCCCACTTCTTATATGTGACTGGCAGCCTTTAGCTGCTGCCATAGTGCTGAATCCCAGAGTGGGTGGGTTTGCATACATTCTAGGACCATGTGGGTACTTTAAATGGACTCTCCTGAGAGATGGGCAGAGTCTTGCACCACCCTGACCCCCACTGGTTTTTACAGCTAGAATTTATAAGGCTTTATTTCCCTGGGCTGCGTGGTCTGGCCTGGGGCTGGGATCGCTCACTCCCCAAGTATCCCTCCCAGGTTTTATCTGCTACACACAACTATGGGACTGCCTGTTCCACTGGCCACCACCTTGCTGCTGCCACACTGAGTCCTGTCTGCCCCTGCTCCCCATCTCCACCCTGGGTCTGGAAGAATATTTCTTCTTTAAATCCTTGGTTGTCAGACTTCCATACAGCTTGATTTTCTGGCAGTTCTGGGTGTTTTTTGTTTTGAGGTTAGTTGTGATCCTTCTTATGGTTGTGTGAGAAGGTGAAGTGTGGCTACCTACACCTCCATCTTGGCCAGAAGTATCTATTTATATTTTGACTGAAATTTAGAAGTATTCATTTTCAAATGAGATTTTCATTTTAATGTTTTATTAATGTGACTGATGAAAGAAAAAAATCAAAAAAAGAAAAGCCCAGTCAAAAGTCAACCTTTTTTTTCCTTTTCAAAGACTGGTTTAAGATTGATTGCAACACCTCATTTAAAATAATTCTTCTAATATTCCCAATGGGAAAAAAGAGAACAGCAAACCCATTAAAACTCTGCCTTTAACTGTACTGTGTGGATCAATATAACTAATTCAAACAGCCTCATAGTAGGACACTCACATTTCTGTCGGTGGTTTTTATACTGAAGTACTATCAAAACTGCCAGCAAAACACTATCTTCAAAGATAGATTTTTTTTTCAAGCAATGGCAACTGCCCTTCCATTGGAGCAGATCACAGGAGCAGGGCCTGTGAAGCCTCTGGCTGTAGTCTTTAGACTTCTCCTCGGCAGCTCACAGAAAGGCTGGGCTGCAGGGGATGCGTTCAGCCACTCGGGAGGCCAGTGCACCCAGCTGCTGCTGTAAATGCTAGCTCCAGGACATACAACGTTTTGCCTCCTGGTTTTAGAGAATTTCAGTTCTTGCATTCAGTGTCTAGGCTATTTGCATTTAAGAACCAAAAGGGGGTGGGGAGGGGAAGGGAACAGCGGTTTACTTAATGGTCTTTTTAAAAATATATCCCCTGCCCCACAAGCTTGCTCACTTTAAAGAAACAGAGTTAATATTTGTTCTGCCAGTGCTCTCTACTCCCACCTTTGTAGGGAAGAGAGATTTCCCAAGTTTAAATATTAACCAAACATCTCAAAACTATTCAAAAGCTGTGACCCATATTAAAAAAAATAAAAGTAAAAGGCTTCTCAATAGAAAGCACAATTAGGGAATAAATAGAAATGGTAAAAATTGTGTTGTAACCGTTTTTCTTTTTGTGTGTAGATGCCATAGCTACCACAATTATAATACACTATAGAGTATTCTGGAAAAATTCTAGTGGAGTATGACAGTCATGGTGACCACCATAGATGAGGCTACTCTTGGTCCTCCATCAGCCAAGAAACCATTTCGTTCAGGAGCAGGGCTGCTGTGCAAGCAGCAGGAAAGCCACCACTGCATCCTGTGGAATCCTGGTGTGAAGTGACTAATGTAAGCCACACCAGGGATGGGTGGCTGAGCAGAGATTGTGAGTAGTAGGGGAACAGTGGGGTTAGGATAGGGAAAAAGGAGGGGGAGATTTGGGGAGGGAAAGAAAAGTGATGAGTCTGGCTCAGTTTTGCAGCATGGACTAAAATCAGCACCAATTCCTTATTTGGAATTTCCTATCTCATTCGTAAAATAATTTCCTCCCCTTTTATCTTTTGAGTATGTGGTGGAAATCTGTATGGAATGAAGGTGCAGAGCAAAAACTAGATGAGCAGGAACAATCTGTTTAAGCCGGACATCTAACACCTCCAAACAAAGGACCTGGGCAACTGGGAGACGATGTGGTATCAGGCTTGTCCTGAGAAACACGAGTGTCCTGTGACCAAGAGCATGCTTGTACTCCAAGGGGTCTCTAGTGGGTATTGAACAGAATGGCCAGTCCCTGGCCTGCCTTCTTGGAATTCTGCCCTTGTCCTGACATCTTAGAAATCCATGCGCCTTGCTTCAATCATGCAGGCAGCTTCTGGGGCACTAGTGACATGCCAACAGCCTCAGGTAAGGCCCTCCGCTGAATGCCCAAGGGTTTCTGCGCTGGAAGTGATTCATCAGAATGACTGCCCCTGTCCCTGTGGGCATCTTTACTCTTCCACCATTATACTGACTTTGTGCCAGTTTTTCTTCTGTGGAATTTCGTTTGGCTTCCCAAATGATTCCTCACTTGTCCAATCCCAATGATCTCCAAAAGTCAAAGATGGTGATATTTTAATACAGAGACACACAAAATAGAGCATATAATCACAATACTCATCACTTTCATTTTCAAAGATTTGCTTTACAAGGCAACAAAGGAATGGAAATATTTTCCTTTAGATGAACATTTATTTTGACTCTTGCTCTCTTCTGAACTTCAAACAGCCTTTTAAGCTCCATTTGTTTTAAAGGACACAAACGGAAAGTAAACAATTCATAAAAAAGGACTTGGTGCTCATTGAATTTAATCCGACAAAGCATGTTTCCACTTAAAGAAAATGCAAAAAAGAATACAAAGCTGCAAAACCGTACAATGTCTATTTCTATGATGAACTTGTGTCTTTCTTCTCTGACACTCCCTTTCTCTGTCTCTGTCCTGTGCCCGTCTCCCTCGTCTTCCTTCTTCTCCTGTTTGTCCTTTCTGCCTCTCGCATCTCTCTTGCCCCTCGCGCATCTGTGGCTATTTTCCGTCTCTGTCTACTTTTATCTCTTGATGTATATATGCCTGTCTATCTGTTTCATCTTTGTCTCGATCTCTGTCTCTCTCACCATAATACTGCCAGCAAACTAGAAAACACTCAAAATTTGTCATTTGCCTTGCTTTGCAGCTATGTTATATTAATTTCATTTTTAGCATTTGCTCCTAAAGCCAAAATTGAAAAATGAATAACAAGGTTTTGCTAATATCAGAACAAGTCTGTCCCTGTGACAAGATAAAACAGTTAAATTAAGGCCTTATCTCCAGTAATGTTTCAAGTAGTCACATCAGTTTTAATAACTAAGGGTTGCTTTGTCACAGTATAGTATCTGCCATATGCATGACAGAATGGGACAAGTTAAAAACCTAAATCTACCATGGAATTTATTGGTATAGTTTTATAAAAATTCATCACCACTATCCTGGGTTACATAAATGTTATAACTTTTCACTGGGGAGCACATGGTGCTTTTCCATGTATGAAGCACACTTCTAATGTGTTACATGGTTTATGATCATTCCATGTTTTTCTGATAAAGAAAGTGATGCTCAAGGATAAATAATTCCATGACTAAGCAAATACACAAAAATTTCTAACTGTGGTAACTACATCGAGCAACAGTGTCTGCTAAGAGGTTCCACATCACAGAGTAGTCTCTAGGACCTTGTGTGGGCTTTACTCTTCACCTTTTTTTTTTTTTTACCAGAGTGTACTGAACCCTCTCTGTTCACCCTTCTAATCTACCAATGAGGGAGAATAAAAGAAGCTGATGCTCTTTCGATATTTTTCAAACCTTCTGAAATCCCACTGGGGACTATGAGATAAAAACATCTTCCTTGTGCCAAGAGTTTCTAAGCTCTTTCCTAACTAATATTTATTCATGTTTAAAGAAATAGCAAAATGGAAAGAAACAACATCTTAGGTAGGGAGAATATAAAAATAGAAGTGAGCATTTCACCAATACCTATTGTATACACACAAAATACATGTCTCCACAGGACAGACAATACTCCCTCTTGAGGAGCTAAACTTACCTGCTTTCCAGAGAGATTTCTAAGCCCAAGGGACTAAATACACATGAAGCCATTGAGTTCAGACTTGAACTAGATGGAAGGTTAAAAACTTGAAACATGCCTGTCACAAAATCATGTGACAGGAGTGCAAATAACATGCGTCACTCAATTTTATCACAGGCTGCCAGCCACTGTCACTCTGAATGTGCATTCTTGAACAAGCACACTCATCACTTTAAATATACTTCCTGAGGAGAGGAGAAAAGGGAGAGAGGGTTCTAACACACTTGGATTAAGCGTGAATCACATTTTTATCTGGTAGTTATTCTGAGACAGATTTCATAAGAAAAAGAAACTATAGTTCATAAAGATAAAGGAAATGTGGGCAATAGTCACATCTTCATTACATTTAGGCAAGTGAAGCAACATTACAATTTAAATAAAAACAAGTTTGGAAAACCAAGATCATAATCAGGCAAGGGAGGTGTGATATTAGCAAATTCTGTTTGCTCTAAGTCTGATACTTTTTCCTTCTGCTGAAATTGACATTGTTTTACATTTTGGTCACATACTTCATGAAAAAGTTCCCTGAGGTGTAAATGCTGATCAGCGTGCACCGCTTACCTTTGTTAAGAGTACGGTCCACCGTCACTTCTGCATTCAGTACTTTATGAGGTGTTGCATTGAGAGATAAATAATTCCATGGTTTCAACCTGGCGCTCCTGTGAAATGTGGTGCTAGGAAACAGGCGACAGGCAGTGCATCTGAACAAATCACAGGTCCTCTAATTGCAGCTTAGCTCTAATTACTATTGAGGATAGTGTTTGCAACTTGATTCCAGGGAGAGGGCAGACTACCTTCTGATGACACTGAACCAAATATATCCTAAAAGACTGACAAGTTACTTTCTTTCATGTAATTTTTCTGATTGGCTCCCAGAAACTACCACTTTAACACAGTAGGAATGAAATCAAATAATGGGACACCCGCTTCTCCTTCCCAGAAAAGACATGCAAGTCTCTCAAAATATTTACATATTTTAACAACTTGGAATTTTTGGTATCTTTCTTTTCTATGTGGGCAACTATATCATTACTTTAATATTGCTTTTTCTTTTTAAAAAATCTTCTCAAAATATGAATGTTATTTATATTGTTAGTCCACAACAATTTATTTGCATTCTGATGGGCATTCTGTTTGTGAAGAATTTGTTTCCTTTCTTGTGTATTTTTAGGTTTTAAAATAAAGATTCACAGCATATAGTTTATAAAAAGCTAAAGCTGATAATTTGATGTTTATAACATTAACGGGGAAGTTTCTGCATTTCAATTTAAAAAGCTAATTTCAGTTATATGGGAAATAATCATGGTGAAATTGGCAGCTGCGCAGACTTGCAACTAACTGATACATCATTTACTCAGGTATCTAGCTAATTTCACTCTGTCTAGTGGCAGCTGACCACGTGATCAGAATAAGGCTTCTGATATACCCATGTTACACAGTGTGGCTATGACTGACTGGTTGTTTTGCTTACGCTAAGCTTACTGTCATTGATACTGATGAGTTAGCTTAATGGGCATCTGACTAAATGAAAAAAAAAACACAACAACCTTGAAATGACTGGTGTTTGCAAATGTCAGGAAGGATTTTACACCTTTGGTTGTGCAACTTAGAACTTTCGCCAACCACAGCCAACACATTAGTGACGTACAGAACAAATTACACCACTCAAATTCAATGATTTGGTATATCTGTTTATGCGGGATCTGCACAGTAACTGTCAGGGACAGGTAAACCTAAGGGAATAATTAGATGCAGTAATCAAAATGGTAATTATAAAACCAGCTCTTAGTAAAGGTGCATATCTGCAGACCCAGTGATCTCAGTTGTTAGAACAAAATAGCATTCTAAATGGGGCATATTATGCTAGCTCTATACTTAAATTTCCCCCAAATAACAATTGTGCACTTTTTGCTCACACAACATTTATTTAGTTCTTCATAATTAACATTCTAATCAGTGCTGTGGTTATGAATTTTTATTTTATTTTTAAAAATCTGTACCAAGATAGACCTCTCCTAAGAAACTCTTTGTTCAGTATGGATTATTGTTGATGCTTCTTTCAAAGTATTTTTCTTTCATGGAGCCAGGCATAATATCTCGCCACCCCCATCCCAGCTTTTTTTTTTTTGCCTGCCCTTAAATCATGCCTGATTCACAAATTATTTTTCTAAAACGTTTCCAAGTCTGGCACAGTAGTCCATACTCAAACCTCTGAACCCTTTATTTGTACCTTTCACAGATGCTTAGCTTAGTTCAGTAGTATACAAAGTGTGGTCCCCAGGCGAGCAGCATCAGCTTCAGCATCAGCATCATCTAAGAACTTGTTAGCAAAGCAAATTCCCAGGCTCCATTCCAAACCTGTGGAGTCACAAACTCTGGGGATCTACGTCTTAACCAGCTCTCTAGGTGATCTGAAGTGCACTGATGTTTGAGAACCATTCGTCTCTGGTCATGTTTGTACTAAGAGCAGTAAGAAAATGGGATAAGGAACATTTAAGCCTTTATGGGAGGAACTATAGGAGAGAGAAAGGCTTAGCAGAGAAGTGGCATTTAAGTGGTCTGCTAAAGAATGGAAACAGTCTGGATGAATCTGAAAGACGCACCAGGCGTCCCTCATGCATCAAACCCATCACCTGTGCCCTTGAGTTAACACAGGCCCAGTGATTCCAAGCTTTTATTCCACCTGTCATCATCTTTCTTTAGCCATTTCATTTTTTAGGACAACAAAGAAGAGTTGTCTCATTCCTGTTGGCCTCTTTGTCTACCAACAACTTTTCTCCCCTTAACTTTTAATTCCTTTTAGAGTAACCTACACTTTCTTTATTACTTGTTACTATTACTTCATGTAATAAATCCAGTGATCGGGCTTCTGATTTCTCCAGCCTAATAAAATTATAGTTTTGAAGTTCTTTATCAGTCCTCCTTGACCTTGAAACCATTGGTAGAACATGATCCCATATCTAAATGCCCTCTTCTCCAAGCTTAACTTCTGTTTTTCTTTCTCTCTTTTTTTAATCTTTATTATATTTTTTCCATTACCATGTAGTCTCCTTACGCCCTTTCCTGAGCAAGCACCTCAGTGTTGTCCATGTCCATGCTTGACTTTTGTGTTTCCAGCCACCTGCTGCACTTCTCCCACAGGCAACCCATTGGCACCTGAACTTCAGCTTGTACAAAATGAAACTAGCCACCCCAGCACCCCTACCCCAAAGGACATGCCTCCTCTGTGGTCCTTGTTTTGCTGCCTGGCGCCATGAGTCTCCCAGTTACACAGATGCTAAAACCTGAAGATGCATTTGACTTCTTCCTGTTCCTTGTCCCTGAATCACATTGGCTATGTTCGTGACATCTTTCACCTCCTTCCCCTTTTCATACCCATTGCCATTACCTTCAGTTAGGTCTTCATGAGCTGTTCACTAGCATAACCTTTTAATCACTGTATGATAACCCCCTGTAGCCAAATACATTCTTAAGAAAAACAGCTTGAATCAATCATTTTCCTGCTCAAATGTCTTCCATAGGTCCCCTTAGTGACTTAAGGACTCTGAAATCCAATACACTTGTTCCAATCCCCGCTCTGCTACTTAGAAGCTGGACCACATTAAATGAATTAATTGACTTCTTAAGCTCCAGTTTTCTCAGCTGACCAGTAGGAATAAAACGGTAATCATATCTAATGAGGAGACCTGAAAGAACTAATACATGTAAATTCTAACTAAAGTGCATAGAACATTGAAGGATTCAGTAAATAATAAGCATTATTATTACCATCACCAAAATCATTCCACATAATACAATTCTAATACCTCAGTTCAGTATCTATTGTCATCTTCTAACTTAACTGAGAACTATTTTCTTACTCATGCTTTCTAACATATGTTAAACTGAATTATTCTTCAAGGGTGAGGGCCAAACCTGAGTTTTCTTTCTGTGTTTGGCTCCTTAGGCAGTGTCTTATGGAGCTGTTCACTGCACGAAGCTCCGGCTGGTTCTTGCACACACATTTTTCTCAGTTCTATCACTTTGTGCATGCTTCCCAGGACGACCTTCCCTTACTGTCCCCTTTCAAATTCACTCCATTTTCCAGGTGGTGTTTTAAATGTCATCCCTTCCAGGAAGGCTTCCTACGTCCATCAGAAGAAAGTATCTTGCTCTCCTGTGAACCCACAATATCTCTCATTCACACCTCTCTTACAGAACTTAAGACATTCTACTGTGCATGTCTCTTTCCCCCCGAGGAGCTCTGAACTCTTTTGGGTCAGAGGCCAGACTTGATTTACTGCTGTTTGCCTAGTACCTTGCCCAGAGAAAACACTCAGTGGACGTGCTGAGTGATGAACGAGGTAACGGGAACAACATGTGCACTCTTATTAGAAGAACTGTGCTGCCGCATACTACCCGATTAAAGGCTTCCTTTCCCGTTGACAACGATGATGGTCTTTAAAGAGTAAATCCTTTATGAGAATTAAAGAAACAACCCATTTACAATATAAGAACCCCGTATATTGTAAATGGGGTGTGTGCCTAACCTTGAACTTAAAGTTAGTATTCTGGAACTTAATAGCATTTTCCATGGAAACAAAATCATAAATGGTCATTGGATTACTGGGATAGTTCTCAAAAGCTTAATTACCTCACAGGAGAGGTGTATTAGATAGAGCATTACACTAGCAATAGCACCTAAATGACATTATATGGGGTCCCAAACAGGAGTTGATATCCTTCAAATGTTTGTGAACATGTCCAGTGTTTCTTGCAGAACAAGTATCCATCAGTAGATGAGTGGATTAAAAAAAGCTGTGGTATATTTACACAATGGAATACTATACTACTTGCAGGTAAAAAAAGAAGAAAATCTTACCTTTGTGACAGCATGAATGAACCTGGAGAACATTATGCTAAGTGAAGTAAGCCAATCAGAGAAAGACAAATACCATATGATCTCACCCATATGTGGAATATAATGAACAAACAAGCAAACAGAGACAAACACATAGATAAGAGAGCAGGCTGACAGTTATCTCAGTTAGAGGAGAAGAAGTGCTGGGTGGATGGGGGAAGGGAAACATTGAGCAAAAAAAAGAAAAAACTCATGGACACAGACAACAGAGTGGTGACTGCTGGGGGGAGTGGGGTGGAGGGTGGAGGAGGGTGTGGGGGGTAAAGGGTGGTGGACAGAGACTTGGTCCGGGGGGAGGAACACACAACACAGTGTACAGATGATGTGCTGTGGAACTGTGCACCTGAATCTATATAATTTTGTTAACCAGTGTCACCGCAATAAGTTCAATAAAAAGAAAAAAACAGAAGAACAAAAAACATGAATTTTGTATTCTTCTTTGTATTTTAAGACATACTCAGAAAACCATAACCAGAAGCCAATTTTCCTGTGTATTCTGATGATTACTTTTCATCAGGGTGAACGTGATCTGGTTAAAGAATCAATTTATAATTGTCAATTTTAAGTTGTAAATTTAGAAAATAAAAGCCCTATGAAGTTGTCCATATTTAAAATATTTAGAAATCAGAACTTGTTTTCTTTTTACTTACAATTCTAAATTTCAGCTCCTTTGTCTCCATATCCCCTGACAAATACATAATGACCTGTTAATAAACTTTTAATTACATTCATTAGGAAAGCCTGTTACTTTAAAGTAACTCTTGAGTGAGTAAATAATTCTTTTTTAATGGAAAAATGATTGCCTTTCCAATAATCTAAATTGCAATGTTACATTTTCACAAATTTACTTATTTAAAGCAGGCAAGTTGATAAACAAGAAGTTATCTGTGAAAAAGACGTATTTCCAACTGCTCCTCTTGCTCCCCCAACACTGCGCTCAACATTATGGTAAACTGAACACTGGGGCCCCGGTCCTTAAGAAGGTAACTGTCTATTTGGAAAACAAAAATAATACATCTGAAACAATTGGAGACTACTACTAAGACATAAAATTTAGCGTAAATGGTGGGCACAAACAGAGAAGTAGTACAGGAGAGAAGAATGTAACCTCCACAGTGGCAGGATCTCTGTTCACTAATGTACCCTAAGCACCCAGAACCAGGCCTTGCACATACTATGGACTCAACACACAACGGCTGCCCCCAAAGGAGACACCAAGTGGGTTAGAAAGCCTGTGAGGGAGGACGTGAGAGAGGCCATACAAATGTGTGACTCCTTGGCTCTTCCCTTGGCTCACCACCTACATCCAGACTATTAGCAAGTCCTGTTGTCTCTACCTCCAACATACACTGCAAATCTTTCTGCTTCTCTCCTTGTCACTACCACACTGTAGTCCAAGCCACCAACATCTATCTGGATTACAACAGCTCTTTCTGGGACCACTTATGTGTCCCTACCCTTGCTTTTCCACACCGCAGCCAAGAAGTTTAAAAATGCAAATCTTATCATGTTACTCCAGTACACGTGGGCTTCCCACCACACTTTTGAATAAAATCTTACCATGGCTGACAGTTAGCACGTGACTGAGTCCATGCTTAGTTTCAGGGTCTCACTTTCTGTCCTCTCACTCTTACCTCCCCTCCCCCACCAAGATCTAAGTTTCAGTTCTCTTTCCCAAACATGTCAAATTCATTCTTATATCAAGGCTTTTGTCCTTGCTGTTCTCTCAGCATGCAACTCTCTTTCCCCAAGTCACTTGTGTCTTAGCTCCGCTGAGGCACAGCTGAGGCCTTCAGCGAGGCCTTCCCTCTATTTCATTGCTCTGTTTGACTTACGCTACCCCCTTATCTTTCTCTAAAAGTATCTCGTCTTATTTGTTTACTTGTTCATTGTCTCCTCTCACTAGAATATATTCTCTGCCACAACAACAGCTCTATTTTAGGTACTCTACTCCCAGCTTCTGGAACAGTGCTAGGCTTATGGTAGGCATTCCATACCTATTTTAAGTGAATGAATGAATAAATGAATGAATAACTATACTTCCTACACCTTTTCAAGTATGAAGACACATTTTATTTAAAAAAATTTTTACACAACTGTACTTGAACAAAAAAAAATAAAATAAAATAATTTTTAATTGTATTTTTGCCATTACCATTTATCTACCCTCTTTCACCTCCAGGCAACCCTCCTCACCCACAATCACCACATTTTTATCTGTGTCCATGAGTCCTTTTTCTGTTTTGTTCAGTCCCTCCACCCCTGCCCCCAACCCTGAGCTGTCAGCCTGCTCTCTCTCTACGAGTCTGTCTCTATTTTGCTTGTCAGTTCAGTTTGTTCATGAGAGTCCACTATTAGTGAAATCCTATGGTATTTGTCTTTCTCTGACTGGCTTATTTCACTTAGCACAATGTTCTTCATTTTAAACATTACATTGTTTGAAGAACTGCTCTCGTGTTATTACTGTTTTCTTCCTTAGTATTCACTGATCATATATAATGCTGTTGTGATGTCAGTATCATCTAAAATAAAGGTATTTCATTATCATAGTAGGGCTGACATACATTGGCAAGAATATCTTGGGTATGTGTGAGACATGGTATTTATTCAATCTACAAAATACATGGTTCCCATTTCCGTTGACAGGTACATGATGTTACAGGACTCACTGCAATGCAGACTTAATATAAGGGAGCAGAAGGAATGGCAGCTGTCCTCATTAGAATTTCCTCAAGACACAGACAAGAATAAACTCAGTGTAAAGCCTTATCCTAAACAAAGATAAATTGACTTTTGTTTTAATCCTCACCCGAGGATATGTCTTTATTGATTTTGAGAGACAGAGAGAGAGAGAGAGACATCAATGTGAGAGAGAAACATCATGTGAGATCAGTTGCCTCCCATACGCATACCAAGCAGAGACTGACCTTGCAGCCTAGGTATATGCTCTGACCAGTCATTGAACTCGCAATCTTTTTGTGTAGGGGGCAATGCTCCAACCAACTGAACCACCTGGCCAGGGCAAACTAACTTATAGTTGAACTTTCTAACACTCAAGTAGATTTATTGCTTATCTTTACTCACCTGTACAACAATGGCTAACACAGCATTTATTATATGCCAACACTATTCTAAGTGCTTTATTTATTCACCCAGTCTTCAGATGAATGCAGTAAGGAGGAACTTGTTATTACCTGCATTTTATAAATGAGGAAACAGGACATTCAAAGATTATGCATCTTGCTCAAGGTCAGAAACCAGGTAAGTGGCAGAGCTGAGATGCAAATGCACATTGTCTGGCTCTACAGTCCACTTTAACCATTGTGCAATACTGCCTTTCTAGTGGAAGGTGCTGTCTTTATACCAGAAGAGAATCTCTTGCGCCATACATAGCATATAAGAAAAATTACCCATCAGATGTCAGCTGCTTCTAAATATGCATGTTCCACTTACAAACATTTTTAAGTGGTTGTTTTTCTCATTACTGCCAAATAAAGGTCTGGGATGCTTAGCAGCAAGTGACTTCATGAAGCAGTTCTATATCATGTGGGAAATCATGAGGAAAATCTAAATCAAATACCAAATGTCCCTGTGCTTTAATATCACAGTGAAAACAGCATTATTTTCTAGAATGCACTGTGAAGTCTGTGATAAGACAGCATATCTTAAAATGACTGGAAACCAAAAATGGATTTCAGAGTGTTATTCCCGACTTGCCAAGCATGTTCTATTCTGACAGGTTAGAACATGGGGATTCAGACCTCACCCTAATATGTAAGGTCTTTAAGTGTGCAAACCTCAGAGATTTCTGCACAGTTTTGGGTTAGGCTATTTATGAAGGAAGTTCAATATTAGCTTATAGAACCAAGACAATGCTAATAAGACTGAGGTTGTTTTGTCATTCTATAAGGTCCTTCATTTTTTCTAACTCCACCCACTTCTTCCTTTTTAAAGAGATTAGTTAGCTTTCTGGTAAAATGTGAATGAATCAAGGAGGAGCTGAGTCTACTGACCACGGCACATGTTGAGCAGCATGACCCTTATGTAATAAATCTGTCAAAAAGCAGATTCTCTTTTCCACATGGGACTGTCTTCACTTTTCTCATGTGAGACTTGGCAAGTGGGACACCCTGAGTCTGACAGGACACTTCTCTGCTCTTCAGCTGACAACTCTTTTACAAAGACATCAGCCAAAACCCTTACTGGGGCACGCAGTGGATCAGAACTTCTGAATCACGTCCAGTGGAGAGAATCCATCACCCCTGAGCTCTCTGCCTGTCCCATGTCCCAGCAGCATCTCAGCGCTCCTGCAAGTGACCCTAGCTCCAACGAGATCACACAAAAACACTGGGTTGGGAGGGATTAGCTGTTGACGTGAAGCCAGCAAATATCTGCCTGCAATTCTTCGAGAAAAGGGGTCCATGGGTTCTAATTTAAGGATCTCTGGCATAAGCCTAAGCAAAATCAAAATCCACAAACAATTGCTCGTTTGGGGGAGAATGGAATCAGATTTAATCATTTCTCAAAGGATTCTGCGATTCGAAGATCTTCAAAATCTCTGCATATATTTCTGAAAAATTATAAGCAAACTGAATATCTTTTTGCAAATCAAATTTGATTTTAATGTATGAGAGGAGCCAGTGAATAAAGAACATCTACAATGACTCTTTCTGTAAAGCAAATACTTATTTCATAAACCGCAGATGTAACCCAGAGTTTTTCAGTTTTTACAAAAGATTCAGATTATTCAATATCAGGCTTGTTCAAATAGAACACATTATGATATTGTATGAATAGTAGCTAACTCCCATTAAAAATACAATGTAGGCTGGAGGTCAAGTTCAGGTTTTATGTAAACTGAAAAAGAGGAAACTCTAAAAGTCTCTGCTCTTAAGTGGACAGAACCTTAGTTATTATCCTCTGCTCCAAAGACCTCATTTTATGGATGAAGAAATTGAGGTTCTGAGAGGTTACGTGACTTGCCCAAGGTCATTGCAATAGTTACAGACAATAACAGCTGTAAAAATAATGACAGCGATTATGATGATGATGACAGCACTATGATCTATTGGGCATTTACTTGAGCTAAGCCTTTTAAGACTTTAACCTCATGTACTTTCACTACAACCCTAGAAGATTTTATTTCATCTACTCAGCAGATGAAGCACCCTGCCCAGGGCTCCACAGCCAATAAACAGACAACTCAGAACCCAGACCAATTCACAACTCAGAACCTTGTTTTAATTTGAAAGAAGTGCTCATAGGCATTAGGTTAAACTTCTTTCCAGAATACAGCAGAACAGAGAGTCACATGATCTTGAAGTATAAACTATTGAGAGATTAGTTAGGAAAGATGTATCTACAAACTTTAAGTTTTATTCATGTATTTAAAAGGTTTTTCCTTTTTTTGTTAAATGTAGTATTAGCCAGTCCTTGCTAATGCTACCCCCTCACAGGTATATAGTAGGAGTACAACAGGGGTACAAGTTCAGCCCTGTTTACCCAGGCATCTCCCCAGTCTGCAGGCCAAGGGAGTAGACCCATATGGAGTCTATGCCCTCCCTCCTCCATTTCTAGACCACATTCTGGATACTTGGGACTTTTTATGTCCATGTCCTAATAGTCCTGGAGCCACTTCCATGGCCTGCAAAGGTTTCTTTTCCAGATCTGTCCCCCTGAGATACCAGGGAATGGCCTCTGAATGACTGTTTTCAGGAAAGGTAGCTGGAGCTTGGCAGTGGGGCATGGGGCCATATGCCTGTAGTGGAGGGCTGGGCTGGGGTGGGAAAAAAGGGCGGGGGACAGGAGCCACATTGTGATTCCACAAGAACTTTGAGAATCCTAAATAATTCTGGAAATTCTAAAATAAAACCTGGTCTTTTTGAATTTTTATGACTATATGTCAATATAAGAGGATAACAGCCCTGACCAGTATGGCTCAGTTGGTTGAGCACCATCCCACAAAGCAAAAGGTTACCAGTTCGATTCCCAGTCAGGCCACATGCCTAGGCTGTGGGCTGGTCCCTGCTTGGGGAAAATGCAGGAGGCAACCAGTCGATGTTTCTCTTTCTTTCTTTCTCCCTCCCCCCTCTCTAAAAATAAATAAATAAAATCTTTTAAAAAAGAGGATAACATATACTTTATTTATCATCTTAATAGCTTTTTAACTTTAAAATAGATGTATGTGGGCCTTACACATGGTAGGCTGGGTAGGGTAGGCCTGCCTGCTTTCTGCTTCCCAGTGCTGCTCTCTCTCGGCTTTCCTGGCCCTTTGATCACTTTGGCAGGGCTTCGTATCTGGTGTGGTTCCTGTGTTCCTCACTCTACCTTTAGTGGCGACCTGGTATGAAATCCATCTGTGCAAACATCAGCTGGCTTCAGGCAAGTACAGTCAAGAATTTCAGTATTGACTAAATTAAGTCTCTGGAGTGAGAAATGTTCCTGAAGAAGAAAATAGGGACCAGACCCACGTAGGTCTTACAAGTCATGTTAAGGTGTGCAGATGTAATCTAAAGGTAGTGAAGAGTCAAAATAGATTTCAAACAAGGTCATGGTATGATGAGACTTTCATGTTAGGAAAATCAGTGGTTGGAGAATGGATTGTGTGTATGTTCAAGAAGAGCTGTGGGGGGAGGTGGAGAGGGAGACAGAGACTGATGGAGCTAAGGGGTCTAACCGGAAGCATCCCAGAAATCCAGGTGAGAGACAGTGCTGGCACAAGCAGGTTTAGGTTGTAGTGAGAAAAGACAGATGAAAGAGGTAACTCAACAGGACATGGGAACTGACTGGATATGGGGCTGATATCCAATGGACCAAAGCAAAGTTCCCGGCCTGGGCAGATGAGGGATCACTCACAGAGAAGGAGCGCAGAGGGAGGAGTACCCTTGCAGAAAAATTTGATTTCTGAGCTTTGACTTCAGTACCACTCCAAATCAGGGCTTTGGGTTTTCATTTTTCTTTTTTTAAAATTTTATTTTAGTTTATTCAGTACAGTTTCTATCCTTTATTCCCATTCCAGCCCACCCATCCATTCCTCCCCTCCTCCCTCCCCTTTCCAACACCCCTAGTTTTGTCCATGTGTCCTCTATATTTGTTCCTGTAAACCCTTCCCTTCTCCCCTGAAATTCCCTCCCCTCTCCCCTCTGGTCACTGACAACTCTATTTCAG
>CM052541.1:40524654-40553221 GCA_028533065.1 Trachops cirrhosus | reverse complement strand
GCTAAGTGCTGGAAACAACCTAGATGCCCATCAGTAAATGAATGGGTTTTCATTTTTCAATGCCACGCTGAGACTGAGAGCCCAAGGCCGTAGGGCTAGACACGGGGGCCCACCCTTCCCACTTCGCCCTGCTTCTTTTCTCCACCAGGAGGGAGGAGGGGTGGGCAAACAATAGCCATGAAAAAGGGAATTCCTGAATGAGACTCTCATTTATAATTCTTCTGTAAGAAGAATCATAAACAGTTGTTTAAGATATTTGGCTATAATACAAGTTACCAGAACTATTTTATAAATTAAAATGTGTCAGAATTTCCACAATTATATTTGATTTTTGGGTGTCTCAAATATTATAGCAAGAATTCAGATTTAGTCACTATATCAAGATTTTGCTCTCTAATAATTTATGTTAACCACATAAGTGTTGATCCTTTAAAGGTAAAGAAAGTTAGAGAATGGCTAATCCATACTCCTCTGTAACATACCTTCTCAAACTTTACACATGCATTTCAAAGTACATCTCTATAAAAAATTAATCCTTATCAATATATCTGAGTTATGGTCTCTTCTCAGTCTCCAAGAATTTCACATGGGCAAATCAAAACCAGAACAAAAATTTTCAACGGAACAAAAATTTTAAGTAATGGCACTTAATTTTGGATAAAAATAATAATGTCATTTTTATTTTTTTATTTTGCCAGACTAAACATCAACTGATATACTAATAATCCTTTGTGAAGTTAGCAGCTCCCAGGAAAAAAACAAAAACAAAAAACAAATAAAACTGTAAAGGATGGGTTCAGTTCTTTTTTTTTTTTAAGATTTTTTATGTTTATTTTTAGACAGAGGGGAAGGGAGAAAAAAAATGGGAGAGACACATCAGTATGTGGTTGCCTCTTGCATTCTCCCCACTGGGGACCTGGCCCACAACTCAGGAATATGCCTTGACTGGGAATCAAACCAGTGACCCTTTGGTTTGCAGGCCAGTGCTCAATCCCCTGAGCCATACCAGCCAGGGTTGGGTTTGGTTCTTGAAAACAAACTTTTCAAAAGGAAAGTGTATCATTTTGCTCAACACTGATGAGCATTGTTTGAATTATTCATTAGCTATATCATATGCAGTAGTTATTTTTTAAAATCTAAAATTTAGGTTAAAAGCAAAATTTAAGAAAGTTGCTTTTAAATGATTGTGCTTTGTGAATATTTGAAGTTAAAAAAAACCCAGAAACAAATATTCTGTAAGGAAAAAAAGAAATACAGATTAGAAGCTTTCAAGCTCTCTGTCAATATTTTAAGCAAGCTGAGAGGAGAAAGTCGTGTTGTGCCAGCCATACCAAGGTTACTCAGATCTAATGCCTATGTGGCTTTGGATAAAATTCTTAATTTCTTTATATCCCAGTTTCTTTGTGAATAGTAGAAAACGCATCAAAACAAACTTACTAAAATGCCATAGAAAATAAGGTTTCTAATGAGTTCTGACATTCACTTGATAAAAAAGTATATAGCATTATTATTAGATCCATCTTATCTTCACAGAGACCTGCATTCCTGTAAAGCAAAGGAATGGTATTTTAAATCACTCCTTTACTGTTATGCTTTTTAAGATTGAAAACAAGCCCTGGCCAGTTGGTTCATTTGGTTGAGCATCATACTGTACACCAAAAGGTTGCGGGTTCAATCTCCAGTCTGGACACATACCTAGGTTTCAGGTTCGATCCCTGGTCCAGGTGCATGTGAGAAGCAACCAATTGATCTTTCTCACTCATATCAGTATTTCTCTTTCTTTCTCTCTCTCTCCATCTCTCCTTCCTCCCTTCCTCTCTCTCTAAAATCAATAAGCACATCCTTGGATGAGGATTAAAAAATAATAATAAGATTGATAAAATATTTCCCCAGGAGGAATAGGCAAAAAAAATTAACAAAAAGAGGGTACTTTAACAGAGGTATTATCCATGCCTAGATTAAGGGATTTGAATTTACATATGAACTGCATTTATAGTGAGACAAATACACATTACAATCTATGTAGGGAAAGAAAGAACTATGCCTTTCTGTGAATAAAATACAGACCAGAATTGCCAGTAATCAGACAGGCAGCATTGTCCTCACTCAGAACACTACAATAAAATGAACTTTTCTGTTTATTCTTCTCAAAATTGTTAGGGATTTTCTCAGTGCAAATAACAAAAGTAGAAAGTCCATGGAAGCAGAATCTAAACTATCTTTGATTGTTTCTAAGCAAGTTATTTATTTGTTTCATCCTGAACAAGGAGCAGAGTGGACTAAAAAATACCCCTTAGTAAACAATGACAAAATCTGCTGGGTAACCACAAAGATAATTACTATGCAAACACTCACATTATAGTCAAATTAATTGTAGCTAGTTACAGGAAAAGACCATTAAGAGCCACAAAGCCTATAAACAAACTAGATGGAAGTGATGCTGGAAGCTTTTTTAAAGTCATACTTGCACACGGAGGAAATTATGTTCTTCACATAAAACATGAACATTTATCAGTACAGAAACAATGATTAGCTACCATCTTCCTTTATAGTTCAGAAGAGTTGGCAATGATGGAAGATTACGAAGGAGGCAGGTTAAGGAGGCAAGTTAATGAAAGAGAAGTAGGTTTTGCCTGAGGAGCTCTTTGCTTCACCTGCTCTCCCCTTTTTCATTTTGAACTGTCTTTAGCTCTGCCTTCTGAGATGTATCTGTCTCTCTAGGTCCTCCTCTGGCCTCTTGGATTAAGTTCCTCTGTCCCTCTGAGGCCTGTTCTTCCTCTTCCAGTTCTGTGCATATGGATGTTTAGGTTTCCACATTGGTTTTCTGGTGGTGGCCCTCTACACCTTCTCCCTGGACGACCCCTGCCTCTCAGGGCACTATCTCTGCTAGTGACTGCTACTCACAGCCTGGGTGCCTGCCCAAGCCTCCAATCTGTACATCCAGATACTGGATGGTTGGAGGGTGCTGGAGGTTGTCGACTAGATGTGCCAGAACCGTGTCTAGAACCTCATTTCTTTGGGCTGAGAGATTTTGCTTTGAAATGTGATGGAATGAAGTCACTCATCCTAAAGGAATATCCTGAGAGAATAAAAGATATATTTAGAAGAGGAAGAAAGCCAGTAGCAAAGAGTAAAAAAGGAAAAATGATAACAATATTTCTAATAAGTCTTCAGTCGGTGAACAAGAATTAGGTATTTTAACAATGCTTTTAACCATCTGAGTACAAATTAAATTTAACACTATTTGAACTTTAAGTTCAAATAATGGATGGCCCTTCATTCTCTTGGGTTTGTTTTGCCCCTCTACAAATGTTAACCAGACTGAGAAACAGAAGTAGAAATGCTGTTTTTATTTCGAATTTTCCTCGCCTCCAAGCATTGCTCCTTTCCCTGCAAAGTTGAGAAGCTTTCAAAGGCCACTTGTCTGGAAGGCTCCATGTGGTAGTTAATCACACCCCCGCCTTCACTGAGAAGGCTAAACCACAGGGAAGAATACCAGAAAAAAAAAAGGAGAAAACAACATATTTTTTCTCTGCTAGAATTTCTGTGTGAAGAAGTATTAATTAGTTATGCCAAATTGTTTTGGTATCATTAGAATAAAAATTTTTTTTTAAAGGTAGGAAAGGTGCCCATATATTCAGATTGTGTTCTAAACCTAATGTTATGTCCATGGTATATTTTAAAAATTTAAAGTGCTACAAGATTGTCATTGAAAATCTATAAGAATTTCTTAATGGATTCATTTTAAAAATAAAAGTTGAAACAGATTTAAATTCCAACACATTTGCAGGAAAACTTGAACTTGACTGTTTCCCTGGACAACTCCTCTCCTGGTATTTTTTAAGTTGCCTGATGGCAACTCTATCAGAGCACACAACTCCTACCTTTCCTTTTCTTCCCACAGCTACACAGCCACTGAGTCCTCAATATTTAACCCTACAATACGCCTCAAGTTCATCCCTGGACTGGCCACTGTCTTGGTTCAGATCCTCATCGCTTTCCATCAGCACTGGCTCCTTCACTCTACTTTTATTTTCCTTAAATCCATACTTAGGTTGCTGTCAGAACAATATATCAAAAATCCAAACTGAAAATTGAACCACATGACTCTTCTGAGGAAAATTCTTTTTTTTGTTCATCTAGTCAACAAATATCTACTGAACTCCAGGACCTATCTGTCAGATCAGTACTGTGTGGATAATGTGGCATAAGCAAGCCAACAGGGTTTCCAGGCCCATGAGCTTTGCTTTCACCATGTGATTTACACTAACGTGGCTCATGTGGCCCCCCACGATGAGACCCCTCACTATCATCTGGGCTTCATTTCTCACCGTCTCAGTCTCAAACACTGTATCAGCAAAACACATCTGTCTCCAACTTCCTGCATACGTCATGTCATGCTATTTCTCACCTCTGATTTTCTCCCACTGAACATTTCCTCTCCTCCCCACTTTCATTTGTCTATTGCTATCCATTCTTTAAGAGAGGAAATCTCTCTTTGACCAGTTCAGGCTGTGTGAATTTTCCTTCCATTGTGTTCCTATAATACCTGCATTCCATACCTACATCATCACACCTACCACATTGTGTTGTGTTTTGTGTGTGTGCGCATATAATCATGTTAGGTATACCAATTCTAGACAAATACCCATTTTTCAGCTACCAAACTCAACATAATGATTCACATATTCTATAATGATTTCAGAGAAAATTGGTGGCAAAGAGATGCTGGTATTAGAGAGAATTATCTTTAGGGGAAGAGGGAAGGAGGAAAGAGCTGTTTGGATGGTAGCTATAATGCCACATCAACAATGGGCTTTAAAAATTCAGGAAATTCAACCAATACAGACTGAATTCAACTGACTGCCTTGTTCCAGCAATCTTTGCTACACTAGTATGTTTGCCTTCCTGACTGAGGTATTAATAGTTGCGTTGGGCTAAAGGCTGGTCCTTTTGCCAGAACCAGGGGATTGAGGAAAAGCTCTCTTAACAGATGGCTTCAAGCATTCTTTTATGGGATATAAGGAATCCAGGGAAAAACTGGATATGAACGAAGTAATACTGAAGCAGCAGAAAGTAAACATTACTGCACATGGATCATTATGACGTGGAGAAAAAGCTCCATACTGTCAGGCTACTACACTAAAAACTAAGACTTCCTCAAAGCCTGCAGACCACTGCATGAGACAACGGGGCCACAATAGCCCAGATATCCGGGGCCCGCTGGATTGAAGGGCTATTGTTTATTAAGGCCACGATTAGTGGGGTGTAAGACAAAGCTACCCTCTTAGAGGAGATCTTGGAATAATTTGTTTTTTCCCCACTTTAAGTTACTTTAGTTTTAATTAGAGTAGATAATATAAAGTTGATTATATATCAGATACATAATTTCACAGTGAAACTAAAGTTTCTCTATAACATGACAAAAAGTATACATGAAAAAAGAGTATATAGCTCCTTTCCATGTGTAATCCCTATTACTGTAATTCTCTAGTTATATAGAATTGGTGTCTACTTTAAACAGAACTTTGTCTGTGTATGTCAGTATATTTCTAGCAGAAAATATGGCAACTGAATTTGCGCTCTTTTATAATAACTAATCTTGGGGAAAATCAGGTTAATTTAAGGGTTTATTAAAACCTTGTAAGTTGTATAACCTATTATTCTTATTAGAAAAAACTATAATTGCTTTTCAACTAAATTTTGGGTAATTATGTTTCAATATTTTTAGTAAATTACTAAGATGAATACTCGTTATGCCCACAGTAAAGAAAACAATGAATAAAATAATTGCTTTGTGGTTAGTACTGACAGTCAGTCTTAGTTAAAAAAAAAAATCCCAATAACTGGTGGTCATGAATAAATGTGAATGGGTTGAACTTCTGTAAGTTTTCTCAGGATAATATATTGAACTTTCTTAATGTTTTTAAACTGACATATGTCTATTTTGCACACTAAGAAATTAATAAGTTTAATTATTTTTCCTGTTTCTGCAATTACTCATTATTTAATTCCATATTTATATGGTATTATTTTTGGCTAGATACTTTGACATCACTTACTTTCCTTAACTACAGTGTCCCGAATATGGGATGTGTGTGTGCCTGCATCCATACACATCAGTAGATTCTTCATATCATGCTTTTATTTATGGATGTCACACATTTAAGTACTATAGATGTCCAATCATAAGCTTGAATCCATTTACCCACTCACTGAAATGCTTATTAAGTGACTACTATGGACCAGGCCCTGTGTTCCTGAGTCAGACATGTGCCCGGCTCTCAGGAAGCTAGGAAAACAAAACAAGCATACATGACAGGGGCAGTGAGTGAGGTGGAACTCTCCTTTCTGCATGCATGCCAAAAGTTAAACCATACCATAAAATTATAAAGATAACACACAAAAACAAAATGATGTAGTAGGTACATTCATCTGGCCTTGTCAAATCAAAACCATCAGAGGGTGTGAGTGGTGTCTGTCTGTAGGTGTACAGTCACTCTGAGGTCATCTGCGAGGCATAGAAAGAAAATGGTTTTCAGTTACTGACCACCTCACTCATCTATGTATTCATGGATGCCCTTCCCAGATACTGAGAACCATTTAGGATCAACTCAAACCATCACTATTGTTCATTCCCAGTCAAGACTATTCAGAAGTGACTAACTTACAAACCTAGTGGGAAGCAGCTCTTTGACCTGGCAAAGCCATTAGACTCTGAAGCCTGAAAGGACACTGGGCCTTCACTGTTTGTTCAGCTGATCAGAAATCGAAGGTAATTCCATTTATACTGCCAACAGACTTTGCTCCAGTGTGTTAATTCCTGGTTTGGTGTAGTTTCTTCTACCTGGGAAAAGCTTACATGACCTCCTGCATGAAACTAACAAGAACTATTACATGAATAAGAAGAACGTTTCCTTACTCAATACCTACCAACACAGACACACGCACATTAAATCTAGAAATGTATGAAATTTTCCAATCACCTATGCCATAGGAGAATTAGGGCTGATGTGCAAAACAAGTTACGTGTTTAACTTACTCTGACATACACATTAGATTACCTGACAAAAATCTGGGCACATTAGGCGAGTAACTCCCAGTTATTATTGTTGACATAAGCCTATGTGACAATAACTTCTTAAGCTTGTAGAATCCCACTATAATAGAAAACTGTGTATTCCCAGGAAGAGTAAATCCTGGATCATATGGAGAACAATAGCAAATAATTGGAGTTTTCTGTAGAACAATTTTTAAGCAGCAAAATCTTTGCTTCTTTAATGTTTTCTTTGATCACAAGTATTGGCACATGTTGACTGTTATTGGCTTACTGGTATAAAATGAAAATGAGAATTCCAAACTCAGTGCTTTTCTTTAATGAATACTAAGTAACTTCAAACCTGAGTAAGATAATTCAAAAGATCCCACTGGTTTGTAAATTATAAGGAAGAGTTTAAAATACCTGTTAGTTGCTGTTGCAATCTGTTTCTTGACCAAGTAAGAATAAATATATACACAGAGACAGATATTGAGGTGATGGTTAAGATGTTCATCTCTCAGCAAAATTCATACTATAAATTTTAACACTTTTAACTTGTGAAGTATTTAAAAATCAGTCATTAGCTTTACATAATTTGAACAGTATTTTATCCTAAAGTCCAGTACAATGTAAATACAAATTTGGTTTCAGAGTTAAGTTAAATGACATAGGATTTTGATATGTACTTAAAAATAATAACCAGCAATTTTCCACAATTTTCTATGTAGCAGATTTGCTAAGGTACTATGCTAAGTGATTTATATGCATTATATAACTTAATTTTCATTGGAACCCTATGAGCTTAACTCTGTTATTTTTATGTCACAGAGACAGTTCAGGAATTTTAGTGAGTTAAGTAACTTGCCTGCTTACTGTTAATAAGTTATAGAACTTGGATTGAAACCAAACCTTGGTGATTCCAGAGCCAAATTCTAGCTTATATTTGGTCCACTGGAGATTAGAAATTAGGAAGCCTGGACTGGAGTCAGTCAATTATTAGCCCCAAGACCTTAGGAAAATTACTGAATTTCCCCAAACTGCAACTTTCCAAAAGAAAAAAATAGAGGCAATAAAACATCCTAATCATCTCATAGAGCTACAGTGAGGATTCAAGACATAATGTGAGAAAACTGTAGAGCACTCTATAAATATGACTTTATTAGACTATAACATGGCAACATTTTATAACTCCTAAAGCATTTTGTAGGACCAAAAAATTACATTAAACCAAAAATCTGATTAGAGAAAGAGACTTTAGGAAGTCACTGGAACAAGCTTTTCTTCTGTTATAGGGAATTTTAGGCAAGTTGCCCAGGATGGTACAGGGCAAGTATTAGAAAAATCATTCACCCTTTTGGGTTACCGTGATACCTGAAAGGAATACTTGTATTCTCTCTCCCAAAATTCCTATCTTGAAGCCCTAGCCCTGAATGTGGCTATGGCTGGAGATAGGACCTATGAGGAGATGATAGTTAAATGAGGTCACAAGTGGGGAGGGTGTAACCGGATAGAACCAATGCCTTTATAAGAAGAGGAAGACACACCAGAGGGCTCCTCCTCTGCCATGTAAGGACACAGAGAGAAGAAAAAACACTGCAAGCCGGGAAGAGAATTCTCATAAGAACCTGAATTGGCAGGAACCTTGATCTTAGACCTCCCAAGTCTCCAGAACTGGGAGAAATAAGTGTCTGTTGTTTAAGTGACATGGTATATGGCATTTTGTTATGGCAGCCCAAGCTGACTAATACAACCAGGATCATGTTCACCCTTCATTTTGCCAATGTCACCCAAAGATCAGGGCCAACTGATCCCTGTCCAGCTGTCAGCAGTGTGGTCTGATGGATGATATCAGGGGCTGACAACCTGCAGTTGGGGCCCATGAATATAAGAATGTCCGAGGCAAGCCGAGCATAAATCAGACTTAGAATAAACTGCTTTGCCTAGAACAAAACTGTCCAAACTCAGCAGGTTACAGTAAATATCCTCAGGAAAACAGTCAAGCCAAACCAGAAAAAAAAAGCTCCAAATTATGCAGTCCCATATCTGTAGGCATACATTACTGTTAAGAGCTTGAAACTGAATCCATACAGAGTAGAGAGTATAAAAATTCTGATTAGCAAAAGTACAACTGAGTAAAGAAAAGAATTTCTACATTAAAAATAAGTAACATAGTTCACTTTGTATTTGCCCCCTTTCCCACAGAGCACACTGTTCCTTCTAAATTAAGCTACCAGAGTTTTCTGAGCTAGAAGGGAAGCTAGCTATAGCTATTATATATAAAAATGAATAAACTTCGGGAAATATTACTTTTGCAGCTTGTTTTTTAAGGATGAATATAAACCTTATTTCTTGGGAGTTGGGTCTTAATTTTTCAGAATATAAGCAAGTTTTCAAAGGCTAATATAACTCCCTAGGAAGGTCTAATCCTAAATTCTGACTAACGCAAAAGTCATAGCTGATAAAACATTTCCACCTACCTTCTCCTTTCAGATTAATCACCTTCCAGATAATTTAAAGAGAACATCATTTGGGGAGCATTTATTCCATGTGAGGCACACTACTCAAGGTGCTTATGGCAGGCTCTGTCATAAGTTTTCTTGCCAATCTCCATGATACCAGAAGTATTAGTTTATCAAATTGCTTCCCAGCTAAAGAAAATATCTCCCAGCTATCCTTGAATCTAGCTGGAGCCAGAAGACTAGATTCTGACCAATGAGATATGAGTGGAAGCGATAACTTCCGGGTCATGCCTTTAGAAGGAAAGTTTGCTTCCTCTAGACTTCCTCCTTCCTGTGACCTGCCTTGTGGAAGTGTTGATGAGTCAAGCACATAAAAGAAGAAGTGCAGACCATAGGTGGAAGACCAATCAACAGATGAAGATGAAGTAGCCTGGGCTCTCCAAAAGCTTACACCATTCTTAGATTGTTAGAGGAGACAGAAACGAGCCTCTTCTTTATGAGAGACACTGTATCCCTGAACTCTTATTACAATAATCTATCCTGCATTTTCATTAATAGAGCACTGGACATATACCTTTTACTAGAGAATTGAGACTTAGATTAAAGCACTTGCCTACAATCACATAGGTAGTAAGTGGTAAGGCTGGTATTTTAATCACGTGCCTTTCCCATTAGATCTTTTTTATACTAATAGAGAGAAAATGACTAATTTATAAGAAATTAGTAGCATGCAGTTTTCTAATCCCTGATCTATTAATCTCATAGGATTAGAAAAAAGCTTCAGTTTCCTTGAATTAGAATCAGTGCTACAAACACCTATTTTTCTAATAAAGTGCTCAATGGTCACTTACAACTCCTTTAGGACCTATGACTCATAAAATGTTCCATTAGGAAAATTATGGAGGAAAAGTATGCCAATTCTCCTGGACTGTGAAATGAAGGGCTAGTCAGAATACCCTCACAATTTACAAAACAATGGACTATGAAATCGAAGTAACTCAGAAACAGATCAGAGGGGTTTTTAGTGTACATTTTCTTCCTGAGTATGATCCCTCAAGTAAACTCATAAATTTGTTTTTAGAAGGCAACATTTGTGCAGTCATTCAGCATTTGACAAATATTTATGAAGTGCCTACGCTATTTCAGGCACTTCTTTAGATGTTGGGGAAAGAGTGGTAAATAAACTAGACAAAATTCCTGCATGCATGGGGATTATACTCAAATGTATCTGCAGTAAATAATGTCCTACACGAGAGAACATAATCGGCTTTCAATGTGTGCCAATAATTTTTATTTTTAGAATAAACCTTGTTTTTGAATCATTTTACCTTTTCAGAAAAGTTACAAAGATAATACAGAGAGTTTCCATGTACTCTTCACTCAGTTTCTTCCAATGTTAACATCTGATATTACCATGGTACATTTATCAAAATTATGAAACCAGTATTGGTACATTTCTATGAACTAAATTCCAGGCATTATTCAGATTTCACTAATATCCTTTCTCACTCCAGGATCCAACCCCACAATGCCACATTACATTTACTCACCCGGCTTCCTTAGTCTCCTTTAGTCTGTGACAGTTTCCCAATGGTTCCTTTTTGTATTATGACCATGAAGAGTTTAAGGCGTACTGGTCAGGTATTTTGTAAATGTCCCTCAACAGGGTTGGAGATATTCTTTTGGAAAGAATATCTCAGAGATAAAGTTGCCTTTTCATCACTTCATACCAAGGGATAGATGATACTAATGACTTACCACCAGTGATGTTACAACACTGATCTCCAAAGAGTCCTAGTCCTATTTATTGGAGAATGGAATTTAGAAACACAGACCTGGGTATTGAGTGTGTTCATTGCCACTGAGGTGTTATTGTTTCCATGTCCGCTCAGTAAGCAATGTGGCTTTAAAAACAAAATAATTATTTCTTCTTTTAAAAAAATTTTATTGAATGTTTTGGGGTAACATTGGTTAGTAAAATTATATAGGCTTCAGGCATACAGTTCTATAATACATCATCTGTATATTGTAATGTGTGTTCACCACAAGTCAACTCTCCTTCCATCACTATTGATCCTCCCTTTACCCTCTTCTACCTCCCTACCCTGTTTCCCTCTAGCAATCATTATAGTGTTGTCTGTGTTTATGAGGGTTTTTTGCTTAATCCTTTCACCTTTTTCATTCAGCTCCCTTACACCTTCCTTCTGACAGCTGTCAGTCTATTCTCTGTATGCAATGAGTCTGTTTATTCTGTTCATTAGAGTTCACATGTAAGTGACATTAAATGGCATTTGCCTTTCTCTAACTGGCTTATTTCACTTAGCACTATGCTCTCCTGGTCCATTTATGCTATGGCAAAAGGTAAGAGTTCCTTGTTTCTTATGGCCGAGTAGCATTCCATTGTATAAATGTCCCATAGTTGTTTTATCCACTCATCTACTGATGGGTTCTTGGGCTGTTTCCACATCTTGGTGATTGTAAACAGTGTAGCTATGAACATAGGGGTGAATATAGTCTTTTGAATTAGTGTTTTGGGTTTCTTTAGATATATTCCCAAGAGTGGAATCATCAAGTCATAAGGTAGTTCCATTTTTAATTTTTTGAAGAAATTCCATATTGTTCTCCACAGTGGCTGCACCAATCTTCATTCCCACCAATAGTGCATGAGGGTTCCCTTTTCTCCACATCCTTTCCAACACTTATTGTTTGTGGATTTATTGATGGTAGCCATTCTAACAGGTGTGAAGCAAATCCACAAATCTCATTGTGGTTTTAATTTGCATTTCTCTGATGATTAATGGCATTGAGTATCTTTTCATATGTCTACTGCCCATTTGAGTGTCCTCTTTGGAGAAGTGTCAATTCAGGTCCTTTGCCTGTTTTAAATTGTTTTTATTTTGGTGTTGAGTTCTATAAGTTCTTTATAAATTTTAGATATTAACCCCTATGAGATGTATCACTGGAGAATATGTTCTCCCATTTACTGGGCTATCTTCTTATTTTATTGATGATTTCCTTTCTTTTGCTGTGCAAAAACTTTCTAGTTTGATGTAGTACCATTTGTTTATTTTTTCACTTGTTCCCTTGCCTGAGGTGACAAATCAGAAAAAAATATTGCTATGAGCATAGTGACATGGGCTTATTTCTGGGCTCTCTATTCTGTTCCATTTGTCTATGTTTCTGTTCTTATGCTAGTACCAGAATGTTTTGATTACAGTGGCCTTGTAACATAGTTTGATATCAGGTATTGGGATCCCTCCTACTTTGTTCTTCTTTCTCAAAATTGCTGAGGCTATTTGGGGCCATTTATGGTTCTATATAAATTTTTGAAATATTTGTTCTAGATCTGTGAAATGTGCCATTGGTATTTTAACAGGGATTGCACTGAATCTACAGATTGCTTTGGGTAGTATGAACATTTTGATGATGTTAATTCTTCCAATCCATGAACATGGTATATGCTTCCATTTGTTTGTGTCTTCCTTAATTTATTTCTTTAGTATTCCATTGTTTTTTGTGTACAAGTTTTTCAGCTCCTTGGTTAAGTATATTCCTAGGTATTTTATTTTTCCTGTTGCTATATCAAATGGGATTTTTTTCCTGATTTCATTTTCTGATATTTTATTGTTAGTGTACAAAAATGCCTTCAATTTCTGAATATTGACTTTGTATCTCGCTGTTTCATCAAATTCACTTATTAGGTCAAGTAGTTTTTTGGTGAAGTCTATTGGGTTTTCTATGTACACTAACATGTCATCTGCAAACAATGACAGTTTTATTTACTCCTTTACAATTTGTATGCCTTTTATTTATTTTTCTTGTCTGATCACTGTGACTAGAACTTCCAATACTACATTAAACAGAAGTGGTGAAAGTGGACACTCTTGTCTTATTCCTGATCTTAGGGGGAACACTTTAGTTTTTGCCCATTGAGTATGAGGTTGGCTGTAGGTTTCTCATATATAAACTTTATTATGTTGAGGTATGCTCCTTCTACTCCCACTTTGCTGATTGTTTTTTATCATAAATGGGTGCTATACTTTACTAAATGCTAATTCAGCATCTATTGATATGATCATGTGGTTTTGTCTTTCATTTTGTTTATGTGATATATTATGTTTATTGATTTGTGTATATAGTACCTGGGGTGAATCCCACTTGATCATGGTGTATGATCTTTTTAACATATTGCTGGATCTGGTTTGCCAATATTTGTTGAGGATTTTAGCATGTACGTTCATCAGTTATATTGGCCTGTAGTTTTCTTTCTTTGTTGTGTCTTTATCTGGTTTTGGAACTAGGATAATACTGACCTCATAAAAATAGTTTGGTAGTCTTCCCTCTTCTTGGATTTTTTGGAATAGTTTGAGAAGTAGCAGGGTTAGCTCTTTGCTAAATGTTCCATAAAATTCTCTTGTGAATCTCTCCAGTCCCTGGCTTTTGTGTGCCAGATTTTGATTATTGCTTCAATTTCATTAGCTGTTATCAGTCTATTCAGGTTTTCTGTTTCACCCAGTTTTGGAAGTTTTTATGTTTCTAGAAATTTGTCCATTTCACCTAGATTTTCAAATTCTTTGGCATATAGTTGTTTTATGATCCTTTGTATTTCTGTGATATCAGTTGTAATTTCTCCTCTTTCATTTCTGATGTTATTTATTTAGGTCCTTTCTCTTTTTCTTGATGAGTCTGGTTAAAGACTTGTCCATCTTGTTTATTTTTTCGAAGAACCAGCTGCTGGATGTATTGATCCTTGGAATTGTTCTTTTAGTCTCTTTGTCACTTAATTTTGCTCTGATCTTCATTATTTCCTTCCTTCTACTCACTTTGGGCTTTGTTGTTTTTCCTCTAGTTCTTGTAGATGTAGTATTAGGTTGTATATTTGAAATGCTTCCATCTTTTTTAGGTAGGCCTGTATTGCTATGAACTTCCCTCTCAGGACTGCCTTTGCTGTGTCTCATAGGTTCTGGGCTATTCATTTTCATTTGTTCCCAGATACTTTTTGATTTCTTCCTTCATCTCATGGTTAACCTATTCATTGTTTAATAACATGTTATTCAGTCTCCACAGATTTGAATGTTTTTGAGTTTTTTCCTTGAGGTTGGTTTCTAGTATCAAGCCATTGTGATCTGAGAAAATGCTTGCTATGATTTCAATTTTCTTGAATTTGCTGATGCCTGTTTTGTGTCCTATCATGTGGTCTATCTTTTGAAAAAGTTCCATGTGCATTTGAAAAGAATGTATGTTTTGCTTCTTTGGGGTGAAAGGTTCTGTGTATATCAGTTAAGTCCATTTGATCTAGACTGTTATTCAATGCCATGATATCCTTGTTGATTCTTTGGATGATCTGTCTATTGTTGACAGTGGGGTATTAAAATCCCCTACTCTAGTTGTGTTGCTATCTATATCTTTCTTGAAGTCCTCCAAGATTTTCCTTAAACATTTGGGTACTCCTATGTTGGGTGCATATATGTTTATAAGGGTTATCATTTTGATGGATTCTTCCCGTAAGTATTATGAAGTGAACTTCTGTCTCTTTTTATGGCCTTTGTTTTGAAATCTATTTTGTCTGATATAAGTATTGCTAACCTGCCTTTCTTTCCCTGTCCACTTTCTTGGAATAGTTTTTTCCAACCCTTCACTTTCAGTCTGTGTAGGTCTTTTGTTCTGAGGTGGGTCTCTTGTAGACAGCATATATATGGGTCATGTTTTCTTATCCATTCAACTACCCTATGTCTTTTGATTGGAACATTTAATCCATTTACAGTTAAGATTATTATTGATAGGTACTTATTCATTACCATTTTCCCCTTTGTAGCTCTGTTCTTCTCTCTCTCACTCTTTTGTTTCATCTTTTTAAAGCAGTCTCTTTAGCATCTCTTGCAATGCTGGTTTGGTGGAGGTGTATTCTTTTAGCCTTCTTTTATCCGGGAAACTCCTTATTTCACCTTCCATTTTAAATGACAGTTTTGCTGGGTAGAGTAGTCTTGGTTGCAGCCCTTTGCTTTTCATTACTTGGAATATTTCTTGCCATTCTCTTCTGGCTTATAGTGTTTCTGTTGAGAAATTAGCTGCTAGCCTTATCGGAGCTCTCTTGTATGTTACTATCTGTTTCTCCCTTGTTGCCTTTAAGGTTTTCTCTTTGTCTTTAACATTTGGCATTTTAATTATGATGTGTCTTGGAGTAGGGAATGGTGTTGGGAGATCTCCTAAAAAAATGAAACTAGACCACCAAATTACACCATACACCAAAATAAACTTAATGTGGAAGAAGACTTACATATAAGCTATGATACCATAAAAGCCCTAGAGGAATATAGGCAGGAAAATTTCAGATATCCCATGCAGCAATATTTTCACCAATACATCCCCTAGGGCAAGGGATATAAAGAAAATGATAAACAAATAGGACTATATCAAATGTAAAAGCTTTGGCACAGCTAAAGAAAACATCAACAAAATGGAAAAGGAGCTAACCATATGGGAAAACATATTTGCCAATGATACTTCAGACAAGGGTTTGATCTCCAAAATATATGAAGAACTCACATGACTCCACACCAGGAAGACTAACAATCCAATTAAAAAATGGACAGAGGACCTAAACAGACACTTCTCCAAGGAGGACATACAGAGAGCCCAAAGATGCATGTAAAAATGCTCAACATTGGTAGCCATCAGAGATATGCAAATTAAAACCACAATGAGATACCACTTCACACCAGTCAGAATGGCCATCATAAACAAACCAACAAACAACAAGTGCTGGCAACATTATGGAGAAAAGGGAACCCTAGTGCACTGTTGATGGGAATTTAAACTGGTACAGCTACTGTGGAAAACACTATGGAATTTCCTCAAAAACTAAACCTGGCAATTCCACTGCTGGGACTATACCTTAAGAATCTTGAATCACCAATTCAAAAGAACCTATGCACTCCAATATTCATAGCAGCACAATTTATAATACCAAGTGCTGGAAACAGCTTAAGTGCACATCAGTAAATGAGTGGGTCAAGAAACTGGTACATGTACACAATGGAATACTACGCAGCAGAAAGAAAGGAACTCCCACCCTTCATGACAGCATGGATGGAACTGGGGAGCATTATGCTAAGTGAAATAAGCCAGGTGGCGAAAGACAAATAGCATATGATCTCACCTATAAGTGGAACCTAATCAACAAAACAAATAGGTGGGGAAAATAGAACCAGAGATATGGAAATAAAGAACAAACTGACAGTATTCAGAGAGGAGAGCGGGGTGGGGTAACAGGGGAAAGAAGGGAAAAGGCAACCAAGGAACGTGAATAGAGGGCTTGTGGGCACAGACAATGGTGTGGGAATCAACTGTGGGAGCGGGGTGGGGGCAGGGGATAGCAACGGGGAAAAAGGTGGGACAACTGTAATTGAACAACAATAAAAAAAGAGAAAAAGATAAAATAGTTTTGGACAGAGGAAAATTTTTTTTTAAATATTGCTATGAACAATATATAAGATTTTACTGTGTATATTGTCTTCTAGGATTTTTATGGTTCCAGGTCTAACATTTAAGTCTTTTATCTAAAATAATAAATAATTTTTGAGTGTCAGAACCAATGAGCTCCATTTCTGAAAGTCTACATTAAAATGTAGCAAAGGTATTTTGGAATGTATATATTCATACACATATGTACATATATACACAGGCATACACACTAATATAGAGGTAGTAAAATAAATTTAGCTATAGACTTCTTTAAATCCTACAACATTTTTGTCATTTGTATTCTAAGATGCTAAATCTTAAAGAATATGCATGAGCACACTTACTGGAGCAGAAATGTATTCTGGAAGGCTCCTTAGAAGAGAGGGCATGACCTTCTTCACCCTGTTGTCTAGCCTGCTGCCTGGCACACAGCAGGAGTGCCTGGTGCTTCAGCAGCAATTCTGAGTACTAGGGCCCGAGTTTAGGATTGGTGAAGTGTTGAGCCTGTATTCCTTAATGACTGTGATGTCATCATTTCAATCCTGGATTGCAGATCTCCAGACTGCTTTTGTGTGGGAGGAAATAAACTATTTAAGTCAAATTGCTAACAGGGCTCTCTTTAAGTCAAATGTAATCCCTAATAATATACGTTGTTTGGAGAAGAGATGGAGGAAAGTAACATTTATTGAGAACCTACTAAATATAAAGTATTTTATTAATATATTTTTTAGTTCATGTAATCATCAAAACAACACTATGCTTACAGCTGAGAAAATTAAAGATTAGTGACACTGAAACTCTTGTTTAGGTTGACACAGCTTAGTATTGAAACTAAAGCAAAATTTAAACCAAACCCTGTTTTCCTATCACAGCGTGCTAAAATGACTTGCTTATACTAGGTACCCAGACCTATGTTGCTTACTAGCAATGAGTGCAAACACAGACATTGTCACACCTCACTCAACAAGCAGTATAAAATGATATTTAAATAAACAAATAAAATTATATATATTTAACTATGTAACAAAACAGAATTATATGTCTGTAGTTTGAGTTCTGCTTCTCTCTGGAATCAGCACACCGAACAGCAGAAGTGGCAATAGGGCCATTTTTGGAGTATAACCTCAGAACTTACTGCCCTCAGCCCACATATAACTATCATTTTTCTCTCTGGGCTTAGATTGGAAGCCATTCAAAACATCCATCAATTTATCCACCCCCTTATGCATTCATATTTACTGAGTATCTACTACATGCTGTAACGAAAGGTTGGGGGCTACTGCCATCTAGTGCTGCTACAGACCCTGCAGTGTACGGTCCCCAACAGCAGAGAATCATGTAGTACAAAAGGTCTCTAGTGCTAAGGCTGAGAAACCCTATTCTGTTGTAATCGCATATTCATATTTATTTTTTGTTTCTCCCACTAAACGGTAAGCTTTTGGAGAACAGGGACCATGTGTTATGTATGTTATTCAACACTACATATGCAGGAAGTAACAGGTCTCATGCTTTCCCTTCCACTCCCTAGCTACTGCTGTCATCTCCATCATCTCTCCCATGTGCTATGTAACAGCCTCCTAACTGGCCTTCTTGTTTCTAATCTTTGCCCTCTCCAGGTCTTTGTCATCATCTTCTAGAATGATTTTTCTAGAACACATATATGAACAGTTCACAAGCTCTGCTTGGAACCATAGCATGGCTTCTCACAAAATCCAGAGTCTTAAGTCATACAATGCCCTTTCCATTTGCTCCAATGATCTGCTGCACATCTCATCTCAGACTTATTTTATAGTCATACATGATGTCCACTAGGTCCTGAGGCTTTATACTGCCTTAACTCCTACAGACCTGTGCTCTCATACCTTCTACCCCATTTGTTTGGAGAGCAATTTTCAAATTCAGTTCAAGTGTCTTCTCTGCAAAGTCTTTGTCCATCTTTTCTCTTCCACCCAAAGCCAGGCAGAACTGACCATTCCTGTTTTGGTGCTCCCCCATGTACCTTATACAAATTTCTTTAAGCATATCAAAACCTCTATATTCCATATATTAGTTTTTACAGGTATTTATTCTATAGAACCCTCAGCTCCTTGAACATAGGGGCTGCTTTTAATCTTTTTATCTCACTGAAATGTGGCACTTATTAAGAGCTCAGTATTTATCTGTTGAATGAATCTGGTCCAAGCCTCTCTTTTTACTGATGAGGAAACAAGACCTGGAGAAGTTAAATGACTTAGCCAAGGTCACCCATCTAATGAGTGGCAGAGTGGAAGATAGAAGCTGCAGATATCATCTGGCTTCAAGCTCAGGCTCTTGGCACTACTCCCGGATGCCTCTTCATTTGCTTGGAAAGAGGGCATTCACGGCCCCAACATTGTAAGTTGCTAATTTGGATGAACAAAGTTTATTATCAAATACTTTGGTGAATATATTTGATGAGAAACTACTATTGTTTTTTTTTGGTTGAGAGAAAAAGTGAGCTAGATAATTTTTAAATGATGTATTATTTAATTTTATTCTTGCCTTCTTTTGTACTCTCTTTTCTCTCTTCTGCCTGGTTGACCTCACCACATAGCATTTATTTACATGTTTTCAAAGAGTTCAAAATCCCTAAGTACATACCAGCTGAAGACAAACTAAATATTACCACATTCTTCGTATTGACAGAAAGGAAAAAAAAACACCTGACTTGGATTAAGAATTTACTATACGTATTTCATTCTTAAATAATCAACTGTAAGTTGCTATTGTTTTTGTTTTGCTATTTAAAGATAAGAATAAACAAAGAGCAGTACATTCCAGACTCCCTTGGAATTATGTGACTAAGTTGCCCAGTATGAGGAGACTGGGTTTGTATTAAGATATTTTTTTCTAAATGACCATGAAGATAAGTAGCTTGTCCTTTTCATTTATAATCACAAATAAAAAAGAATATTTACCTGGTGAATATTTTTATTTGGAATACTTAAATAGTTCTTAGCATATAACATTAATATGTAAAGGCAGTAAAGAGTCCATTAAAACTCTGCACAACAAGCTGCATTTTAATAATGCAGAGACTCTGAAACAGAGGCTAATTTCTTCCGGTGAAGTAACGTAAGCTAAAAACAATTTCCTGAAAGAGCTGAAGGTTGTAAGTAAAAGAGGTTTAATATGTACATGTCCTACAGATGGCAGAACTTAACATCAACTCCAAAAGCACAGGGAAAAGAAAAGATTTTAAAAAAATTGTCTCCAAACCTAGGCTTCTTTCAAGTCTTCTGCTCAAAAGAGAATCAAGGATACTAATGAATATTCAGCTTCTAGTTTCTGCTAATAATAAATTCCATTTCTAAATGTATGAAGTAAGACAACCTTGCCCTGCATTTAGGTTCTCTCCACAGATAAAAGTAGTCTTCATGTTCCTTTTGCAGTTGATGGCAGTTGAGTGCGAGAAGACCTGCCAAACCAGGCATGGATGAAAAGCCCAGAGCCCTCTGTCAACGTCGGTTTCTAACCTCCATTGGAAAGACGAGCATTTTGCAGACCCTTCTCTCTGGATCAGCAAAACCACTGCTGTAATGAAACCCTGTTCTGCTTGGTCAACTTTTCATTTTAAAGAGGGGCAATAAATAGGAAAGATAATTTTTCTTATCTTTATAGGGAACATCCCACAAGTCAAGACCTTGTCCTACCAGTATTCCTCATGCAAGCAGAGAGGTACAGAGTGGTATTTGAGTTCTGTCGGACTTACCCACCACAACTGCTAAAATCGTCTTCCACCTTAGTCTCTCCCGGAGAGGAGCCTGAGGCAGTGAAAAGCCCTCAGTCACCACCTGCCACACCACTAGCGACTCTCTGAGCAGGTGTCCTGGGCTGGCCTAATTCTCTTGACAGCCCTGAGATCAGCCTGCCTAGCAACTGAAGGATCTTTTCTTTTCCATCTTCAAATGTTATGATGCACTGTCCTTTGTAGATATGGGTGATGTTCCTGACCCACCATGAGGGGTGGTGAATCTGAAAAGCAAAATGTGACCACACAGTAGGACTGAGCTTGAGGACTATATGCAGAAGGAAAATGTCACAAAATGATGGAAATTCTTGAAAAACTTTGCCTAGCACTGCAAAGAGAGTTCTGCATAGGCTTTCAGAAACCTGCTTCCATCCCCACACCTCCAGCCTCTTGTATTTTCCTATTTTGGTCTTAGCTTTCAGGAAGATTTCTATTTTCTGGAACAACTTCATATATTGACTGGTACCCTGTATATTTACAAGGACAAGGATGCATGAAATAATAATCATACTCAAGCACATTGCAAAGAAACAAGAAATGTGTGTCAGCTTTAATTTTGAATTGTCTTGTTACTTGTCAGTTTGCCTCTCAGACTCCATGCCAGAAGGCCATAAAAATCATCATTACTCTCTAGCTGCTCAATGGCATACATAAAATGAACAGGGGCTTAACTCCCATCTGACCGGCTTCATTTCGCCTGTGTCAGCAGAGAGCCAGGGACTGAATGACCCAGCTTCCCATTCATTCTCCCATCAAATTCAAACCAAGTAGAGATGCTCATACCATACCTTCCCTGGAGAAAGGAAAGCAGCAAAAAAGAGAACAAAAGAAGTTTTGGAAAAGAGAGCATGTTTTAAAGTAGGCTAATTGGGAAGCTGTCTAGGCATTCCTTTAATCCACAATGGGAGAAAAATGGTGGTTCTCTCCCACCCCACTCAAAGCCCAGATTACACGTGTATTCCCTTATCGGTATGTACCCTTTAACACTGACCCTGACAGAGGAAAGATGCTTTACGATAGGGTCCCAGAACTTAGAAATGATGAACCAAGCATCACTTTACTTAACTAGCTCCATGAATAGGAGGAAGAATGTCACTGAGACATCATCAGCCAAGTCCCTGGAATACAAGCAGTTTTAGGATTGTAAAACAGTCCCACTTCAGTCATAGGAACTGATTCTTATGGGAAACTATGCCACTGGCCAACTGAGGAAAAAAAGGCTGTTACTGTGATGTGAATGCTTATTACTAGTTGAAAACCTAGCATTGACCTGCTGATATTTCTTTTGTGAAGCAAATCTAATTATAGTCAGCTCTCTAATTCAATGTTCATCATCAAACTGTCACTACACGGACAAAAATTATAATGGGGAAAATGAGCATAGTATAGTAGAAAGTACATGTTCAAACAGGCCCAGTTTAACATTCTTGCTGTCAGGTCGAGTCTGTGTGCAACCCCAGAGAAGTCACCCAGCCTCCCCCTGTGACAAGGAAACCATGAGCTGCATCAGCACCATACCCGACTTACAGGGGTGTCAGAACTGAGTGAGAGGAAGGCACGGACCCTGGAGCCAGACCCCAAGTTTTGAAGTCATGATCTATAACCTCAGGGGCCTTGGGTCAGTAAGTGAATCTCCATCTCACATCTGTCATTTGTATGATGGAAATGGTATTAGAATCTGCTTCACAGAATTACAAGACGATGTGTGCATGAGGTTTAGGGCCAAAGCCTGGCACCTGGGGGATTTACCTACACTCATTCCACCTGTTTCATTAGTGACTGTGGTTACTATTGTTATTATTATTACCTTTACTTTATCATCCAGAATATGGTCATGCTCAATAAATAGTCGCTTTATTTCTCCCTTTTATACAAACGTTTTTCTCCACCTGAGAATTTTACATGTTTAATATTACATAAATATTATTTGATTATTTTAGCTTTCCCTTTAGATAAATGTTTTAACTGACTCACACTTACTTATGATGACTGATGGTAGCAATGCTCCTAGAAAGTTAAGTTTTAATGAGACCTTGGAGATTCTCTAATTATCTAGCTACTTATTATTACACAGATAAAGTATGAGCTATTTCAGTCCCAGAGTGGCTCCTTCTCTCCAAGACACAAAATATCCATATATACTTCATAATGTTTTTATATAAAATATATTTTTATATATGTTAAAACTCATAGAAACTCTCTTTGCAATTGTGAAATTCTTATATGCTAGTATTTTTATTTCATTGCTTATTTCCTATTTGTTCCTCACAATTAAAAATGATCACTCAGTCCTTTCTATATTATTAGTATAATGTGGCTTCAAAGATTAAGAAAAAATGTGAATATTTGTTATAAAAGATATTTTTCTTTCAGCAGAAGATATACTTTGTTGATTAGGAAAATACCAAGAGCTACTGGAGGATTTCGGGGTTAGGACTCCAAAGTAGGCGGCTGCAACCCAGGGAAAGGCAGGGGGGTTGGCCTGGCTTCTCCCATCGATTTTCTTGAAAGATTCTGTATTAGAATCAGCCCTAGAAAGTTGCTGTCCTAGGGAAACTTTAACTTAATACCTCCTAAGGATGGCTGATTGCAAAAGCACCTCAAGACTGTTCTACCCAAATGGTGACTTCAGCGCCTGGTGGGGCTTTATTTAGGGTAGAGAATAAAGCAACTGGCCCTTCTCTTTCTGCTTTGGCTTATACTGTGCTCTGCCTTCTTAACACTAAGAACAGAGTCTCCTTGGGGGTGCACACAGATTTTTCTCTCCTGTCATCACAAATTGAAGATGATAAAATGTGTGAGTGTTCCTCATTCATAGACAAAGTGAGGCTCAGGCAACCTTTCTGGAATTTATCAAGCAGAGCTGCAGGCTGAATATCAAGTCCCCCTCCAGGGCTCATTCCATAGGGTCACTTGGACCCTGAGGTCCCTTATACCATAGTGACTGACCACTAGCTTATTTGCTTTTTCCTTAATGGTAAAGAAGGACCAGAACTTGCCCAAGGGTCCATCATGAGAAAATGTAGTGGTGTTAGCAGTAATGAGATTAGGTATGTTGTGACTACAAATTGGACAGGAACTGTATCTTTTCAAAAATGAAACCACTGAGCCCTGAACACTGTGGTTCAATCGGTTGGGTGTCATCCTACAAAGTGAATGGTTGCTGGTTTGATTCCCTGTCAGGGCACATGCCTGGCTTGTGGGTTCGGTCCCTGTTCTGGGCACATACAAGAGGCAACAAATAGATGTTTGTCTCACTCTCTTTCTCTCTCCCTTCACCTCTCTCTCAAGATAGACAAATAAAATCTTTTTTCAAAAACTGAAACAACTGAAACCTGTGTATATCCCACTTATGAGGAATAAACAGCTGTGAATTCCCTTAAAAATGAATATGGGACTGGCAGACCTCCTTCTCTGCTCTCCGTGTAGGTCTCCCAGCAGTGATGCAGCTAAGAGCTCACCACACCTTCCTCTACTTGTTCACGCAGGCAAACATAATGTCTACTTGGGGAAAAAATCTGTTTCTTTAAATAACTTAACTGCTATTTTTATTAAATCATAAATATAGCACTGACCATGGTAATTTAATGGTCTTAGAAGGTGGAGAGCTAAAATACACAATTCAATCATAACGATTATGATGCAGGCTCCACTTTTCCATAGAATGTTTTTTTTGGCAATAAGTACATCTCATTAAAAAAAACTCAGAATGAAAGGATGACACTGTGATTAACCTCAGGTTATCTTTAAAACAGCAGAACCACACAGCAAATTTCATCCAGTAAAAGTGCTAATAGTAACTGGGGAAAAAAGAATACTGAACACACCCTGGCTGATTCGGCTCAGTGGATTGAGTGCCAGCCTGTGAACCAAAGGGCCACAGGTTCGATTCCCAGATTAGGGCAAAGGCCTTGGGTTGCAGGCCAAGTTCCCAGTAGGGGGCACGAGAGGCAACCACACATTGATGTCTCCCTCTCTTTCCCCTTCCCCTTCTGTCTAAAAATAAATATCTTTTAAAAAAAAAGAATACTGAACAAAAGTACCCTATAAGATCTTTAGACAATGTTTTTTTTACATTAAAAAAGTACTATAAAGACTTTAGGAATTGTGTTCTATTATTTCACAGTCCAGATGGGGTTATTGCATTATGTTAATTATTAACAAGGTAACAAGATATTACACTGAACTGTTTTAGTTCTAATTGAAAGTTGTATGTCTAAACTCTATATGGAAGGTTTTTGGCAGGTTTAATCAGATATTGTACTCCTCTGTGTTTTCCTTTATTGATAGAAGGCTCTAATGCCTTCCCAGAAGTCCCTGCAGTCTTTCACTGAGCATATTAGAAGTGAGCTCTGTGAGTATCCACATGGGAGTATTGTCTGTTACAAACAACCTACTTGGGAAGTCTAACACCTAGGTCTTCACAAAGAGCTTTATTTATTCAATCCACCATAAAAAGGTAGTGTTAGAAAGGAAGACAAAGAAAGTAACTTTTCTGGGATTCAATTATGTTTCTCCAAAATATTAATATCACTTTCAATTATGATAAAAATGAATTACTTGATATCAATGGGACTAAATATTTGGTTTGGGGCAAGAAAGGAGAAACATTTTCTATAAATTGCAAAAAACATGGAAACATAACATCAAATTGCTTTCAGAAATTATATATGAAAAAGAATATTGAAGTATCTGAAAAAGACACCACTCTATTAATTTTATTCTCTTTGTCGAGCATTTCAAATATTTTCCATTTAAATTATTTCTCTATTTAAACTATCAGCATTAATAGAGTAATAGAAACTTTTACAAATTTTTAAAAATTCCATCATGAATACATTTTATTAAATCTCCATTTACATTTCTAAAATATAATTTCAATGACAGTTTTATTATGAACATTTTTTATTATTGAATTGAAAATGCCCTCTTGTTTATTATAATTATACAACAATCTGGGTAGTTCAATGTTCATGCATATAAACAAGAATAATTGCTTAAATATTTGAAAATGCTCTCAAAAGATAACATAGTTCTGAGGAGTACACAGAGACCCCAGTGTCAGGAAAGGCAATTTCTTCCTTGCTGTTATTAAGGAGATTCTTACTTAAGCTTTTGGGTTCTATCCAAATTTCAACAACTGTCAACATGTAAGTATCTCTATTTTTGCACACCATCCTTAGCCCATCTTAGTTATAATCAGGGTGGCCACGGAATTGCAATCAGAGCCAGGACAGTTTTGAGAATGAAAGGGGATGCTATTAATAGGTGTGGACTGGGACCATCCCCAGCAAACCTGGACAAATGGTTACTGTAGATAGAGCAATCTCTCTTCACAATCTTTCTGCTGTCATTAAGTTAAAACAACACACATGTTGAGTCAGTGTCTCCAAATTACAATTCCCACTTCCAGGACACACAAGTAATGACAGGAAAAGTAGAGTCAGGGGGGTAAAAACAACCAGGAAGCTTCCTTTTAACTTTGAAAAGGAAAAGCAGGCAAAAAAGAAAGAAAAGACCAAAGAAGGTAAGATTAGTTACTGGGGAGGGCAAAGGTTAAAAAAATTCACTCTGCTGCCCCAGTTACTTCTTGTTTCCTATTGAACCCTTAGTTCACTAGTAAAGGTTAGTAATTTTTTAGGTTAATTTGTTACTATTATTTAGCAGCTCTAATTTCAACTCGCTTTGGCAACCACAGAAATAAACCTAAATAAATATTACAATAAGAGGCAATTAATTCCATCAGGTTACATACAGGAACAAGGCTTGAAGCTACTGGAAAGCGGTCCAGCGCTCTCAAAAGGCAGCTGTGCTCAGTCATTAACTCACCAACACACACTCTAGAATACCTACGTTTTATTGCATGCGTTACAGCAGGGAGGAGACTGCTCACCACTGCTGGTTTTAGTCTTCTTTGTGACTGTCTCGCTCTAAGCCCCAATGTTCTAAGTGTTAGCACAGAGAAAATGCTCTACCATATGACCTGAGCCAGCTGATGGCACTTGGCCTAAGGCTGACTCAGTTACTAAAACTACCATCACTGCTGTAAGCCCATTGAAAGCTGATGTTCTTCTCGATGTCACTGTTTTTGAATCTAGTTCAGATAAAGAGCAACCACAATGCCAAAAAATGCTTAAGTAGGACTCTCACTTCGGGAGAATATCATGTACAGACCATGATACGAAGCCACTCTCTCAGGTGATAGCAGGTGAACTCTTACTATAGGTTACAAATGATGAGCAGACTTCACAGATCTGTGATGTTCTAATGAATCAAATTTTATATGAACATAAAATAAATGCCAATGAAAATGATACCCTGATTTTTATCTTCATTTAATGTTAATCACTAAACAGAGAATTTATACTGTAAAAAAACAGACATTATAATTTAAAAATTTATTAAATCCTAAAATTACTAAGAATCAAAGAAAAAAATCATTCTTTAAGTATCTGATCTTTTTATTACTACTTCCAAAGCAGACAATTTGGCTTTCCTGAGTGAAGTGGCTTTCCTGGGCCTTTTAAATTTAAATTATTGGGCTCGGTGGGGGTTGCTCAAAAGCTTTCTCAACCTTCTTCTGCTACTCCTTCCTGGAAAGCTTAAAACTACATTTCTTACATGCTTTGTGGCTAGGGTTCCAGATACGATTTAGGTTCCACCAACTAGGGGAGCTACGTTAGGTCACCTGGGGAGAGGCACCTGGCTGTAACGGAGGTGCCGCATGGGAAGCTCCCCAGTCCGCAGCCGCAGCAGCTCCTTTCAAAGCCCAGTTCCGTGACAGGGCTTTAGGAGTCACGTCCAGAACGTCCTGCTAAAAACTTGGTTGTTTTTCAGACATCCAAAATATTCTGGAAGTCATTTAATATGTTCTAATAAATTCCTTTTGTACTGAAATAGCTAATGCAGATTTGTTCTATGTAGGTGAACCTCGACCAAGACATCACTGAATGTGGGAACATAAAATTACTAGTTTCCTTCTTCAAAATTTAAAAAGTACTGTAGGCATAAATTCATTCTAACACAGCTATGAACTTCCCTCTTTGGCCTATCTCTTATTTTTTCTCCAGTATTTTAGCAAATTCTTAGCACACCATACAACTCCTTCTCCTAACTCCCTATACCTTTTCTCAAGTTGTTATGGTCTGGAGTGTTGATGTGGCAATGACTCAAGTTGTTATGGTCTGAGTAAAAAAAAAATGAAAGAAAAAGATGACTCAAGTTGTTATGGTCTGGAGTGTTGATGTGGCAATTTTTCCAGTCTCCCATCTCCACCCATATATGTTTAAAACATCTAAGTACAGGTCACACCATTTAGAGACTTAATTACATACTTACGTGGTAACAGCTAGAGTAGGAAAGGACAATTTTCCCAAATGAACATTTTCTTTGAAGTGATAGTTCAGGTTCAGGTTCATATATGGAGTTTTTATATGTAGTAAACAATGCGATGAAAGATATTAATGGATATGCAAGAAAAGGAAGAGATAGAAGATTCCACAATGCCCTATTGCCCCTATGGCTGTGAAGGGGAGACTTGAAATCTACTTCTCTAAGTATACATTACGATGAGTTTAAGGAAAAAATAACTCATGAGTTCCTAGATCCAGGAATATATACATTTATTACTTAATAGATACCATATAGACAGTCTAGAATTAAAAAATGTTTTCAGAGTAAACATTTGGTAAACATTTTAGGAGTGGATATATGTGAAAATCTTAGTGAGTCACTTTGTTCTCTCTTTATTGAGGTAACATGGTTTATAACATTATATAGGTTCAGGTGTGCAAATCATTTGAAACTTAAATACACTATAGTGTGCTCACCACCAAG
>CM052541.1:40488197-40524154 GCA_028533065.1 Trachops cirrhosus | reverse complement strand
CACATAATACCTTTTATTACAGAGGGTAAATGGCAATTTTCTGTTGAATTTTAAAATAGTGCATCATGTATAATTCATCAAAACTGCCAGGAGCATCAACATCCTCCTTTGGTATTCGTCCTCCTTAAGGAATGTGACACGTTAGACTTCTGGGATAGTTGTTATGCCCATTATTGGATGTAACTGACCTTGTCCTACTGTCCCTTCATTGTTACCCACAATCATTTGTACATTTAAGATGTTTCAGCTGACATCAGGAGCTATTCTTGTTACACTTTTATTGTTGTCATAGAGACGCAGAAACAGCCAAACAGAATTTTCACATATGGTGTTCGTGACAGAGGGGTGATACTAACCATGCTACTGTACATCACTGCATTTATTTCTAAATTGTTGTGTCAAGGTCAGGCCCTTCCCCTTGAATTTTGAGGAATTTCTGAAGACCACATGGATCTCTACCAGAAACTCTCACTTGAGATACTGTCATTTACAGGGGTTCTCCAAGTGTGGTCCTTGTACCAGGAGCATCGGCATCACCCACTAACTCATTAAAAATGCACAATGTTGAGTCCTGTGATGGTTTACTGGCTCAATTAGCTGGTAGAACATTTCTGTCTGGGTGTATCTGTGAGAGTGTTTCTGGGAGAGATTAGCATCTGAGTCAGGAGACTGAAAGTAAATCCAGCCTCACCAGTGTGGGCAGACATCCTCCAGTCTGTGGAGGGCCCACACGGAACAGAAGATGGAGGAAGGCTGACCTCTCTCTCCTTGAGCTGGGACCATCATCTTCTCCTGCCCTTGGACCTTGGAGCTCCTGGTTTTTAGACCCTCAGTCTCAGGCTGAATTATGCTATTGACTTTCCTGGTTCTCTGGCTTGTAAAGAACAGATCATGGGACTTTCAGCCTCTATAACCATGTGAGCCAATTCCTATAATAAATATCCTCATATATCTCCATCTCCATCTCCATCTCCGTCTCTATCTCTATCTCTATGTTATTGGTTCTATTTCTCTGACTAATAGAGGCTCCATTCCAGGTCCATTACCTCAGAAATTCTGCAGTCTGTGTTTTAACAAGTCCTCTAGGTTATCATGATGTATGCTAAAGTGTAAGAAGTACTTCTCTTCTAGATATCCTCCTGTCTCTAAAGATAGTTTTGATGAGAAATGTTAAGGTACTCAAGCATCCAGAGATAAGCTGAATGCAAATGTTCTACATAAGGATATTTGAAAATCTAAGGTATAGAACAGCAGTTTCAGAACTGGGTTTGAACTATGTATAGTACCATGGGAGAGGTTCTTATTAAAAATATGTAAGTCTCAACTCCGCCCAGACTTAGTGAATCAGAGTGTCTGCGTTCAGGCTGATTGCCTCTTACAAGGCATGCCAGACAGTTCTGAAGCATTAATTATGATAACCATAGAATAAAGTATAGTTTATATTAACATCAGTAATCTCTGGGTGATGGGACCAAGAACAGTTATTTACTATATACTTTTTGAAATGTTTCAGTTGGATGCAATGATTATATACTACTTTTAAAGTCAGAAAATAGCAACAAAGCAATTATTTTAAAAGGATAAAGCAGACAAAATGGCATCAACTCATTTTGGAGACTTGAGAGATTTGTGTATTTCCCTTGTATTACTTGTATCAGGGTGGCGAGGAGCTTAGATCCTGGAGTAGCAGTACCACCTGGGCTCAGATCCAAAAGGCTTGATTACTAGCTGTGCAACTTTCCTCTGGAAGCCTCAGTTTCCTCCCCTCTTCAGCAGAGGTAGAAATGATGGTGTTGATTCATTGTCGTGAGAGTCAAATGAGAGTATTTAGCACAGTGCTTGGCACATAATGAGAACTGAAAACATTAGCCATTCATAATATAAGGATATCTATGTTTTGTGGCTATTCTTAACTCTATTTTCTGTAAGTCCTATACTAATCAAGAATTCATTTTAATTGTAATTGGCCATGATTCTAAGTGGACGATGTCTGTCTCTCTTCATGTAGGAGAACTCTTCTGCTTCACTCCTCTCATCCAACCTGTCCCTCGCCATGACTCTGACTGCCCCTCGTCTGGACAAAAGGCACTATCTTTGCTCTTTATCCCTCCAGTGCCCAATGCCTTCATGGTTCCACTTTCCCCCTTTCGGTTTCATGTCTGTTATCTCTACCATGTTTATCTGACCTGCGCCAAAGGTTGCAACTGCCAGTTATCTCAGTGTATGTAAGAAATGTTTGCTAAATTCTCTCAGGTTGAAAGTTCAGCATCAGAGCTATTTTTTTCATCATGGACATAATTAATGATTAGAGTTTCTGAGATTCTGTGAAACAGAACACTTGTAAGTCTGAGATTAAGAATTGATTTCTTAAAGAAAATCATTCCTGGGTCGGTAGGTCCAGGACAGGCGCCGATGCTGTGCCGGGTGCAGCCCCGCTGGGAGCTCCTGCAGCGGCTGTTTTAGGTCCGGCAGCAGCCCAGTGACACTGCTCTTTTCAAATCAGATTTGGACGTGTCAAAGACAGAGGGCCTGATTGGGATGCTTTCCCCCCAGATTTAATCATAGAATGGTAAAGCACTTAGAAAAGGAGTTTAGTAGAAAATTTTATCTACTTTCTACTGTCTGGAGTACTTTTTTTTTTATTGAAAACAAATACCTTAAGGCAGTGGTTTTTATATTTTAACATGCATGAGAATCCCCTGGAGGACCACTCTAGATTGAATGTGTTGTCTGCCACTCCCCATTCATGTCCTGAAATCCTAGCCCTTAAAGTAACAGTATTAGGATGAGGGTGTTAGGGTGACGATTAGGTCATGAGGGCAGGGTCCTCATGAAAGGGACTACGCCCTTACAAAGGAGACCTCACAGAACTCCTTGGCCCCTAGACACCAAATCTACCAGTGAACTTGGACCTCCCAGCCTACAAACTTGGGAGAAATACACTTCTGTTGTTTATAAGCCACTCAGTTTTTGGCACTTCTGTTGTTGTTGTTGTTGTTGTTGTTGTTGTTGTTATAACAGCAGAGATATGCAGCAAGGGCTATTAAAACAGGTTGCTGAGTTTCTGATTCAGTAGGCCTAGAATGAGGCCTGAAAATTGCCATTTCTGACTTGTTCCCAAGTGATGCTGATGGTGCTAGCTCAGGACTAGCTTGGAGGACCACTCTCTTAAAGAATTTATTCATAAGACTCTTGAGTACTTCATCCCCCTAAAAGGGGGAAAAGTTAATATTTAGCTTCACTAGGAGCCCTCCACTAACACTTTTCTCTGTTTTTCTTGCTCTTTCTCTCTCTTTTCTTCTCCTGCTTATTGAGTATTACCAAAATTTGCCAGTTCTAGCCTGAGAAAGTGATTACTCCCATACTCAGTACATTTCTGACGATCTTATCAAGGAAGAATAAAAAACATTTTGAAGCCTGGCCTTAGAAAGTCTGATTATCAGTTAACCAATGATTATAATTTTAACAGCAAGACATAAAATGTAGCTCTACTGATGCCAGCCTCTGCATCATTGCCTACTGGTGTCCCCTCTCACTTCCTTTTCCTGCCATCGGTACCCGTGGTTCAGTCCCACTCTCAGCTTTCGCACTTGCAGCTTCCCCTGCCCCGAATGTTGGCAGTGTCCTGTCTGTCCCAGTCCGCACTTCTCTCGAAACACAGCTTCCTGAGATTCCACGCCTCCAAAATGCCTTTCTTTAGAAACTCTGACCCACACAAATAATTCACTTGTTTTGCTTTTTAGCAGGTAAACAGAGTTCTGAGTTCTGATATTTCATTTTCTAGTGTCTTCTGGCCCATTTGTTTTATTTTTTATTTTGCTACTTCCCTCTGACCATGGCGCTCTTCTCCTAAAACTGGAAAATAACAGGGAAGCAAAACAAATGGACAGCAGTGTCTCCCTTCATTCCCTGAGCTTCTCCACAAGTGCTGCACGGGGCAGGGGCAGCCAGGTCACCCCTGAGCGGAGACCGAGGGGAAACAGGACAGCACCAGACCTGGCTTTCCTGCCTCTAAGTGAAAAGTCCACACTTCCACTGCCAGCCAAGATAAACTGCCCCCAATTATCTTGGCTTCAGTGGCCCCAGATCCAAAGCATAACCAACTCATGCTTCCCTTCTGCTTAGAACAGACACAGTTACCATGCTTGGGGAGGTAGCACAGCTAGAAGGGCGGTTGCTTTTGTTTTGCACTTAATTTTTGCTTCAATGTTCCGAAAATATATTACACAGCTAGTGTAAAACAGCACCTGGTCTGTTTACTAACACAATATTATAAAAGTAAAACATAAATTTTTTTCAAAACTGGATTACTGGGCCTTAGGACAAAACTCAACTGTGAATTATCACCTCACATTCATAATTACCACAGTAATTTGAGGGTGGAATAGATGCCACACGATCCCGGGCAGCCAGGTTAAGAGTTCCCTGCTGTGCAGATGAACATTCCAGGTGCAGCTTGACACTGCGCGGCTGTGACTGTCAAAAGCACAGCGAGGGCCCACGAAGACGGCGGCAGCCAATAAGCTTGGGGGCTCACAGGCTTCCGGGAGCTAAACAGACTCAGCACTTGTTTTATGGAAATAATTTATTCTACTGGGTCAGTGGTGGTCACAGTTTTATTACCTTTAGCGACCCCCCCTTTTTTCAAAAAACTTTGATGTTCAACATGCATACCTAAAAGCTCTGGCAGAAGCTGGGTGACCAAGCTCTGCCTGATTTCTGCTCTGTGCCCCATCCAGGCGAGCACTTCTGAGAGGCGCTCCCAGCGCCTCCTCAAACCTGTACCACTCCACGGAGCAGAGGTGAAGAAGCAACAATGATACCTTATTGGTTGACGGCAAGAACAATCACTGAATATCAAGACACAGGGATACAATTCCAAATCTTTCTGTACTCGTTCACTTGAAAGGTAGGCTTACTTATGGGGAAGGAAGTACACTCTTATTATACACCAGCCTGGGAGCAGATTTCTGTCAATTCTCAACATTTCAACCTGCTTCTTTGAAGCCTATTCTCTCCAAAGTAGGTAGTATGTATGAAAAAATGCACATAGAAATAAGTGACAGTTTCATTAACCTTAAAAATTACTATGAAAGCATTAATTCAGCACAAAGTGGGTATTGTGGTACAATCATGAGGTTTGGAGCCAGAAAGATATGAGATGGAATCCCAGTTCTGTTATCTACATACTAACTAGGCGGCCTTGGCAAGTCTCTCAACCTTTCTGAATGTCAGTTTCTGATTTAAAAATTAAAAAAATATATATATCTAGTAGTGAGATTCAGATGGTGACTAGCCAACTTCCTGTTCTGTGTCTCATGAGTGATTAGCTAGGATTAGAACTTCTTTCCCCTTGAAACTAGCTAGACACAGAGGTAGACTTTTCCTGTTCACCTGACTGAGATTTCCCCTGGCTGCAAAACGCAAATGCAAATTCCCCACTCGGTAGGGACACATTCTCGTCTTCAGACCTGGAGTACTCTCCCTACTGCAATTGCTTGAATAAAATCAATTTCCTTACGTTGTTGGTTTTAGTTTTTGATGTTATATATGTAGAAATGCTTGGCACATAACTAGTCCTCAGTAATTGGAAGCTTTTATTAAACACCTTCTATATATGGAGCTCTGATTGTAACCCATGGAGGGCACAGAGATGAGCAGAATGCGTCATTTGCATTGGCATCTGCTGAATCCAGTAATTCCATATATTTATGACAGCAAACATTATTTTTGTTAAGTTTTCCTGACTCCCATGATGATAACCTAATTTTGGCAGATCCGTAAACAATACAGGGTGGGGCAAAGTAGGTTTACAGTTGTTTATATGGAAAATAATGTGATAATTAATAAATAATAATACAAGAATAAACTCTGCTTCATGTATTCCCAACTATAAACCTACATTTTCTTCCTTCTGTATGAATTAACTCACAAACTATTTTAATGTAAATTTTATAGTCATCTAGTCCTAAAAACTATATATACAGAGCTGAGTTATAATATGCATCCCAATTTTTGAAGACTTTTCTGAGGTGGCTTCATCTCCATAAAGACTTCCCTAATTTCTGTAGTTAGAAATAATCTCTAGTCTCTGTGGTCCAGCTTGCACTTTTCTGTATTTTTTCTAATACCATCTTTCACATTATGTTCTACAACAGTCTGAATTGTGTATCTGATTTTTTTCCCTAGGTTTTAGTTGCTTGAGACTAGGTACTGTGTCTTATTTTCTGGGGCACAGTGTCTTAGACAAAGGAGATACTCAATTAGTGTTTGCCGAGTTGAGTCTACATAATCTTTGATGCTTTGGGTCACACTAACCGGGCAGTAGACATATGAATACTTCTTCATAAGATGTCCAAGTCTAAGAGAAGACTAAGTAATCAAGACAGGACAACAGAGAAAGGGGTAAAGAAAAAGGGGAAGGTGAAAAGATAATACCGAACTGAGAAATCTAACAAGGTAACATTACACAGGAAACAAACGCATCCTGAATAACTTCTAAATAGAGAACATATTCCAACTCTGTGTATCTATAATACATAAAGGCTCCGATAAGAGGACTCTAGTCAAGGTGTTGAGAAATTTCACCTACACTGATTCAGGAAGTGATAACAATGATAAGATTGTGATACACAATGTTCCTTTCAACAGCAGGTCACCAGTGGAATGCTAATAAATGTTAACAACGTAAGCCGAGGGAGTGCGAGGGAGCGGGAGCCCTGATTTGTAGTGCTGCCAATTTCTATGTTGGAAATACTCCCACCACAGCTGATATTAAGCTACTAAGATGTTACTTAATGTAAATTTGGGGAGAGGTGCACACAATTGGCTCTCCCAAGCCAGTGAGCGCTGGTTCCATGGCACCACCGACAGTGCCCTTCCTCCTCACCCGCCTTCCCTCGCTTCCTTCCAAGGAAGAGGGACGGAGCTGTGGCAGGTCTGGGGGAAAGGGCGGCCAAGGAACAGGGCTCCCCAGAGAGTTCTGCCCCTCAGTTTCCTGTGTGGACTGTTTTGGACACAGTGGTTCTCTGCCCGTTTATACCCTCCATCTTGCCTTCCAGTGAGACCTGAAAATTTAAAAACCACTTTGGAAATAAAATGAAAACCTATCATCTCCTTTTAGGCCACTGATGAAAATGTTAGGAAGATTTGTTTTATGATAAATGTTACTCTCAATTTGACAAAATGATGTGGGTTTAGCCTCTCTGAATCTTACAGAAACTATAAATTATATATAAGAAAGACTGAAGCCATTGAATTATCAGGGTTTTTTTTTTTTTCTTCTCTGCTGCTATACTAAGCTATGACTTTCTAGCTACAAGTTATAGTTCCTCAGTTGAACCAACATTTGGTTATTAGAAATCTCATGCACTTTTCTCTTAACACAAAATATGCTGAAATAAAATGAAAAAATTAGCGTGGTTTGGAGTACTCATGCAAATTAGTAAGGGCTCAAAGACCCATAGATAGGAATGAATCAGATCTCAAGATGTGTAACAATCAATAAAAATGTAATATAATGGCCCATCCCTGGAACTTGTTCAGGGTCATCACCATCGATGCATCATTGCCCTGACATCTTTTGGCCTAGCTTGGGCTGGTGTAGACAATGAGCCCATGGAGTGTCCTGGATTTATCTTCAAGGACATGCAGGTGAAATTCAACCTTTTGCAGTATATACTTTGTGGTATATAATGGCACTGGTAAATGCCTATGAAAACCTCCTTGGAATAACTCGGAGAGGTACCAAAGTTAAAAATAAACCACAATGTCTAAGTTTAGGCTAGAATGGCTTAGGAGGGCATCCTCCAAGGGAGATTTAAAGAAGTTATTTTGGTTCCAACTCTATATTTGAGAATCTTGCAGGAATTATTTAGGTTCTTATTCTGTATTTTCAGCACCCTGTATCATTTTAAGCTACATATAAGAATGTTTAATCACAACTAGTTGGGTAATCTTTCCATGTCCCCATAAGTATGACTGTCACCAGAGTGTGGGCTGGCATGATTCCTGTAATGAGCATTGTCAACTGACAAGAGACGGAGGGAAGACTGGCCTGCACCCTGGAGGGGCAGCAGCTGTGTAAGGCCTGGTGTGGCTGGCAGAGCGCCAGGTGAAGGGACAAGCTTACACAGCTGGTGCCTACAAGGGCCAGTTTGTGCATTACCATCATGATGAATGCTTCCCTGGGAGTTCTCAGAGGGCAGACACAGGCTCAATTCCCAAACACTTAGATTCATTTTCAATTATTCCACTTAAATTATAAGCACCAACAACCAAATGAATTTGATGTCAGATGTAATAGGAATAAAATCCATTACCACAAAGTGGTGGTGTGGCTACTTCTTTGCCTCCTGAGAAGTACAGGTGCAAGAATGGGGCTCAAAGGAAGAACCAGGAAGAAACTTGATGCCTGATTATATTTCTTCCTCTGACCTTCCTTGTCTTTATGATATATAAGGGTGTGCATATGTCTATCTATGTGTGCACATACATATATATTTAGATATGTGCATATTTACACATATATTATGATTTTTATTTATAATTCAGCCATATTTCTTATTTATCCATGCCATAAGCCATGATAAATCCTTTCTGGAAGGTGGAATATTAATAAATATATAACCATATGAATAAATGTGGCCAAATAGTATGTTAGGGTGAACATTAGTCATGATTACTATTAACAGTAACTACTTAGTAAGCTCATACTACTGTGTGTGCAAGGCACATGATGGGTGAGAAGATAGTAAAGCAAAGCTCCTGACCCTCAAACTATTGAAATTTAATTGAGATAATAGGGCTGGTACATAAGAATATAATAAATACACGATAGTATAAATATATGTTATATGTATGTATACCCACATACACATACATATGTGTATATTGATAGGCCAAGGTCAAAAAGTATTCTTCCTGCTTAAGAAAGAGAGAAATTAAAACAGATGGTGTATCTCTACGGCCACAATGTCTGAAAGTGCAAATAGCTTCTCCTAATGATCTCCTTTCCCCATGAGGCATGGCAGGCTCACAGCTTCCCCCTTTCCCCTCAAAATCCAGGATGATTTTGTTTAAAACAACGATGCTCCAAGATTTCTTAATCCAGACATCATTTCAATATGTACTATAAAAGGAAGAGTTGTTGTTTTCTTTTCATGGACTTTTTCATTGCACATTTTAAAGCATCTTAAAATTTTTATTTATTTTATTTTTTCCTTTTTATTGAATTTATTGGGGTGACACTGATTAACAAAATTGGTTTCAATGGGCACAGTGACAAATAAATTTTACTTCACAATTTAGAATGTACACACACACAGAACTGAAACCTGTTTCACAGAACATCCTAGATCCTTTTCATGTGTGACACATCCCATTTTTTTCCTCTATTTTGTTCCATTTCATTTCTTAAAACATTCTTATTATAACCCATTAAGTCAACTATAGTATGAATAGCATTGTTTTCAGGAAACGGGAAGTTTTAATTGTCAAAAGGTAAATACTTTCATTTTCTGAAGGAAAACTATTCTTTTAAAATTAAAGGCAATTGGGCCAACTTCAGATGGATGATAGAGCATACTGCTTCTTATCTCCTAATTATTCACTCAGAAATTCAAAATATGTAGAGTTATGATTCATGGAAGTCTCCCTCACAGGGGAAAATACACTCCCAAGTTGTATTCCCGGGAGGAACACATAAACCCACACATGTAAATTCAATTTTAAATGTCTTAAGTATTAGTGTCTCCAGATTCTAAATATGGGCTGAACTCATAATTCAGCTTCTCTCTAGCCTTCATTATAATGAACTTTAAAAATATTTTCATGTATGCATACAATTCACTAATTCTGAAAACTGCATCACTGACAAATCAGTGATTCCTTAATTTTAGATTTCTACACAGAAAAAAAATACATTGTTCAGGGGGAAAAAGAAAAAAAAACCCTTTTAAACTAACTGACATCATGCTTAATCACCCATTTAAAAAATTTGGAAAGTAAAATGCTACCATTATTAATAACTCCACTCAAATAAAAAATCAAAATTGTGAATGGAAACATTTCCAATTTGCCAACTTAATCTTTAGGCTTGTACATTTCAGCTGGGTCTTGACGTTCCCTAAGGGAAGATTAAGTGAGTTATAGGTGTTTTACCATGTCATCTCTAGGATAACACTTAATTCTTACTGTGTATTTGCAGTGCCACATTACACTGGGTAGAAACCCCACCTTTAATGGATAGTTCCATTATAGCCACAATCATATCACTTCCCAGCCTACCTATTAATAGCAGACCAATTAGAGCTTGGTGAGCTTCTGGCAGATTTGTGACTGTGTCTGAAACCTGCAATTTTAACTAATTATAGAAATTCTAGGCAGGAAGCCCTCTGAAAGGATGATCAGCCTCATCCTTTTCTTTTAAAACTGTAAAACCACCCCAAACCAAGAGTTCTCTCTTCTATTTTAACTTGAAGAGAAGAAGGGATGTTAGTTAGTGTGAAGGACCACTCACTATGTAATTGGAGTCATAGAAGGTCCATTACATGTGTGATCTCATTTAATCAATAGTAGGAATTATTATCTCCATTTCACAGAGGGGAAGCTGAGGGAAAACTAAGTAAGTGGATCCAGGACATGGAGTGCACATTGGAGTTGGGATCTCACCAAGAGTCTGGCTCCAAAATGAATGCATCTGTTCTCTCTCCCAGCAGCAGGCTGCAGCCGGCCACACGGGCTCACAAGAGCTGCTGGGGCCCAGCTCTTCCCAACTTCACCTTCTGTAACATCACATCAATAGGTTGAAATCAGCCGTGGAGGAGTATTTATACTGTGCAGATGGGCAAGCATTACAAATCAGGGCTTCTTCAGAGGGTCATTTACCAGCACACCACTACCTATGTATAACATTTGTATTTAATATTTCACAAATGTCATGACTGGATGTTTCTGATGGTCAATCCTTTTTCACTTTCAAAAACAAATCTTGACAAGCGTACAGGTAAAAAATCCCTGTGTGTGCTCTGTGCATTTCCTCCCTGCGTATTTTGCCTACCGTTAGAAAAACTTCAGAGTCGTCTTAAAGCATTTGCGATCATGTAATAATCCCTACATCAACATCAACCGAATTTAGTAACTATTAACATATGCCAACCTTATTTCACTTGTACTCCCCAAACTTTTTTCTTCCCAGATAGATTATTTTATACAAATATCAGAAATTAGTTCATTTTATTTGTAAGTACTGTATATCATTTTGAATCTCTCAGAGATAAAATCATTTTAAAACATTATAATACCATTATCATACTTTAAAATTATCAGTTAAGAAAGTAAAACTTTCTTAATATCATCTAATATTCTGTGCTTATTCAACTTTTCCCACTTGCCTCCAAGCTGTCTGTTACAAAGTTGCTTTGTTCAAATCAAGAACTGAAGTCCACATATTACATTTGGATAAAATATATCTTGGATATTAATTTATCTTAATACATTAATTTTTTATGGTCTCCCTACCTATTTTCCTCTTGCCATTTGTTTAGAGAAGAAATTGAGTTATTTGTCCTACAGAATATCTTACATTGTGGATTTTGCTGATTGGACTCCATGGTATCACACAACAAGTTTCCTTTTCTTCTTTATTTCTTCAAAACTGATAGTTAGACACAGAGGTTTGAACAGATTCATGCTCTACTTTTTGACCAGCATATTTCATGGGTGGGATTGTACATCTGCTACTGCATCACATTAGAAGGTATATAACATATATTGTCCCTATGTTTGTAATTAGTGGGCTTTGGTGTGCCCAGTCTAATGCACCTCCTAAAAAGATCCCGCGTCAGCCTGTCACTGAACGGTTCCAGAAGCATCGATGATCGTTTCTTGGACTCACGTTTCAGCAGGGGCTGCAGGACAGTGAAGGCTTAGTCCTTTCATTCCTTCTGCACTTATGAGCCGGGATATCTTTTATAAAGCAGACATTTTTCTTATCAACTCTTTTGTTAACACAAATTACAGTTTTTCAGGAAAGGCAGAATAAATGTTTATTTCTTTACCTTTATCAACCAATTATTAGAATGAATTTATGCTCTCATATCCTTTAAAAGTGGTCAAAGAGGTTTTGGGGTTTTACTTTTTCCTATCATTTTGCAATCATAGATTTTAATATCCTTCACGTGTTTCAGTAATTCTTTCCAATTGGTTCATGTATCCTTTTGACACCACCCCAGTGATTTTTGATACCTTCCTTGCTTTCTAGTATATTCCATGCTCTTGTACATTTCCTGACCCACTCCTAGAAGCAGACATTTTTCTGAAGATCCTGGTTTCTTATTGGGGAAAGTGGGTCTTCCTACTACTTAAATGCATTTTCTCTCACCCAGGAGAGATTCTCAGCCAGAATATTCCGAGCACTCTCAAAATACAGATGAGGTACAAAGGGCTGCCAACCACCTTCTGAAATTTTATTTCGTAGAGCAAAAGTTACCATCTTATTACAGGATCTATCAGGTTAAATGTTCATAATGTAATCTTTTTGTAACCTAACTCATTATTGATTACCTTAAGCATATGAATGAGTGACTATCTATAAGACTATACTGTATACATGCTTTATATATTATTAGAAGATTGGGCAGGTCCATATTTTGGGGGACCTGAAATCTAAACAATTGGGAGGAAGTTCTCCTTTAGAAAATGAAATCACTTACACATACAAAATTAGACAAGAAAGTGAAAATTTGTTTAGGGTGAGAAAAAAATCACCACAAATTACAAATGTAGAGAAAGCTTAAAAATATAATAGAACTCAGAAAATATAAAAAGTAATATATTTTTATTAATTTACTCCTACATTTTTGGTTGCCTTCTCTTTGATCACTTTTCATATAATAATGATGTTGTGATATCATTCCATAGAAAGATCAGAAAGATAATTAACTCTTTTCTCTAGTATGTATAGTTGACCAGACTGCCCCTTAATTTTTGCAAGCTGGAGTGCTTAAAAGCTTGTGACTTTATATACAAACATACTCTTACCTGTAGGGTTACTATGGTTTGTATCTTATTGGGGAACTTTGGTAAATTCTATTTTAAGCAATTCCCATTTTTAAAGGGAAAATGTATGATGCATTTATAACTACACACCAGTATATTACCTAGAATATTTTTGATAGGCAAGAACTTGTGACTAGGGATCAAACAGAACTTAACCATCTGGTTACAAGTTTACATGTCTGGTGATTGAAAGGAATGTTAACAGATTAGCTTCTGGTTCTGTATATTTCAACTGTTATTTCTCCTCTGCTGCCTATGTACTTCCAGGGTTGGGTACTGTAGGACACTTTCATAACACAGCATAGCCTATGGCCCTGCTTGGGGAGTCAGCCAAGTATGTGAAAGGACTCAGAAGCCTTCCCCTCCCTGGATGCCTGGAAATAGCTTACTTATACACAGAAGTGACTGCAGACTCCATAGAAAGCCCGCTAAACCCACAGTAAACATACCTCCAAACTTTTGTCCTCTATGCCCGAAGCTCCCTCCAATCCCACTCAAAGTGAGGAAAAGGGAGATGGAAGGAAAGTTGGACTAGAAGGAAACAGTGGTTTTTTTACCAGTTTCAGTTAAAATACCTTACTTTAGCAAATATTATGAAAACATGCCCCCACCTGAACACACTGGTCAGACCCTCCAAGGCCTTGGAAGGGCCCACGCAAGTGAGGGTCCCTTTAGTTTAAGCTTCACTGGGTTCACAGTAAGTCTCTGTCACAAGAGGAAATTGTGACCTGCCTGCTCAGGTTTTTCATTTCCCACTTTAACCTTCCTGTCAGGAATGGGTGCCCAGTCCTGGAACATGTATGTACCATTTGGCTCTGGACCCACCCACAGGTGACTCCAGTGCACACAGACAGAAGTCCATGCTTCCCGTGCCCATCCCCTGTCCTTTACCAGACCCTGCTCCAGAATGCAGAAGCATCCTGATTTCGTGCTGCCTCAAAAGCAATCCCTATAGGTAATGAACGAGTAACAGTATCACACATAATTTTTCTCCTATCCAAACTCCTCACTGGTGGAATCAATAGTTTATATGAATGCACAGTATATAAGAAGCCATGGATTAACTATACAGGACATCTATATAAATATATCCAGCCACTCTTGGCAGGAGCCAAGATTACAAATGAAAACTTAAAAAAGTCGTAGCAAATATTTCTAGCTAGTATTTTGGTTTGTGTTGTAACATACTCACTAGCAAGAATAAGAACAACATACTATTTGTTATAGGGTGCTATGTCTGTTAAGCCTGGGAGGTACATGCAAACATTTCAGGAAAATTTCCAGAGCTATTATTAGACATAACACAGACTTTCCTACCTCGTTTCAGCCTGGACATCTTTGGAAGGGGCCCCGGTGATTACAGCAGCCGGCATGCCTGGCATCCTGATGGGCAACCAGCCCTGGGCCCAGCAGCAGCAACAGGGTTTTATAGGAGGAATTTTTATTTTTATTTTTCAGATACTTCAAAAGAAGGACAAGGTCATTCCCAATGCCAGAACTTCTAGCTAAGCCATAACTTTTCCTTGTGTATCAACAGTACTGAGAAAAAATAAAATAAAACACAAAACAAAAACAACAACCTCCCCCACACACAAAAAACCTGTTACTACGAAAATAAGTCTTTAAATTTAGCAGCTTTGGATATCCAGAATGCACTGTTAAAACACCACCAGCATCACCACCCACAATCACAGGTAATATTCATTTTGCACTTACTATTCATCAGGCACTGAGCTAAGTGCCTTATACTAAATATTGCAGTACCCAGAGTTTACACGTGAGGAGGACTCAAGAGAGTAAAAAATAACAAAGTGGACCAGGTTACAACCTGTAAGTGGAGTGGGGACTAGGATTTGACCTCAGGCAATCTAATTCCATCAATAATTTGTTATCTCCTGCTCTACATTGCTTTGCAGTGCTAGTATGCTTGAAAAAATACTACTATTGATCCTGAACTTGGAGTAGTAATAAGAAATTTATTTATTAGTACAAGCAAAAAATTTGTTTTAATTAATTAATTTTTTGAGAGAGGTATGGGAGGCAGAAAGAGGGAGAATAACATTGATCTGCAAGAGAAACATTGATCGGTTGCCTTTCGTACACGCCCCTACTGAGGACTGAACCTCCAACCCAGGCATGTGCCCTGACTGGGAATCAACCAGCGACCTTTCAGTTTGTGGGATGATGGCCAGCTGAGTCACACCAGCCGGGGCCAGGGAAAAATATTTATGCTTTCCCTCTCTTAATTTCTAAACAGATCTTGCATATTACGATGACACTGAATTTTGCATATAGTTAGGAATATAACATTTAGATTTTTAGCATTTAAAATCAGTAGTTTCTGCATAGTCAAAATTAAATTAACATTGGAAAATAAATTCTTAAATCAATTATATTTTTTAAAAAGTAAAGCTATATCAAGCTGATAAGGATAGGAAAAAATCCAATGTTACCTGTTTTTTTTACAAACATTCTGATTATAGAGAGACACATATTCTAAAGACAGAAAGAACTGTAGGAAATCTTGAGCCCGACACAGTTCAGTTTGTTCTTGGTAGCAGTACTGGTGTGGCAGATCTGAAGCTACTTTGTGTGCACTGCAGGACTAAGGAAACATGTAAATACAGGGTGGAACAGAAGTAGGTTTACAGTTGTTCATATGGAAAGTAATACAATAATTAATAAATAATAATACATGAATAAACTCTGTTTCACATACTGAAAACTGTAAGCCTACTTTTGCTTTACCCTGTATATTGACTGTTATTGTAAAGTATGAGAATTCTAACTTGAGAGAACAGGCACCCAAATATGGAATGGGGTAAGGAGCGAATGATGCTGGAATGAAGTCAATGGTAGCAGCACAGAGATACTCTACTGTATAGCTCTAGCCATACTGGACATGTACATAGGTACATGTATGCGTATACGTAAGGGTGAGTGTGTGTAATTTTTATTATTCACTAAAAAGGCTTAGAAATGTCAACACTCTGGTAGCAGTGGGTGAACCTAGTGTCCAGATCTGGGCTTTAGAAAGAGGCCTCCTGGGACGGGAAATCAGGAGTTAAGCCTGAAGTATCTGGATGTGCCATAGAGAACATGCACACACTGATGAGGACACATCGGGAGGAAACAGACGCCAGCTATGCGAGGCCTCCACCAGTCACCTCTGGTACAGTTTGAGCATCAAGAAGATAATGAGAAGAAGAGATTAAACAATGTTGAATCGAAAAGTGTATTCATAAATACATAGTGATACTAAAAGTTTTCTAAGGGGAGAGGGAGGGGAAGGAAAATCAAAACAAATCAACTAATAAACATAAAAGTAATGCTAGAAATAGAAAACCATAATTTTACAACCACATAATAATAACCTATTCAGGTATAATCATCAATGGATACTAAAACCACCAGGTAAAAGTCAGGAGACTGGAAAATCACAGTCTCAAAGCATCGCTGTCCTATTCACATGCAGATTATATTTGAATTTAAGAGGGAAACATTTGCTTTACAATAGGAAAATCATGCAGACATTACCCTTTCCTTAACATAACCAATACTAGAACACATTCATAACCTGTTTCCTGAGAAGGACATTGGGAAGGACACAGCACTGCCTATGTAGACACCCTGCTTGAAATGCTTCCTCTGAATCTAATCATGAGGAAAGAGTCAAACGAATCCAAAATGAAGGACATTTTGAAAAACTGCACTGAACTTTTAAAAAATATCAACATTATGGAGAACAGTGATACTATTTTTAAAAAAGCTGGAAACTGGTTAAATTTAAAGGAAACTAAACAGACATAACAACTAACAGAATGTAGTTAATCCCAACTTCGATCCCAGTTCGAAAACAATAAGAAAGTGACTACAAATGATATTATTGGGACAGTGGGGATATGTGAATATATGAGCACCATACATGTTATATACCAGCACTCTTATCGGCTCTGACATGGCTCTCACCATACTCCCTGGTACACTGCAGAGAATGTTCCAGTTCTTAGAATATCCATGCTGGAGTATTTAGGGGTGAAGTATCTTGGTTTCTGCAATAATTCTCAAGTGCTACAGCATGAGTATATATGCATGTAGGGATATCAATGATATATAAATGAATGTAAATATGTGAAAAAAATAAATTAATATTTATGTACTTTAGAGAGTAAGAGAGCTAATGCAAATGTGGAAAAAGTAATATTTATTAAAGTTAGTTGGGGGTGTATATGGGTGTTCCTTGAGTTATTTCTGCAATTTGATGTGGGCTGAAATTCATCAGAGTAAAACACAAATTGCACTTGCAGATAGGTGGTTCAATTTGGAAATAATGATCTGCAAACTAATAAGTGGGGAGAATATATTGCTATGAAGATGATATAAGTCTGGATGATCACCTCTCTGGAAGAGCTTAGGGCAAGCATTGAATTGACCAAGTAAACTCAGGATGTCCTATTTGGTACTGTAATGGGTAAACTGAGAAAAAAAATAGAACTAGAAAAATTTTAAATAACATTTTAATGTTAGCTTGACTCAAATTTAAGTTTTTACATTTTATTTGTGAACAAAATGGATTTTTTGGTACAAATTCTCTAAGTTCTAGTTTAAAAATTATAAATGCATTTTATCCCTTAAAAGATACATTTTCTCTTACGTTTTATTGTAGTTCTATTAAACATGAACTTTCTGAAATCCCCTTTGAACCTTTTTAGTTGAGAGGTCCATATGACATAGCAGGGCAACTATTTCCATAATGTGACTACCTCGTGAAAAAGTGATTCTTTTTATTTATTATATTTTATTTGCCTCTTTAGAACTCCAAAGGTTTTCTCTTGTGTTTGGTCCCACTCATATGCTATCCAATTTTATAGTCTCCAGTGACATTCCTTTGTTTTTGCAGCCTGAAAAAATGATATCCTACTCTTTTTAATCAGTCTAGCTATTGCCAATTCCATGTCACTTCTTTCCCAAGCAACTAGTTTTTTCTGGAGGCAAAACAAATGAAAAAGAACATACTTCTCTAAATCTCTTTATATAGCTTAAGGTACATTTATAGTTTCATTTCTGAGACCCTGATGATGTCCACCAGTTGTTTATTTTTTTAATGAAAGATAACTTTTGCTTGCAACTGTACCTTAGCTTGTAATTTCAAGGGACAAATTGTGGGGCCCTAGGCCTGTGCCCCACCTTCGAAAAGAACCATGAAGATGGGCCTTGAGCAACTGCACTTACATACACACCCATGTGCACTTCCTTCTCTGTGGAGAAGATGAAAGGTTTTCATGTGATTATTAAAGGGATAAAACCCTTGGAAGCTTCACTACCACACTGGGTCTAATCAGTTCCCTCTGTTCTGTTCCACTGCCCCTGAGTCCCGGCAGCATCTTCCCCTGAACACTGCACCGTTTTCTGGCCAGCTCTCCTGCCTGTGTCTCCCTGTCCTATATTCTATCCTCCACAGCTCTGCCAAGGTGAACTTTTTCAAAACATAAACCAGACATCATATCCAATTCTGAATTTTATTACATACTTTACAGTATGCTGAACACAAGAGGTGTTCAACAAATAACTACTGAATAAATGAATGGATAAATGAACTCCTGCTAATAGTCTGAGTTCTCAGCCCAGGACCCAAAAATAAACCTCCTTAACTTGCTCCCTGTGACACCCTAAGACCTTTGAGCCCATGGATTTGACATTGTAACAAAATAGACTCCAATATATTAAATTAAAATCATAATCTTCAAGTATGTTACAAAAATATGCTCCTTGGTTCAATGTCACAGACAAACAGATTACAATTAGGTTAGTAGGCACATAGTATTGAAGTTTGTTTAGAATGGCCAAGAATGTCTGTGGAGAAGATCTCAAAGAGCTATTACATAAATGAATATACCATTTAACATACTATTTCATATTTAATCATAGATATGAGCAAAGAGGTAATCTGGATCTAGGGGCAGGAAACTTATAGGGCTTAAAATTTTATATAAAATTTTTTTCCTGGTTATCAGTATGAGATGTCACAGCTTTGACTTTGGAACAGAAAAAGGCTGCCTGCCCTCCGGGTCAGGCTGACCTAAAATCATCCCGCATCCAGCGGTGCAGACTCCCCATATCACATTTAATCTACCTGCAACCAGAACAGCTGTGAACTCCAGTAGTCTATAACATTTCCCAGAAAAAACTTACTACACTCAAAGTACTTCTCTGTGAATTTTTTAAAGAAAAAGAGTGAGAGGTTTCACTTCTAAAGATTGTGTATATGTAATATGTTTGGAAAAGAAGGCATGTTTGAAGAACGAAAAGGGACATTTGTCAATGGACAATTTTTTTCTTGATAAATAGGGTTTAATTATATATTCAGGGGCAATCACAAAAAATGGGTTTATATGAGAGGTGACACACATCTTCAAGATAAGGAATATCTGAAGACAAATGAAGGTAACAGATATTGCCAAATGTTGAATGGATGGCATGATATTTTCTTGCTTGGGGTTGGTGCATAGGCTGGGGGTTTATTGTTGAAAGAGAAATCCAGTAACAAGTTGTCATTTGAGAGTGGCACTGTGCCTTTTTCAGTCATCTGGCTATATTGGTAACTCATATGTATTCCATACACAGTGGGTAATTCATTGTCTTTATCAGAAGTAGAAGAAGAGCACATTGATAATGTAGAGAGGTGAGAAACCAAAACACAAAAGTCTTTCGTGGTAACCTGTATAACATTACAAATTTTCTTTGAATCAATGTGGCATAGCACAAGACTTGTTTGAATAATGGCTACGCCATTCTCCACCACACTATACAACTAAGAGACATTAAATCCACTAGACAATGACACAGCCATACCCTGATATAGGTGAGAAGTGATTAAGGCAAAAGAGCAGCATTGTAATCTTGAGAATCAAAAAAGCAAACATTTGGAAACAATGCCTGTTGCTTCACCTTTGCCACTGGTATTACGCAAGGATGAAATGCAAAGACATGCATTAATTAAATGCATAGTATAGAAGAGACACATAGACTTGTTTAAATAATTCTGACTTTACTATCTTCGGAATGCATGTTTTGTCCCAAGACTTTTTACCATTTGAGGAAAACTTGACAAAAGAGTCAAATAATACATGTTGTTTGCAGTTAGGGAACTAACATGGAATAAACATTATTATTATTATTGAAATATAACTGACATATAACATTATATCAGTTTCAAGTATGTATTTCATATTTGTAGAGAAAACTTATTTTTAAATAATATGTAAGTTAAATTTTAAAACAACATATCCAATAATTATTTTCAGGTGAGGGATCTCTAAATGTAAAGTAATGTGGTTAATATTTAATCTGGAAACACTGGGAAAATATTTGTTGTACTTTAGATTAATATTTGTATACATTGCTGTACATTTAGAGATATTTTACCTAAAAATGTGTCTGCAGGATTAGAAAATTACATTGAACATATTATTTTAAAATATAAGCTAACACACTGTATAAATATAAATTTATACTCCTTTCCAGCCTCATGGACACACTATATTACATAGCACACAAATCATTCAACCTCTTTCACCACAAATATATAAATAAATACAAAAACAAAATCCTAACAAGATAGTCTCTGAGACTAAGAATTTTTTAATGAGACCTCCAAATGTGACCTACAAATTGATAAAGGAGGATGTGACTATTGCTCTTAGAAGTCTCCTACATCTCTGAGGGCTAAACCATCAGCATGGTACCGTGTGTATGGGCTGGTGTTAAAGTAGGTGCTAAGGTCTGCACTCCATCACTGTGAATATTTTCTTAAACCTAAAAAGAATTGTCCTCCTCCTGGAATATTATTAATACTAGGATCCCTTTTCTTGACCAGGAACAACTCTTCAAGAAAGAAAGAGAAAGAAAGAAAGAAAGGAAAGAAAGGAAAGAAAGGAAAGAAAAGAAAGAAAGAAAGAAAGAAAGAAAGAAAGAAAGAAAGAAAGAAAGAAAGAAAGAAAGAAAGAAAGAAAGAAAGAAAGAAAGAAAAGGGGAAAGAAAGAAGGAAAGAAAGAAGGAAAGAAAAAGAGAGTCAGGAAAAAATGAAAAATATATTCCATAGGAGGATTTCTTTCTATTGTTTAGAAAAATAGGTAGAGCCTCACGGGGCATGCCAAATTGGACTGCCAGGGAAATGTTCAAGTCTTAGATTAAAAATAGGCTTACTGAGTTTCCTTTTCACTGTGTTAGAGGATGAGGTAACATGGACAGAGTAAAGCATTGCAAAGTGTAGATTTGCAAAAATGATGAGGGCTGTGGCCTCCTAAATAGTGATGGAGCCCATGGTTACAACTGCTATGATACATAAACAATGCAGCTGCTATTAGGACAACTTTTTCATGATTATGTGGTTTCATTACTCTAACAGTGTTAATGAGTATTTTTCCAGAATACAGATCTACACTATCAGTATAATGTACGTGTTCAATGGTCTATAAAACCATAACTTCTACTGAGCCCCCTAATTCAGAGTCATGTGGTTTATCCCCAAACAGTGTTACCACTGTGCTTGGAACTGTTTCATGTGTGTTTCAAAGAGCTGAACAGTTTGTGCCAGTGGATTCTGGGAAACGCTGTTTTATAAGTGAGTACTTACGGGATTCTTGTTAAATAAAAGCACACACTGCTAACAGTGAGTCTTTAAACTGCTCGGCTGAGCAGCCAGGAAATTGGGCATTATGGTTATTACCACAAATCTCATAGTCACCCTCATCCAAAACAATGGAATCATTTGCTAGTCCCATAGCTCTTGACATCCTGCCAGTTATTTGCATATCTGCTTCCCAACTAGATGAACAGTATCCTGAACATGAAGATATTTTATTAATTTCTCAATTGGTACATATACAAGTATATAGTAGATGTTCAGAAATCACTTCAGGATTAAATGAATGATACTAAACATAATACCAAATACCCCACATATTTAGTTGGTAACCTTAACAGTTCAGAATTCAGCAAGGCACCAGAACAAGTGCCTCTCCATCCCCCAGAAAGCATCAGAAGATTAAAGATTCTTAAGACAGTCTCTGAGGTTTCTAAGACTTAGTTTAGAAAAAAATTGAGTCATAAGCTCCGTAAGGGTAGAAGCCTTTTCTACATTGCTCACCTTGATGTCCTCGGACCTTGTGAGAAAAAGGATGTTTACTGAGCATAATGGATGCTCAATAAAAATGTGTTGAGCAAATGACTACAGTATCTTCTACATTCATAGAGGAATGAAAACAGCTGAATTCAGAACTAGGAACTAGAGTTGCTGTAGACATGGACAGTGTGACACATGCTAGCTGATGTCACAGAACACCAGCAGACCATTAAAAAGCATGGTCAAAAATGCAAAAGCACAACAAGTTGGGACCCTTTTTCTTAGGAGCAAACAGACCTCACTCTCTCACCAGACCATGTGCACTACCACTGCACAGCACAACAATTAATGTTTGCATTAGGAATCCTGAGTTAAAATAAAATTTTAAAACCAATCAATGTCTAGAATAATAAAGATAACACATAGGACTACAATGCACTAAAGGAATGCTTCCATCAATTATTGTTCAAATTAAATATTGGGTGAGGAACATGTTTGGAAATGAGTTCAGTGGACCATGCACGCTGGTTGCTCTCTGCTCCCAAAGCCTTTCTCTACTCTTTGCCTAGCTGTGTGGGAAGCAGAGAGAAACTGGAGTATTTATTTCAGGCTCCCTCCTTGCCTGAAATCTGGCAGTGGCATCTTTCTGTGATAGTAGCTCCTAGTGAGTAGTCTCCCTTTTGGCTTCCAGTTTCAGCTCTTACCAAACTTAGACCACTCCATTACCTCCCCTTCTCCTTCGAGAATGCGGGAGCCTACAGTTGGTCAGTAAGAATGTTGATGTCTGCTGTTGACTCCCCTAAACCCTACCATACCTCTGCAAACAGGTGCATTGTTAAATTCTTTTCAAAAATCCCAGCTGATTATGTTTTCTTTGTTCAATCAGAACTGTTTGATTGATATACCATAGAATACACTCAGGTCTTTCTTACTTTGTATAGACTTAGAACCAATATATCAGGCAGAAGTCACTTATCAAACCAAACTATCTCTATTTCTTCCAACCACATGAAAGCAGCATGACAGGCTCAAGAGAGTGGTTAACATGGAAAAGACAAGGATTATATATATATTTATATATATATATATACAAATATATATATAATCCTTATCTTGTCACTGCTGGATACACACACACGTGTATATCCAGTAGGGCAAGTGTTTTCTTGTTTCAGGAATACCTCAACTAGTGAACAAGTCCAGGCTGTCCAGTGCCTTCCCCACCTCAGCCAAGCCCACTTTAATCTTTCTAAATAGATGAAAAATAATCAGTGGTGCTTCTCCAAATTATTTTCAAATATTTCCATAGAAAGAAAGAGAGAAATGTATGTGAATGAGAGGAGGCAAAGAGTTTCAACAGAGAAAGATCATGGATCTGGCTCCACTAATTTTCTAGTAGTCTACAGAGGAATAACTTGGATTTGGTTCCTTAGATTACTATTAATCCCTTATAAATATTATTTATATTATTTATAAATCTTATTAAGGGATGGAGAGGGGGCATTACATGACCTTCCAGCACAGGTGTGCAGGAGCCTATCACCTGGGCCAGGGCTCTTGCCCACCCCACCTGGAAGAGAGAGGGTAGCTTAGGGAATGAATAGAAAGAAGTGCTGGATTGGGTTTTAGTTCCAACTTTCCTAGGTGAGACATCCTGGTTAAATCACTTTGGCTGTCTTAAATGAAATAAATAAGGATGATGAAAAATACCATTTAATTCCTCATGATACTGTGGTTCCAACTACATGAAGATTATTTTAACCTCTTAGTGATGACACTTTTAGATGTCAAGTTTGGGGAAATTATTTCACTTCTCAGTCCTCAAAGGGGCTATCTTATAAATCCCAACAATTCTGCTAAAACATATGTCTCCTACTATTCTGAAAACTCTGATTTTTCCACTGGAATGGCATTAAGTGGACTTGAGACAATTCCACGTGAAGTAAAGAACACCCTTTGTGCACCAGAACTTCCAGGGTGTTAGTCATTTAGCATATAAGTGTTCTTCATTCATATCCACAGATTAATGGTGTTTTAAAGTCAAAACTCATTCCAAAATGCTCTTGGAGTATGATTTTTAAAGCATATGGAAACAGAATCTGAGCCAATATATTTTATTACAAATGAGGCTCTTTGATTTCTCATATGCTTTTGAAATATTATGTCTGTCTACCTTGTGAAATTCTGTTCTCTCAGCTCGCTGGAAAGCCAGGATGACCCTTAAATAATTGTATCACTGGTGCTTTCTGAATGCCACTAATTGTGGCCTATTTCTGGATAAATGTGTTCCCTCCCTATAGCACTTTTAACTCTACTCCTGAAACTTTTATTTTCTGTTGTCAAAGCCCAGAATTACAAAACCAAGTTCTGGAATGGAGACACTACTTCATAGTTATTCATTATCAAAAGATTTTTACATTATACCAAAGTAGAAATATTGTTGGGATAAATCACCAAAAGGAGGATAAGCTGAAAAGGCAGGGAGAACACATCATGCATGCCGCAGTTGCTCGTTATTCTCTTTCGCCGTATCACAACCCTTACAATGAAAGCACTGCTCCTTCTCCACTGGTTTTCTTCTATAGAGGTGAGTCTTAATCTTACAAAGAAAGAAACTAATCTGGGAATAAAATTGGGAGGTTAGAGTTTTAATGGTATGTCACAAAAGACACAAAAGCAGAACAATCACTTGGGGTACAGAGAATGAGAGAGAAAGAGAGAGAATGAAAATGAATATGAATAATAAATGCTCCTTTCAAGGAAACAAAATCTTACACAGAACTGTATCAATACTAAAATTCACCCAATTCCACATGAATTCTCATGTTTTAAATATTTGCTAAGTCTCACTATTTCCTTTCAATTAATTTCTCTAGCCTACAATTCCATGCAGGTTGGTGAATATCTAAAAGCAAATATCATCTACACAGAGAAAAGAAATGATAACATTCTAGGCAAAAGTGATGTCACAGACAGACATAAATTTCAAATAATATTGAAATCTTATTGCACAAAAGGAAGTAAATCAATGACTTTATAGCCAGTAAGTCTAATATAGTATTTAAAGAAAAAATATTTCAACAGAATTGCCAGAATAATTAATCATTCTATATTCAATATACTACATTAGCATTTAGACATGCTAAAAAAGTCTAATTTAGCAGAGGATTGCCTCCAAGTTAAGAAAAAAACACTTTAGTTTAGATTTTATTACATTTTTAATTTACGTCACCTGGTATGGTTACTAGTTTAAAGGAAAACTAGGAATGTTTCTCTTTAAATATAGTACTAACATTTGTTCCAGAGAGACTTTTCTATTTTATGGACATTTTTATCTCCCAAATTTAAATCTTTTTCTATAATAATTTTAAAATATAGTAAATTGACATAAAAGGACAACACATAGAATTATAGTAACCAATTGGCATGCATTTATCACGTACTAGACAATGTGCAGAAGGTTTCATGTATGATATTTTAATTAATTCTCATGATACTGGAATTCTACAACGTGAACATTATCATCCCCAAGCAAACTAAAGACAAAACTGAACCTTAAAGAGGGTGAGTGATCTGCCAAGGGTCACAGAACAAATAACAGAGTGAGGTAAAATTCAAACCCAAATGCATGTTGTTCTCACATCTCTCTTTATTTCCTCTTATAACTAAACAGAGTAAAAGGTACAACAAACAATCACATTTGACTTATTAGCACATAGATACTGGTTTTAAATATAAGTACTAATTCAGATATAAGTTATTTCATACTGAAAACACTTGGAAACAATTCCGTGAAATTCTCACTTTACAGGTTTTGAGTCCTTTGAGACCCTCGTCAAGAGCAGCGTTTCTAACCTTTTGTTTTTTTCCATTATGGCCGCCCTGAGGGCTCCTCTGGACACTTTTTTCTTAATCATCTGCCATTAAATTTTAATACTACAGATATACCCTATGTTTGCTTATGTATTATACGTATATCTGTGCTTTATACATAAAAAGAGTCAAGTTGGTTTTTTTTATTTTTTTTGCCTCCTAGAATGAATTTTGCCCCTTGAGGGGCAATGAGAATACATAATCTAGAGGATGTAGCTGTTTTCCTTTGTTACTCCAAAACCTCTCAACCCACTGGCTAGCCATTAAAATTGCATGGGATTAGGGCTTGAGACTTTTAGCTTTTAAGTTTTTCAGTGTGATAAAATGCAAATACATAGAAAATGATGAACCATTATAAGCTATTTATATCTTAGTGTGAATAGAAGATCGAAAAGCCAGAGTGACAGAGAAAGAAAGTGAGTGTGAGGGCACTTCCTACTGGAGGGGCTGGGAAGGAGAAGAGCAGGGAGCCTCTGCAGCTGACATGCCTGGGTCACAACTGTGCTTCAGTCTGGTCTTGTTGATCATATTCACATGAACTCAGTCCTTTAAGACGCTAGCTGTCAATCATGATGAACAACAATCTTAGTCATAAGCCACCTCAGTGAACATCACCCTATTGATTAATGTGTAAATATTAGGTTTCCTGCCTGTGAAGAATTTGCTGTTTGGATCCTTTCAGACCTGTTTGCATATTCCCAACTGCTACGTGGCCAAGAACAAGTAAGTTTATGTAATGTTCCAAAGAAACTGCTCGACACCAGGGCTCATTTTAACCCAGGTATGAATAGAAGACAGAGATGAATTCACAAATACTTCTTTCACATGCTCTGTAAAATATAACTTTTCATTCCCAGAGGCCAAAATGGTCTTAACCGTTGAAGTAATTATAGCTCACAACTATAATTTAGAGTTAGCTCTGGTTGACTCTAAATTCACACAGGAAAATAATTCACTCATCTTATTGGAACACAAGAGTAAATAACTTCATGAAACTCATATAGTGTCTGTAATCCTGGAAAGTATGATGAATTCAAACAAATCAACAGATGATATTTTAATAATACAACAGCAATAATTGTCTACCATTTACCGGTCACCAACTTAAATGTTCAAGGGTCAGTTGATGTTTATAAATATTCCTTATTTAATCCTTACAGCAATCTTATGAGGTAAATATTTGTATCTTCATTCCCAGAGATAATAAGTGTGAAGGATGGATGGTTTTCTGGAAACCACTCAGAACCCCAGGAAGAGGAATTCAAACTCTGGTCACCATGCTTTGCCACTCCAGCCACAGTGAAATCATCTTAGTGACATGATGTGAAGACTCAAGTTTGCAAACTTTTAATTTCCCATCAAATGAAGAAATCTTGGGCAAATGAAAAGGTAGAGGTAATAGATATGGTATATAACATATTCAGATTTTGCTTATGAGAAGCTACTCAGTAGATGATTTCAACTGAAGGATCATTTTTTAAAGTAAATGTCCTCAAAATGGGCATTTGTCAGAATTTTCTGACTTTGAAGGCTGTGAAACATGCATTTTTGTATCAGGACTTTGGTAAGTAATAAACAAAATTGTGGCTTCTGCACACAAGCACACTTCCCAGAGGCCAGAACTCCTGTCCCAAATGGTCTATATTACTCATTCCCCAACAGTGACCTTGAACCTTATGACTTGAAGGGAGCTCCCAAGTGAACGGACAGCCCTTGTTAAAAGTTTCCAGGGTATTTAATACATGTACATAGTGTCTACAATGTGACAAGATAATAAAAACTAAGAGGGCAGAAGTGAAATAGCAGAAATAAAGTAAAACTCTTAGGAAATCTTAGAGGAAGTAACCCAATGGTTAGAAGTAGTGTTGAGGATTTGAAACCTAAACTTGGGTCTTCTAATTTCTGACCAGTATTTTCTTTATAATAGTACACTGTTACCAAGTAGACTGATAAATAAACTTTATGTTACAGCAAAAAGTGGCCCATAAAATATGTCATGAATTATGGGTCTTCTCTGTGTAGAGCAACCTAATGTTTAAATTATTTAAACATACAACAAAGTAAAAATATAATTTTTCTCTTAAACTACTAACAGTTATGGTTATTATATCTCAAATGGGTTACCAAATGTCCCTAAATAGTGATTTTATGAATAACTCCAATAAAAGCTAAAATGGATCTTACATGGGAAATAATGTGTACAACTGGTGGAAGTACAGACATTGAAATAAAAGATGTTTTCACTAAATCTCCTGGAGATTTCAGATGGATGTCTAGCCTTCAGTAACTGGAAAATTCCTCAACTCGTCATGCACTTACCAACATATTCTATCAGGAAAAAAAAGTTTGTTTTTCAAGTAAATAATCCAAGGCATAAAAGTAAGCCAGTGTTTCACAATATTAACTTAATAAGAAGCATTTTATCAATGAAACATTTAAAAGTGTTTACACAGCTTCCAGTGGAATTCTCACTCAATTATGCCCCTCTATACAGTGATACATCTTCCTCTATTGCATCTTCTTTGAAAGGTGTTGCCAGTTTCTATCAAGACCAATGTATGCAAATGATGTATTTTAAAAGATCTTTTATTGTGTAAGTTATAATTGTGACTATTACTAAAAATATGCAGCATACTAATATCTTACCTTTTCAATGTTCTATTACTGGAAACTTATTTTAAAACTGACAATCTGGGCATTTCCATATATTTTAAATATTAATAAATAATCAGACAGAATAAGCCCTTTTTAAAAGACATATCATAGCTTTTTAATGACATGTGGAAGTCTAACACATTTTAAACCAGAAATCATGTTAACATTTAGATCATGAAGACCCTGTTTTCTATAACAACTACTGACTAAATCCCAAAATATTAGGTCATCTTCATGGAAGGGAAAACTTATAGTTACCCTAATCATGACTGCCTCTTTAGTTTACACACACAATTCCAAGATCATTTCAAGTTGCCAAAATTCACCACTTAAAATCCTAGTAGGACAAATACTACTAATTATGGCACTTGCCCAGCACTGTGTGGAATCTGTACAAATCTGGAGAATTACAGACAAAGCCAAGTTTACCTCCACATATATTTCCAAACACTCTAGAACAAATCTACCATTTGTAGGTTGTGTTACTTACCTAGAAGCATGTTTCTTAGCAATAGTCGATTCAGCCAGTCTATAATTTCTGTACAACAAAGGTACCAAGACTTGAGAAGTACTTTAACCTGTCACACGTTTTACGACAAGAAGAGTGGGAGCCTTCACAAACTCTTCCTTGTACACTGAGCCTGCTGGAGCCCTGGACCGGCTCCACTCCCTCACTGTGTACCTCTGCTGAAACTAACAAACAATACAGGGACTGTCAGTAGATACTGCCTCCTCAGTCTACAGAGCCAAAAAAAATTATGGAAAAGTAGGTGACTTCACTGGACTTGGAGATGTAAATTCTGAATTGATCATGCTGTTTCATTAAAATTCCAAGTAATGTTTTCTACTAACTGCACAAAGACAAAAATTCTTAACGTACATAAATAATTTCATAAAATCATGTTTAAAAAATGTAACTAACCTCTTTCCCCAATATTTTTTCCTCTGACAATTTAAAACACATCTCACTCTAAGCTGGCATGTACAGAGATATGGGGCATGTATTTTTATAAGGGAAGCGGATGTTCATTATTAGAAGAATGACAGCGATTTCAGATTTTCTTGAGAAGCAGCATCCTATTGCATCACAGGACAGAAGAATGGTGACCACAAGTAGAAGCAGCTATGGCACATGTAAAAGTTTTGCCTGTCACAGCCCCAGTAATTCAACTGAAAGCGGAAGAAATTGCTAAATCTCTCTGGATAGAAATTTCAAAGTGATGAGTTGTTGGTGTGAATATTTCATGGGTCTAGAGGGACTCTAAGGCTCTGTGTCATTGTTTATTGAAGAGGTTTTTTTTTTCATTCTTAGTGATACATGAAGTAATGATGTGACTTATAGTAACAAAAAAACTTAGATTTGACAAAATATGATGTTACTGGGAAATAAAACAATCACTCCCAGTAGCAGCTATTTAAAAATTGACGATCAATGTGTTGATTTAAAGCAGGGTGCTTTTGTTGTTGTTCAAAGTATGGTATGAAAATTGTGTAAAGAATCACTGGGATGCCTGCTAAAAATGCAGGTATCTGGGACTACCAGAAATTCATCGAATCAATATTTTTGGTTTGAGAACCAAATTTAATAAAAATAGCACCACTGGAGGACTTCTAAATGTTAATTGTAATAATACATTGTATATATCTTTAAAAAGTACCTATGATTCCAAATCAGTTACAATAAACCTTTGTTATTGCCTAAATGATTAAAACTATACAAGGACAATTCTGTGACAGTTTATTCCCACAGGAAGTTTTAAAAACCAAACACAAAACTGCACAAATATTCCAGTGTAGCTTTGTGAAGGCAGAGGGAAAAAAAGCCAGAGGCAATAGGGGATGCTCCTCTAACTGCATCTGACTAGGTTCAATGCAAGTAGTGCTTGCTAGGAAGGCACAAGTTATGAAGAACAAGGACACAGAAGCATCACATCTCCAAGTCTGTGACACCAGCACCAGCCCAGCACTGACTGGATTCCCTGCCAGGTCTCCCAGTGGCATGAAGAATTTGGAAGAGGTGATCACAAAGCCAAGATATGATGGACTGACTAGAAAGTCAACCAATATCACTGAGCCTGTTTTCTCAGTAACAGAGTAGATTTCTATGGCCCATCCTACTTCTTAAATATGTTAATGCTTAAAACTTTTATAAATAAAATAGGGTGTGGCCTCTTTCAAAGTTTTGTTTTAGGATAAACCTCATGAAGCCAAATGATTGATTAATCAAAGAAAAAGAGCATCTGTTACGGTTTGATTTGTGTTCCCCCAAATTCATATGTTGAAGTCCCACCCCTAGTATCTCAGAATATGACCTTTTATGGAGATGGAGACTTTACAGAGGCAATCAAGTTAGAACGAGGTCATCGTGGGTGGGCCCTAATTCAAAATGACTGATGTCTTTATTAAAAACAAAGACGTTTGGATACAGATAAGGTAGAGAAGGAAGACAATGTGAAGAGGCACCAGGAGAGGCCTGGAACAGATCTTTCCTCAGACTCTCCAAAGGAACAACCCCACCGACACCTAGCTCTCAGATATCTAGCTTCCAGAACGGTGGCACTTCGTGATGGTAGCCCTAGCACACTGCTACAGCATCTCTACCAGGCGCTTGACATTGAGTATAGTCTGACTTCATACAAGAGTTAGAGAGCTGACTGACCGTCCCTTACTCTTTTACTAAGAAGTTTGAATTGCAGTAGAGTAGCTATTTGTGGAAGGTTTACTTAGAACTCAAATGTTTTATATTTGTACTTTCTTTATATTTTCCTTAGTCAAGTTGGTCATGCATTTGTCTATTTAAGTAGATCCTCCTCACCTCTCAACAAAAAGTCTTTTGCTTTTGGTTTTGTCATACTGCTCTTACTTTTTCTTGTGTTTTCTACTCTGTTAATACCTTGTCTTTATTAACATCTGCTTCCTTACTTCTTTTAATTAATTTTGATACATTTTTTCCAGTTTTTAAGATGTACACATGGCTCATTTATTTTCAATTTTTGTTTTTTAATATTAAAACCACTGAAGAGCACAGTTTTTGATAAAAAGTTTTCCCTTCCATTAACGTTTAGATAATCTATCATTTTAGTTTTGGTTTTCCTCTTTTCTTCTTACTTGCTGGTTGAAAAAAACTGAGAAATAAAAATAACAATATATCTTATTCAGTCTTTAGTATTAATTAATTTAGTTTACTACAAATTTAAGTCATTGTTTCAACTATTTTTGAGCCATTAACTATATATAAAGACATAAGGGTACCCCTGGGGACGTCAGAATTGCTTAACTTTGGAGTTTTAACTTCTTAATTCTGTTTTGTGTATTATTAGTCAACTTTCAATTGTCTGTATGTTTATAATTTTATGGCAAAATGGCAAGCATTTGCCTACTAGCACAGCGTTAATCACTGACTTTCATTCAAGGAGAGAAATTATTTTTAAAATCTACCTGTTGAAATAATCTGTCGTTATCATTTAAAAGCATTAACACTTAAAAGCAGGAGTTAGTTATGTGTCAGGCGCTCTTTGAGGTGCTTTCTACTCAATTCTCACAGCCACCATTGTTCAGGTGAAATAAGCAGATTGCCCAAGGCCACAGATCTTCCAATCCAGGGCTCCTTCCAGGCTCCCTCCTGACAAAATCCAGTAAATTGAGACAGAAGGGATTTCCAGAGAATGTAAAATATTTCTTTTTTTTTTTGGAATTGAAAACATAAATCATTTGTAAGTAAAAGGAAATTTGTTTCAAAAAAGCAAGTGATCCTTTTGTTTCTCTTTCTCTTTTTTGCTTCAGGGGAGATTTTAATTTTCTTTTCTTTTAGGGGAGAATGAAAGCACTTGAGAGTAAATCGTTTCATTTTGTGCTATACCACTATTTAAGATTTTCCTGTCATGATAAATATTAACTTCTGGCAGCACATCTTCTGTATTAATTCAAGAATCCTCACACTTAGTGTCTAAAATACATGCAAAATTCTTTAGTAGCATTCATTTTGAAGTGCTTAGTTTTTACTTACGACTTCCTAAAGGCATTAACTATTATTACTTCTGGTAAAAATATGCTTAACTGAGGAAAAATTGTAGCCTGATCAGCTTTTCAATTTTCTATAAGTACAGCCCTCTGTAGGTAAAAGATAATTACCATGAACTAGGCTGCCTCTTACTTGAATAGAGTGAGTATTTGGGGAATTACATGAGTTCTAAGTTTGAGATCCAAAATGGACCCGGAAAAAAGAAAGAATAAAAAGAATTAAAACTGCTGCGTGAGTAAAGATAGTCATTCTATACTAAATGCTCAGTAGCATAGATATGGCTGGGTCGATACTATGAAATATTATAAAATATATTTAGTAACATAGGAAAATGTTCTCTATATATATCAAGTGGGGGGAATGATGTAGAATTGACTATACAATAAAGCTCACATATATAAAAGAAGCCTATTCTATATCTATGTGAATGTTTTTATGTGTGCAAAATGTAATATTGCAGGTTTATAGGAAAATTTACAGCATTCCTTTATTGTTACTGTTTTTGTACTAAACTGAAAAAACTCATTTTAAAATTTGCAGTGGAAAAATTTGGCTATTTAAAATAAAACATATAATTTACAATAACCTGAAGGTAGTAGTAGCTAATTTAGATGATCTCACTGAGAAACCCTAGGAGCTCAATGCTGAGAACTAGTCAAGTTTTCAAGTTTCTTTTGGGCTCGAATGATCCTCTGATTGGTCTGGACTAAGGTTATAGACTGGGGTAGGTACGTGGAGTCCACATGGGCAGGGGACTCGCATTGATCACTGTTGCAAGTTCAAATGTGTAGTAAGTCATGTGAAATAAAAAACATAAAGGGAAATTAGGACAACAGTAATTCAGTATTTGTAGTGAGCTTCAGCCATCAACCCCCACAACTCCTCCACGACTCAGTCTCCTCACCTGGTATGCAGAGGAATGTCGAGTGCCTGCAGACAGGTGACGCAGAGAATCCAGCCTATGAACAGGCTCACGTGCGTGACTTCCTTTAGGGCATGAAAACTTTTAAACACTATGGTAGCATTCCCATTTTTACCCAAGTGTTTAACTTATATGTAGGAAATAATATATATGCTGAGAAGCTAAGGCTCCCTGGAACCTTGTATAATACGGCTCTTGTTAAACTATTTGGTACCAATGTTATCAGAACATTTCTATGACAACATCATGACATACAATTAACATGGTTCAGACACATCAGATCTGTGGATGACAGAACACACCAAAAGAATGTGTCATCAACGATGCCATCAGACAGAGCACCTGCTCCCCTCCTACACTGGTTAGCTGGTGTTTAAACAATGCAATACAGGTTTTCTTTCTCTTTTCTTATTTTACTATTTTAAGATTCTTTTTTAAACTTTACATTTATTGTTGACACTATTACAGATGTCCCTATTTCCACCACTTTGCCCACCTCCACACAGCCCCTGTCCCCGCTCTGCGACCTCTGACCATCACCACACAGTTGTCTGTGTCTATGTGTCATGCATGTATGTTCTCTGGCTAATCCTGTCACCTTCTTTCAGCCAGTCCCCCCTTCCACTTCCCCTCGACAGCTATCAGTCTGTTCCATGTATCCATGCCTCTGTTTCTGTTTTGTTCATCAGTTTATTTTGTTTATTCGATTCCACATATAAGTGAGATCATAGGGTATTTATATTTCTCTGGCTTATTCCACTTAGCATAATACTCTGTTGGTCCATCCATGCTGTCACAAAAGGTAAGACTTCCCTCTTTTTTTTTTTTTTTACAGCAGCATAGTATTCCAGTGTATAAACATACCACAGCATTTTTATCCCCTGATCTGTGGATGGGCACTTGGGCTATTCCCAGATCTTGGCTATTTTAAGAAATATGCTCAGTTGTGCCAAGTTTTTCAACAGCATTAAATTAGAAATACTATCATTTTTTCTTTCTTTTTAAAAAAATTTCTACCTGCCTAATAGGCATCCACTCTACTTTGCTTATTTTTATGCACAACGAGCTTGTATTCTCAGGCAGAACTTCCTAGTGCAGGAAAATGCTCTGTGACTGTTTATCCTGAGTGAGTGTTTGCGAGCTGGGAGAAGTGTGCTTTTTCTACTTTGCCTACGGCATATATCAGTGTTTGGAGGAAGACGGATGAGACCGTAACACTTTGGACAAGTTGGACAATTTTGTAGTGAGAAAATATGCAGTAAACAAAAATGTTTAGGTACATCTAACTGTAGGAGATGAAACCCAAAGGGATTTTAAGATTTGCTCTCCATTAACATAAAATCTAAAAAAAAAAATCCCATTATGAAAGTCACCAACTGGATTTGTTTTCTTTCTGAGAGAGCTGGTTACAGTAGGTGTTTGAAAACAACACTGGAAGTCATTTAAAATATTATCTAAAGGTGAATTCACTGAGTCAAAAGTGCTGAAATATAGTTTTAGAGGCATATAGATACAGCTAGCCTGCATCTAATCTGTATTGTTAAATTAGCCATACAAATATTTATTAATAATATACTTTTCCAACATAATTCACATATATAAACTCTAAACCATATTAATAAGTAAAAAAATAATTTTGCTTTTGTCTTGGGATATGAATTTACTTGCTTTACTATGTAGTTTTAAGATTCAATAAATAGATGTTCTGAAATTTTGAATACATGTCAGATAATCAGAGTATCTCAATACTTACTGTAACTCCAAAACCACCTCATTTTATTAATTAAGGATTGAGACCCAGAGAGACAAATTACTTTGCTTATTGCCACCTGGCTGGTGGAGGGAAAGAATCATGGGAATATTTACTCATTCTCTGAATCTTTCTTGAGTCCCATTCTGTGCCAGGCACCATTCTGAGTGATGAGGCTACAGGGGCCCCTGCTCTCATGGAGCTTACATTAGACTACTGTTTCCTGATTCCCATCAGGGAGCGCTTCTGGTTTGCTCACTACTTCCCTCACCAAAAGGGCTCATCAACAAACTCTTGAAAAGGCTCCAATGTGTGATAAAAATGCCTGTGGCTTTTTGTTGTGCTTTTCTGCCTAGATTCACCTGTCATGGTTGTTTTCTTGAAGATGATCACATTTCTCCATATTAAAAAGAAAACCCCAGACCTTTATGTGACATGTCTTTCAATAAATAACTTACAAGATCTGGGTTATATTTTTTATTATATCAATATAACATATTTGGGGTATAATGGCTTAATACAATTGAAAATATTTCAATTTTTTTATGTCTGT
>CM052541.1:40471882-40487697 GCA_028533065.1 Trachops cirrhosus | reverse complement strand
CCCTCCATGATTTTTAAATTTTTTCTCTTCTCACAGTTTCATGAAAATATAATTTACATGCCACACAACTCACCTATTTAAAGTGTGTAGTAACTCAGAGGTTTTTAGTTGATTCTCAGGTGTGTGCATCCATCCCCACAGTCACTTTTAGAACATTTCCATCACCTCAGAAAGATACCCTGTAACCTTTAGCTACTGTCCTTTATTCCCCATCTACCCTCCCCATGCCACCTCCATCCCTAAGGAACAGTTAATCTACATGCTGTCTATACAGATTTCCCTGTTTGGGACTTTCATGTAAATGTAAACATATAGTAGTAGCTGGCTTCTTTGGTGACTGGCTTCTTTCACTTAGCATGTTTTCAAGGTTCATCCATGTTGTAGCATGTGTCAGTACTTTATTTTCATGGCAGAATGCTATGTCATTAAATGGATATATCACATTTTGGTTGACATTTGGGTGTTTCCTTCTATTGGTTGTCATTGCCATAAACATTCATGTACAAGTTCTTGTGCAAACCTGTCTTTTCACTTTCGGGGGGTATATATCTAAGAGTAGAATTGCTGGCTCACATGGTAACTCTATATTTAATCATTAAAAGAACTGCAAAACTGCCTTACAAAGTGGCTGCACTATTGTACATTCGTGCCAGCAATATATGAGGCTTCTCATTCTCCACACCCTTACCAAGACTTACTGTTACTGGCTTTTTGACTGTGATGTGTGTGGTATATCATCCTATTGGGTGTGACATGGTATCAGTTTTGGTTTTGATTTGCATTTCTCTGATGACTAATTATGTCAACATTTTTTCATGTCCTTATTTGTGCATTTGTGCATTTGTGCATTTTTTTAGAGAAATGTATTATTCAAATCCTGTACCCATTTTTAAATTGAGATTTTTGTCCTTTTTTATTATTGAATTGTGATAGTTCTTTATATATTCTAGATATAAGTTTCTTATGAGATACATGATTTGAAAATATTTCTCCCATTTTGGGGGGTTGTCTTTTCACTTTCTTGATGGCGTTACTGAACTGGGGGAGTCTGTTTGCCTGTGCACATCAAAGCCACTCAAATGTGAACAGGGGTTTGCAGCAAAGAAAGTAAATGTTTATTTTGAAAAATGGTGCCAAACCTGGAGTCACAGATGAGCTTATGCTCAAAGACCTGGTTCCCGGATGGCTTCCAGGGGATGGGTTATACGGGGCAAAACCATTGATCACGGTGACTCTGCTGATCAGTCCGGCTATGGTGGGGGCAGCTGATCATCGATCATCGCCTCTGGTCCTGATGTCAGCCATGGCGCTGCTTTGTTTGGTTTCACAGGGGTATATGGTCTGGGGGTCTTTTCACTTACCTGGGTCTGGAGCTGAAACATAACTGAGGCCTAGATATTATCTCTCGTTTGACTAAAACTCTGTCTCTGTGGTCAGCAGACCTCTTTGTTCCTAAGATTACTTGATGCTGACCAGAACCTCATTGCCCTGAGGGCTTAAAGATTTAAAGGGAGTGGAAGTGCAAAGGAGGAGGAAGGTGAGTAAGGAATCAAAAGGAAAGAAAGGAGAAAAGGTCGAATTACAGAAATGAAGTATCTATGCAGTTATAATGATATCCTTTAAAGCACAACTTTAAAAAATTTTGATGTACTCCAATTTACCTATTTTTTTTCTCACTTGTGCTTTTGGTGTCAGATCTAAGAATCCTTCACCAAATCCTCGATCATGAAGATTTACCTCTATGTTTTCATTTAGCAGTATTTCACTTTTAGCTCTTACATTTATGTCTTGATCCATTTTGCACTGATTTTTACATATAATATTAACTGGCATAACTATTCATCTTACCTGTTTTCACTCTCAAATATGTCCCTGGTCGGGTGATAAATTATATGGTCACCTAGTCAGGGGTGCAGTCAATGAAACAGAGTAAAACTTCCTGACCTATGAGAATATCATATCTATAGTTGTGGCCTCTGTTGCATTATTTTCTAACATAGTAACCAACCAAATTTAACCACATATAAAAGCAAGAATCATATGGCCCTAAGGAAATACAGAGAAAACAATTTTTAAAAAACATAGGATGAGACAAAGGGTAAAAAGATAAGCCAAAGTTCATAAATGTCTTCTTTCAATAGCCTGTAGCTGCTGTACTTTAAAGCCCCGAAGTCCAAATCCCTTAACTATTCCTAGAACATTTTTATTAAATTTCTGCTGTAGAAATGGTCTGGCTGTGTGCCAGCCAACATGCTCAGCAGGGTGTCTATTAACTTTTAAATATCAACTTATGTGTAATTTTGTATTTTTTCTTAAAGAATTTAAACACATACTTTAGAAGCAAATTTCATAACTTGCTGGAATTAGTGACTAATATTTGTGTAGCACTTCGGTGATCCAGATCCAGGGTTTAAAAAAGTGTTAATACAGCCAGGCTGAGAGCTGTTCCATATTCTCTATAATCTGGCAATAAACTTGTCATCTCTTCACCTATTCTAAAAATACCAACTTAAATATCCTAACTGTATAACTCTGTTTAAATGAAGTACGTTCAGGCATGAAAGAAGACTGGTGTGATAAAAGACAAAAGATCCACAGGGCTAGGAGTTGGTTATCAGCTCAGTTTGGTTACGAGTTGACAATGATGCATAAAAACTCCTGCCCAGAATTTAATAATAATAATGGATTTGGATCATTAAAGATACTTTCTCACTTATCTTTCTTAACAATAATTAGATATTTCTTTGTTAAATGTAGTACTAAAAGAGGTAAATTTCTATATTTGAATGTAAATGAGTCCACTAATTATCATGTTGATATTTTTAACCTTCAAATGTATTTGGGCCACTGATACATTTTTTGACATTCTTCTTGTAAGAAAAAAGGCAAATTTTTTGACTGCAAACTTGAGTTACCTGAGAATTTAGTATCTAGAATTCCTTTTCTGCCTTTTGTTATCTTATTATCCAAAGGTTAATATTACAGTCAGACTAAAAGCTGGTTACTTCACATTTGTTGGGTTTTGACCCTCAGAACTAAAGGAGATATAACCACCGAATATTTGTTTACCAAGACAGGCAGTTACTGCTTTCTTGGTTCTGTCAATCTTTTTGTGTCAGTGATTATTTCATGAAAAGTGTATTGAATGATGGTACATGTTTATCAGTTTCAAGAACAGCTCTATGGAGCAGAATACAAACGTAAAAATCTTAGCCAGTAGAACTATGGGTTGTTTTCATTAGTTTCAAGCTCTGAGAAGCTTGAAATTATAAAATGCTTTTCAGTTATTCTTTAAGCATTTCTGTACCAGAAATAATTCATTATTTTCATTATTCCCTTCATTTTCAAGCTGAGTTCATTTTGAGACAGTCAGTAAAGGATAGATGATTATAACTAATGTTCCTCTATTGCTTGTATACTTAGGCAACAGGGTTACAGATGCTGAGACATGGTGGGGGGCTTCTCCCCTCCTCACTGCAGTCATTCAGTGTCCTCGCAGGTGTTACGGAGTGATTCACAAAGGGTGTGTGCAGGGTGGGTGGGATGAGAATCACTCCGAGGTGACTCCTTTATGTGCATTTGTGTCATCCTGTGAGTGTACCTTGCCATAAACAGGTTAGTGACCATTGCTCTTGGGATATTCTAATAAATATAGACCAAATTGTGCATCTCCAGAAAAAACTGTGCCTGACTAGAGGTACTCTAAACTAGTGCTTCCAAAACTTAAAAAGGTGTGCTTCGATTCCATACTTTTGGGCAGAGTTCAACACTGTGTATTCTAACAAGCTCACAGGAATAGGGTCCTGCTGGTGCAGGGACCTCACTAAGTCACTGGGGCCTGTGTGGTCCAGGCTTGCAGAGTACCTCAAGGTACGGAGCTGGAAGGTGAAAGAACAAGTGTGTGTGGGGAGAGGCAAGTAGTTGCTCCTGTGAACAGGAGGGGCATAGAGAAAACTCTATCGAGGACAGGGGGAAAGACTAAAGATGGAAGACTGAATTTTTGAGTCACATTAGGGTTTTTAATTCTGTATTACTAATTTTTTAAAGAAATTTCAAGAGAAATTCTTAGGACTTTGATTAATCACTGAAGGATTTAAAGTGTGCTGTACAGTACAGATTGATGTGATTTGGAACATATTTCTGAAAAATTAAACTCTTTAGATCATTTATCACCAAAGGGGAATATGACAGAGGTGCTGATTGCTGGAACCTGGCCACAGCTTCCCTGCCAGCTAGGTGGGTGTGGGGGGAACTGGCCAGAGTAATCTTCACCCAGATCTAAATCAGGGCTGAGGTATCTGACTGAGTTCACCCAGATTTAAGCACCTTTGATGAAAGCACAATCCTGTGAGAGTTCTTAAACTGAGACTTATGATAGAAACAGATTTGATGAAGTACAAGAATAACAAGTATAACTATCATTTATTAAGAATTTATTGTGAGCAAGCATGTGTCCAGTAGGGTTCCATTTAATCTCATAAGAATCCCATAAAGGAGGTCTCATGATCCCTATATCTCAGAAGAGAAAATTGGGGTATAGAAAGAGGAAGTAACTTAACACAATTAGTGATGAAAATGGGATTTGAACCTGTCTCTTTCTATTGTGCAACAATGCATATCATCTCACTTTAAAAATAATGGAATCCTGAAAAATATATTATTGCCTTATCTTACAAAAATATCATCACAGAAAACAATTACAAGTAGATCATATTGCCATGAATCTAGCTTTGGATTCACATGAAGTTAATAAACATCCTCTAACCCAAGTTTCAGTGTTTTAGTCTCATCTCATATTTTCTCTCCTTTTCTGCCTTCTTTAGGAGGGTGATGGACACCCTCTGCCTTTTCTCATTGTGCAATTATTCTGCGACCTGAGTCCATCAGTTGATGTCTGCAAGTAGCAGATGGTACACTTAAGTAGGTCAATCGGAGGGAGTTTTATGAAGGGCATATCTTTAAAGATATGTGCAGGGCTAAGAAAACAAATGGGAGAGAGTGCAGGGCCAGGAACTAGAAACCACTGGTTGCTATCAATTGCTGTCCCTAGACCTGGAGGCAGCAAGGGAAGAGAGTGGTTACCAAAGGCAAAGAGCTGGAATTTCAGGAGAGGGACAACCAACATATAGGAAGATGCTGTCTTCCAAGAAGGATAGAGTCCACTGGTTGCCACCAGGAAGGAGTAAAACCTAAGTCTTGGGTAAAAACAAATGAAGAAGCAAGCAAACACCTGCCCTTCCTCTGTTCTTGCTGTCTGGTCTCTTGCTGGACAAAGGTCTGTGTCCCAGAGCACAGAGCAGGGTGGAGAATAGGGCATCTTGGCTCTTGGAAGGACAGATGGAAAATATCCATTACACAGCACTTTACTGCCATGGTTGCATAGCCCAGTAAGCTTACTTTTTCTTCTCCCGCACTCTTATTGTCCATGTTCCCTTCCTTGTCTTTCCCAAGCTCTCTCTTATGTAGTCCCCTTCATGCACTGCTCTGCACTGGGGCCCCCAGTGCTACCTTGTGCACCTTGATGATGTTTTCCTGGTGCCAGACCCAATTTCTGTGGAGCTCCAGGTGCTTCCTAACTTTGTCTCCAGGTCCACTGAGAGATTCTTACTTGGGGGCAGGTCTCACGAAAAGGTCGCTTCCTAGTCACCATATTCCTTGGTTCTTCGATTTCCCTTGAGAGGCCTTTCTTCCTTGTCCTACCATGGCAAGCTATTTATATGCCTCCAGGTTCTCCAGAATGTTAAGAGTTCCAAAGGCGTTTCCTTGAAAGGCTGCCATCTTGGACATCAAGTAGCCCCTGTCTCTGCGCAGTGCCTGATTGACTTCCTGTGGCATTTCTGCCCCTGGACTACTGGACTATTCTACTGGACTATTTTTTACCCAGTAGAAGCCATGACGTATTGGACACAGCGTTAGAGCACTGGCACTCAAAAAACATAGCCCAACAATGGGAGGATTTTATTTTATTATTTCTTCTTCCCCTTCTCAGCCTCCTCTTTCTTTTTGATGAAGGCTTTTACTTACTTCCCTTGAATATTCAGATGAGGATATATACAACAAAACAGTATTTCAGGAAATTCCCTTCCAGCTTCATCCTTCATCTATTTGCCTTCTATCCCTCAGATCCTCAAGCATCTTCTCTCTAAAGCCTTCCCCGTCCTCCACTTGAACCCACATATTTCCTTTCTTTCTACTCTTCCTCCTCTCTTTCATTGCTAGGCCACAATGGGCCCAGAGAACTTGCCTGGCAACAGGACCTCCCGTGAAGCAGAGAGGAGAAAGAAACTGAGCTGGTAGAGACAGAGCTCTTGATGATGGAGCATGAGAAAGTCTGGGTACACTTCTGCCCCAGTAATTTTTCCTCCAGCACTAGGAACATAGAGTGACAAAAGCAGCACTGAAAGGTATCAGAAAGCTTTTAAACTTTTAACAACTCGATACAGCATATGGGTTACAGTCCCATAGCCAAAGTCACTTCGTGTGTGTAATTATTACAAGGCTGCCATCCATTGAGTGCTTACTTCATGTCAGGCATTTTGCCTAGGATTTTAATATATTTAACTCTGATGTTCACACCAAATCTTTAAGGCTGTTGTTACCAGCCCCACTTTACAAATGAAAAAATGAAAAGCAAAACCATGATTTGAACAGGTTATGAATGTAAAGTGTGTGCCCTTTTCATTAATAACAGCACTAACATAGTAGTTCCCAGCAGCTAAGCAAATACGTTCACCAGCCCTTTGGCTATCATGCATGCAGCATTTTAAATCTTCACACAAACCAGTGAGGTAGTAGTGTTGTTAGCACCGCTCTATGGATGAGGACAGTGAGAATCAGAGGGAAACGAACACCTTATTGGCCACACAGCTAATACCAGTGACAGCTAGAACCCAGGTCCATCAAACTCCAGAAATATTCTCTAAATCACTGTCCTGTATACTCTCATGATGCTTGTTTTATAATATACACAGGGAACGGTGGTAATGTGGATAGAATAGCAATTCAGCATTGGTCTGGATAATTTGAGATGCAGTTGCTATCTCTAAGAGGTGAGAAAGAATCAGCACGGCAGGACTTCTGAGATGTGGCTCACAGCAGTGCCATCAGGCCAGTTAGTGAGTGATGGGTTGGAGCAACACAGTCCATCCCAATTGTTTTGGAATATAAAAATACACAGTTTATGAGATAAGAGAGTCCCAAATAGCACCGACCCTGTGAAACAGGAACCGAAAGAGATTACAATGTGCACGTCCCTCAAGTCAATGGTTACTCATTAGCCCATTTCTTTGAGGGTAATCCAGTGATAGTCAGCTTGCCCCAGGAGTCTCCCAGTGGTCTGGATCGTTTCCTTCATGGCTGGCTGCCGTTCAGTACAGGATTCAGCTCTGGCCCTCGTGGGTATCTTGATAGTTTCCAATCATGCCAAATAACATTGGAGAAGTGACAGAAGTGTGCTGTGCCTAGTGCAAAACAGGGCTGTGATAGTTTTGTGGCAGGTGAGTTCTGACACTGAGATTAGCCTGCCAATTCTGAAATACACCAATATGGAGGTGTTTGATAACGCAGTACAAATTTTGGCTTGACAAGTTAGTTGCTTCATGACAGAATTGGCCCCAAAAATAAAGTTGTAAAATAATTCTCAGTAGCCCACAAATGTAATTTTTCAAGGTGTATATATTTAAACAAAATTTCAATTTTGTAAGGTGAAAGCCATTCAGTTTGTAACAGATGAAGACCATTTTTGTGTTAAAATAGAAGTATCCTTTAAATTTGGTGATTTCTGAAATGATATCATGGAATTTTGCTTTCTTTCCCCTGCTTTGAAGGAAGGGCAAGTTGAGGAAATTGTGCTTTGGGGATCAAGAAAACTTACCTTCAATCATACATACAATGCATTGTCCTCTCCAGCAGCCTGTCGTCACATCCTTTACCTTCTGCTTGTCCTACAGCCGAACTTTAAAGGGGAAGAAGGCGAGACTCAGACACAAGTGTGTAAAAGAGCACAAAATTGGACCCAAATCTTGAGCCTTCCCCCAAGCTAATTTCTAATGTAAATCCTGCCTTTTCCAGGCTAACATTTTGTAATGTCATTTTTCTTGAATTTTTATCACATCTGAGTTGCTCAAGTGCCAAGTACTCAAAATATAGAGAGACCATGAGCACTCTAGCTCACAGCATGGGGCAGTGTTTCTTTTTCCTTGCAAAGTGGCAGTGAGACCACACCTCATCTATGCTGTGGCTGCTTGTGAACAATGAAGGGTCCTGGGTCCAGGGGAGGCCCGTGGAATCAGAAGGTCTAGGGCAGGCAGTGGACGGAGCACCTCTCTCACTAGAGCCACTGAGGGGGAACACCGATACGAGCAGAGCTGATTGTAACATAATGAGATGAAGAAAGTGGTGGTGCCAAAAGAGAAGAGAAGGGAACGTGAAGAAGAGGCAGCCCCTACTCTCTCTGTTTATTAGAAGGCAGCTAGGCCCTGTGTCCTCCGGGCCTGTGATGCCACCTGAAGGAGAACACACATAGGATGATATTGTGTGTGGTTCATCCTAATTATCTACATTTTATTCAGAACTTACCAGACCTAATTCTTGCTAAATATAATTTGCTACTCAAAAACATGTGATGGTTAACATCAGAGAATGGATCTAGCACTTTAAAGTGATTTATTTATAAGTGCTAAAAAGTTGTGTTGTCCATGCAGTCAGGATGCTTGCAGTTACTACCCGGGAATTACATAGTCCATGAATGGGTGTTGACTTCCATTTTCCCTTTTGCAAGATTATACAGTGATTGCACTTTTAATTAGGAGGGCAGTGATGCTGATACCAAGAAATTCAATGCAATGATCTTTTTATTATTAGAGATAAAAATTAATCCTCAATTCCTTTGGCCTTTTAATTGTTAACTGTGGAATCAGTCAAATGTGGAGGCTGAAGAAGCACCAAGGGATAATGTAATTGCAACTCTTCAAACAATTGTATCTGTCTGGAGAATGAAGATTGATGATCTGGAAAATAGATCTCATTGTTTCCGTAGTAGAATTATGGGCTTTGCCAGTGGCTATTAAGAGAGCTTCTCTGGGAAACTTTTACCAAAAGAAAAAAAAAGGATACTTGTAGATGAAGAAAATTTAATTCAGCCAGAAACTCTAATTCCCAAGTTCATAGTTGACGAGAGGCCCCAGAGCAGCAATTATCCATTTTTCAAGTCTCCTCCTGGAAAGCTCTTGAATTAGATATAGACAAGGGGAAAATTATGGTGAAAGGAAGGGTATTTTGTCCTTTCTAAAGAGCACTAGGAAAATGGAGGCTCTATAACAATGTTAAGAGAGAATTATATTAAATGAGTTAAGCACTTTGAATTATCTTTAAAGATGTTAAATTACTTTCAGTATTGCTATTTCACTTAAAGTGCTTAAAATTTTAATTTAGAAAATAAACTTGCATTCAGTATTCATTTATGTTTCCTAAATTCTCAGGAAGGATAGGTTGCTCTGGGCCTCCTCGGACATCCCGTGTGGAAATAGGTTATTCTGTGGATGAACTAGGTGGTGTTTGATTTCCCAGTGCCAATGAATGTCCAAAATGTGATTCAGTATATTTGTCATGCTATTAGGAAGATTGATTAGTTGTCTCACTTGTTGATTCTAACATTATTTGACAAACATTGTTTGCCATGACCGTTATTTTTTTCTGCCTTCCTCATTCACGTATGAGGAAGATGTGGGTAAAATGATTGACTTGGTAGGAGGCTATGGGCAATCATGGATTAATATAAGTAAGAGGACATGCCTCTCTGTTCATCCACATAATGGTAGCACATGAATATTTTATTTTGCCATTTTAAAGCAAAGGAAGCTTAGAAAGTGAATTGAAGTGACTTCTGTGTCTCTCGTTTTGTTATGATGTTGTGTTTGTTGTTATTTGCTGCTAAGCAGAGAGTGAAGATGTAACTATTTACCAGAGTAAACGGAAGCAGCTGTATAACAATGGCCCACCAGGAAGCTGAACTCTGGTATGCATCTGCCTAGGAATTCTAATCTGAGCACAGAGAGATACAGAATACACATTTAGAATGGTTAGAAATAGTCACTGGTTTTTTGTATGATTTTGATCTGCTAAAGGAGGCTCCTGCTACTAGACTGTGAATATCAATGGGAGGTTTGGGAAATCTTGGACTTGAAAACCAGATTATACTAGTATGTGGTGATGATGATGATGGTTATGATGATGATGATGATTAGAAGGTTGTAAGGCCATCTTCTACAAATGTGCAAAACTATTCTTTCTTAAATATATAATACTTACCATTTTACAGTTAAAAATAAGGGAATGTCACATGATAATGGTACTAAAAGGTGATGAAGTTGGGGAATTAGGGAAAATGGAAAACAAAGAATTTAGGCCTTTAACGTAGTTTATTTAGAGTATTCAAGGTAAAGTAGCCACAGTTTTTAAAAAGGAAAAGAACTCATTAACATTCTCTAATGGTAAAACATTAAATGGGATTCTTTTGTTAAACACTTAAAAAATAGACTTGGAAAGATAAGAGAAGTTAGCTGCCCCAACAACTGTCCCCATACACTCTCCTCTAGGAGACTGGTGCGACCAGCCACCATTCCTCCCATCTTTGCTGTGTGTGTGGCTGTGGGGGACAGTTGTTTGGTTTTTTGTTTTTAATACCAGAATGGGATTCTTTTTTTGCATACTATTCAGAAGGTACTTTTTGTCTCATTTAATTATTTCTCATTATTTGTTTACACTCTAAATCATTAAGATACATCCACAAAGAGGGCATGAGAGAGCAGAAAGCTGAGATTCTGCAAACCCAAGCTCTTTTTCCATGAGTTAATTGCCTTCCACCTCTTTAGGGGTGACTTTCCTTCCTGAGCAGGGACCTTAGCCTATGGGACATGAGCTCCAGTCTCCATTATGGGCTTCAGAGAACCAAAGTGTGGATTCAGCCTCATGGGGCAGGGAAGTTTAATAATAATAATAATAAATAACAACAACAACAATAATAAGATTGGGCACTGCCATTAATGGAGGCATATATTTTTTCTTGAGTGGAGGAAGAATAAAAACTCAGTGAAATTTATTCAGTCCTGTGCCATAATCAACCTAAATCCTAGTAAATAGGTTTTTTCAGAGACAGAGTTAAACCACAGTGAAAAGGCAAAAAGGCCTCAGAATGTGGTGGATGAACAAGGAAACTATTGCTAGGAGTTGGAATCGGAACACAAGGGATCAGAAACAAGGGGTACAAGAGATCAGTTTTAAAAATAAAAGGACTTTTACTCTGTAGTTACAAGAACAGTAGGAAATGTAAAGAAACCAGGAGAAGAATACATAGATCCAACAATTCATGTTAGCTCTGAACATTGAAACAGGGAGGGAAATCATCAAATAAAGCAGGACAGAAATTCGAAACTCATGTTCTGAACCTGCTTGAAGGAAGTAGGGTCACAAGAGTGGGAATGGGTAGGAAAGTGCACACTATAATTAGTAAAGCCAGATCCTGCTGATGCGGGAAAAATGTATCAGAAAGAACTATTTCTGCTGTCATTGAAGTAGGAAAAGTTGCAGGAGCCTTAGCAGAATGTTCCTCGGTTTGACCCTTCCACGTGTGCATGCGCCCTGCAGTTGCATCCCAGGTGAAAGGTGCCTGGTTAAGGACAGGATCTGAATGTTATTTCTTTGCTGGCCAGATACTGTCTTACAACAATTCTTCACTTACAATGTTATTTTTAATGGCTCCAAAGTGCCCTATTTTTTAATATGCAGCAGATAACTTAATAATTTTTATTTGATATTTATCAGTGCTATAGTAAACATCTTTGCAGGTAAATCTTTGTATGTCATCAGTTATTTCCCCTGAATGATTACTGTTAATTGAATTACAAAGTCTCAGGAAATGCCCATTTTAGGCTGTTGTCCTTCCTTTCAAAAAGTTTGTACTCATACCCTACCATCAACAATGAAACAAGAAGCACTTCCACATTTAAGGGTGACTCATCATTGGGTTCACAAACCTCTGAATTATGTTTTTTCCAATAGTGTAGGTGATGTCAGGTCATAGGAAGTTTTTTTCCTGGTACCTGTTGTTATGAAAGGTGTGCAGTGCAGTTTTAAAATGTCTGGTAGAAGCTGGAGCTGTGTTCTATAGTGATCAAATAATATTTCAGTTATACAGAGTAGTCATGCTCATTATTTTATTAGCAAAATAGTCTAACCTGTTTCTCTAACCACAGTTAAAATGTTTGTTTTTCATCTTTCTAATTGTATATCCACTAGAAGGGAAGACTAGTCTTCCTAGGGAATAATTCATTCCCTAAGACTAGAAAACTCAAGTAGAGAACTTTAAAACATAAGGTCCCTGAACAGCTTGGGAATATCACTATAGTTTAGTTTTAAAACAGCATCCAAAACAATCCTACCCACATTTGAAATTTATTGCTACATTTAAAAAGGTATGAAACATTCTTCATGCACATTATTTGATGTGGAAAAATATATACATAAATAAGTGGAAATGTCCCTCTGTTAGTGATCTCAATAAATGCACTTATTTTTTTAAACAAAGAGGTTTGAGACAGAATAAAAAGCATCCAGTTATTTGAATCGCAGATCATTCATTCTGGTTGCATATTATTTTAAATGGCCCCAGTGGGAAGCGCAGCATTATGAGATCAACAACTGAGGTCTTAGACTGAACTCTGCCACTTTGTAGTTGTATCAATTGGGGAACAAAATTTAACTGCCTCTGAGTCTCAATTTATACATCTATTATAAAAAACAACTTTCATTACTTCTTATCTCTCAGAGGGCCGTTATGAGTTTTGAGATAATGGATGGGAAACAAATTTTCTTCCAAGACCTCAAGATCCCAGGTTTTAATATTTAATACTCTAAAGTGGAAATCAGGAGAGGGGGGAGAAATAAAAGAAAATTGATAATAGATAAATTATTTAAAATGAAATTTATATTGAAGTATAAAATAGCTCCAAAGAGTTCATAAACAAGTGTTTACCTTAATGAATTAAGACAAAGTTAATATACTTAAGTAACTGCGACCCAGGTCAAGAAATAGAAAATCATCAGCAACCCAGTAGGCCTCCTTGTGCCTATCTTAAACCAATAAAACTGCAAATCTCCTTCTCAGAGATAACCATCGTCCTGATTTCAATAGAGCTGTGTTACCTGTTTTTTAATTTTATAAACTGAATCATATGATATGTACTTTTGTAAGAGGCTTCTTTTGAAATGTTGGATATAGATATAGTTATATGAGCTTTATTACTGAATAACCCCCATTCCAAATATACCATATTTTATTTATGAGAAACCTGAATTATTTCCAGTCTCAAGCTGTTACAAATAATACTACTATAAAGAAATATATATATGTATCTCTCCAAATGGAAAATATATCTCTCATATATACATACATATGTATATATGCATACACATAAACATGTATGAACATGTTTTATGTTCAAACAAGAATTACTTGATTAAATGGTATGTGTATTTTCATCAATTAGATATTTCTTCAAAAGGTTTTCTAAACTGGGAAATTCACAGTGCGTGAGAGACCTAATTTTTCCATATCTTCACCAACATTGGATACTGTTAGACTGTTAATTTTAGTTATTCTCATGGGCGTATAGTAGTATGTCATTTTGGTTTTAATTTGCATTTACCTGATAACTTATGAGGTTAACTTTTTATAATTTTGTAAAAAGTGGACATTTTTCTTATGAAGTACCTATTTAAGTATCTTGCCCATTTTTCACTGGTTTGTCAATTCCTGTTTTTAATGATTTGTAAAGGTTGTTTATTCTGAATATGAATTCTTTGTCAAATATGGATAGTCCTCAGTTTATGATGATTTAACTTAACAATTTAACTTTCTGATGGTGTGAAAGCAATACACATTCAGTAGAAACCGTACGTGGAATTTTGAATTTTTGTCTTTTTCTGGGCTAGTGATGAGAGTTACAATCCTCTCTCGTGATGTTTGGCAGCGGCGGCGGTAGCAAGCCGCTGCTCCCAGTCAGTCATGCGATCTGGAGCGTAAACAGCGTAAATGATGTTGCCAACTGTAGGCTAATGTAAGTGTTCTGAGAACATGTAAAGTAGGCTAGGATAAGCTATGATGTAAGTTAGGTATATTAAATGTACTTTGACTTAGGATGTTTTCAGCTTACGGTGAGTCTATTGGGACATAACCCCACTGTAAGTGGAGGAGCAGCTGTATGTGAATTGAATATATTTCAAACTCTGTGGGAAGTCTTTTTACTTTCTTAATGGTGTATTATAACAAAAAGAAGACTTTAATTTAACATACTCTAATTTATTAGTTTTTTTATGTGGTTAGGACTCTATTCCTACTTAAGCTATCCTTGCCTACCCCAAGGACATAAAAATATTTCCTTTTATTTTGTTACAAAAACCTTATTGTTTTAACTTTCATGTCTAGAGTTAGAATCTGGGATTGACATTTGTGTATGGCATGAGATATGGCTCAAGATGCAGGGTTTTCCCCCACATATGAATGCACAATGAATTGAGCACCATTTATTTAAAAGACAACCCTTTCCTCGCTGCTATTCTCCTGTAAATGTGCTGTCCACATATGCACTGGACTTAATATAATTGTTTCTTAGATTTTTTTGTTTAGCCTTAAGCAAATACCTGTCTTATTTACTATTACTTTATAATAAATGTTGAAATGAAGATGAACCCTTCCTCCCACTTTGTTCTTCTTTAAATTTGTCTTACCTAGTTTTTTGACCCTTGTGTTTCCATATGAATTTTAGAATAATATTGTCTACTAAAAAAAGAGGAGGAAAAAAAGGTAACTTCTGGAATTTTAATTGGGGTTGCATCAAATCTATAGATCAATTTGGAGAAATGACGTCTTTACAATATTGAGTATTTCCAATCTACAAGCATGATATAGCCGTGGGTTTTCTTTATTTTAGTAATGTTGTATAGTATTCTATAGAGAGGTTTTGTGTATCATTGTTGAGATTATTTTGGGGTTCTTAGTGTTTATTCTATTGTAAATAATTTAATTTCCCCCTTTTTCTTGTCTTATTGGATTAGCTAGAACCTTCAGCATAATATTGATTGTAAATACAAAAACACAGTTTTGTCTCATTCCTAATCTGAGAGAATTTTTTCATTATTTAATTTTTAATTATGATATTTGCTTTAGGAATTTTGTAGTTAACATTTCCCAACCTTTACTGAGGTATAGAAGTATTTGACAATTAAATTTTTTATATATTTAAGGTAGACAATGTGATGATATATGTATATAATTTAAAATGATTACTAGAACCAAATTAATTTATTAACACATCTGTCATTTCACATAGCTACCCTGTTTTTTGTTTTGTTTTGTTTTTTGGTGTGGTAAGAAAACTTAAGGTCTGTATTTTGGCAAATTTCAAGCATACAGTGTTATTAACTAGAGTCATAATGCTGTGTATTCAATCCCTAGTACTTATGCATCTTATAACTGAAAGTTTGTACCTTCTGATTAATGTCCTCTCATTTTCCCCACCCCTCACCCCTGGTAGTCTCACCATTCCGGTTTTATGAGTTTGACGTTTTTAGATTCCACACGTAAGTGAGATCATACAGTGTTTGTCATTCCCTGTCTGACTCATTTCACTTAGTGTAATGTCCTCCAGTTTCACCCATTTTATCACAAGTGGCAGAATTTCCTTCTTTTTTATGGATAGATGATATTCCATTGTGCATATTTATATATAGTGCAAAAGTTTTTATTAAATTTATCTGAG
>CM052541.1:40280183-40471382 GCA_028533065.1 Trachops cirrhosus | reverse complement strand
TAGTGAAAAGCTATTAACATTAGCCTATATTTTAAGATTTATAATTCCATATGACTATTTGGAATAACTTAATCAAAATGGAAAGCAACTGGATCATAGTAAGTACTTTATTTCCATTTATAGCTATTAATGCAATCACTAGAAAACTTATGAGTAAAAGGCAGGCTTGTTTTATTTATTAATTCACTTAGAGTCACCTGGACTCGTTTACTGAGGAGTGATCCAGGTGCGAAGCAAATGCACTTGCAAAATTCAGGAAAATTTTATTATTAGAGCACCATGGTCCAAGAATTTTATGACAGATATTAAAACTGGCTTTGGGTGTTATACGTGATGTGCTTATTAAATATAAAGCCTGATTTTTGTAAGACACACGCACACAAATGTACCGCCTTAATTCACTGTGATACCACGTAAACAAAGACAAAAATGTTCAAATACAGAGAATTCTCTCTCAGACAATTTAAACATAGCTAGTGTGGGTTAAGTGTATTGTTTGAACTTAGGCTAATGGGACAAACATAAGTAATTGCTGGGTAAATAGAATTAAATTTTTAGTGTATTTATATTTTGAGAGATTGGAAACCTTGGAGTCCTCCGTGTTTCTGTTCTTTCTCTCGCATCCCCTGCATAGTCCATGAGCAAAGCCCCTTCAGAAGAAATTCACAGTGTTATCATTTACTGTCACCTTCACTGCCACCACCCTGGTGGTCCAAACAACAGGATTTTTTTTTTTTGTTAAATTATCACAGTAGACAACTAACTGTTCATCTTCAGCATCTTTTCAACGCAGTAGTGAAGGAGCTTCATTCTAACAAGGCATACCCTCCCCCCCACCCTCATGGCTGTTCTCTTCATGCCAAAGTTCTAAGGATGCCTTGGCCATTTCGTTTGCTGTCCCTTTTCTGCCCTCATCTTCCCTCCCTGAAGTTCTCTCTGATGTGGGAACATGGTCTCTTTGCTCTTCCTCAAACATGTCTGGCACATTTCTGTACTTGCTCTTCCTATTCCTAGAATGCTCCGCCCTCAGGAACTGTATGACCAGCTCTCCCCCCTTGTAAGGAGAGACGGTCTCCCTAGCACCCAGTCTGAAATACCAACGCTCCTCCCCAACTCGTCGTACACACACTTCAAAACCCCCTTCCCCACTTTATTTTTTCTTCTTAGCACATATCACTCTCTAACATTTTGTACACGTCACTTATTTATCTTATTATTGTCTGTCTGTCTCCTCATTAGAGTGTAAGGTCCAGGAGTTTTGTTCACCACTTCCCAGCACCTATGACAGTGCCTGGTCCATAGCAGGTGCTTGATCAGCTTTTGTGAAATAGAATAAATTGATGAAGGAACTCAAAATCAATAGAAAACATAAACTGTGACAAAATGAGAACACTCATTAAAGGGAAATAACAAATAAGGAAGAAAACACACAAGCATGTGCACATTCATTCATTCATTCTTCATGAAAACAAGCATGTATGGAGGGCCTGCATGTAACTCTTCCCAGAAGATGAAGCCCGCACTTCCTCAAGGAGCGTACTTCATGTAGTACCACTGAGAAGATGAGTAAGTCAGCACACACTGATTATACCCTATGGTGGAGGCATTATTGGGGCACCCAGGCAGGGCTGCTGACCGGAGTAGCAGGGGCAGGTGTTGAGAAATCAGGATGGAGAGGAAGCGGTCCTAAATCAGATTAGAAATGACCTCTTCTGTCATGCTAAGCAATTGGGTTTAATTGTAAAGGTCACAGGCTAGAGAGCCACTAAAAAATTTCAAGCAAGAAATTAAAACATGATAAGTTTTTGGTTCTATGAAAGTCATTCATATATAAGAATGTTTGTTATATTGTTATATATAGTAGCAAATAAATCTAAAACCAATCCAACAATATGGAATTGGATGATACATCATGGCAAATCCATATAACAGAATACTAAGTCTATATTCAAAATGATTTAAATTAGAATTTACCAATAGAAAGATCCACGATATAGTGTTATAAAATAATACATCTTAAGAGAGCACATATAACATGGTCCCAGTAAATTAAAAAAAAATGTATCTCTGCATAGAGAAAGGTCTGTGAAGACATATACTAGAACGTTAATAGTAGTACTCTTCAGATGATAGGACTTTACATCATTTTGTATTCTTTATTGTGCCTTCTGGGCTATCTGAACTAATGTTATGGTGAGCATGTATGGCTTATATAATAAGAAAAAAACTGTTTTTTAAAAATTTTGTAGAGCAAAAATAGTAAATAACTCTGGGGGGTGAGACTGGAAGACAGCCCTACTGGGAGTCCACGGCAGCACATCCAGGGGATGAGGAATGGAGACAAATGCAAAAGGTAGAATGGAGGTTTCAGGTCTCCGCAGCCCTGTGTTGGGAGTCACAGAGGAACCTGAAATTTCTTTTCCCCCAGGGCCTGTAGTCAGTTGGTAACACTCAGTTGGAATATTGGGCATTAACTAATACCACCGCCTGCCTGCTCACCTGCCTGCTCGCCTGGATGGGGTTTGCACATGGTGCCATCTTTCCAGGCATCTTTGAAATACAGTATATTGAGAGACGCATCCAGTTCCTCTCTGTCTGCCATAGAATGCCAGTGCTGATTCTTTAAAATAACTGCTGCCACCCAACCCTTGGTTTCCCTTCGAAGGTAAATAGTGCAGGCCATCTATTCTTTACTTCCATTCCTATACCACTCTGTTACCCTTCTCTTCTGACCTAAACCCACAGAGCTTACCTCATTCTAAAATCATGGTATATTTCCATTTCATAGCAAAAAGAAAAAAAATCCAAAAATGTCTTTGCTTCCCTCAATCTCTGTCTTAAAGGCTTCTTCTACTTCCTGACCCCAGATGACATATAGCTCTCTCTGAAGGTATCACTTCCCTGGACCCTCGTGAACACCGCTGAGAGTTTATTCTTTCGGGTTGGGAGTGGGTTGCTGTCCTCCTTGCTCCTTGGTCCCACCTTTAAGTCTTTACCTCCCCCTCTTCCTTTAAAGTTCATACAAACAGGCCATATTTCCTTCTATCCTTCCATGTTTCTAGCTTCCAAATCCTTAGCAAACATTTGTTGGTTTTACTTGATTCCAAGATTTTGGTGTCAGGCTCACTGTATTTCTCTCCAACCCCTCAACTGCCATCATGCTATGTGATTTTGACATCCATATGGGCAAACCATCTGACATTCCCAGGTCTTTTATTTGAGGAAAACGATGAGGAACTTCAGAGACCCAAATTCACTCCCATGATCACCCTGGGTCTTGGCAACCTCTGGAAATGGTGTCACTCTCCCCTCTCTTACCTCACCTCTCTATTCCCCCATCGCTTTGACACCACGTCTCTACTTCAACCTCAGTGAGAAATATGAAGAAAGTATAGTAGACCAGGGTTTAGCAGACTGTCTCTAAAAAGCCAAATACTAGATACTTTAGGCATTGCCTATTGTTGCAACTACTCAACTCTTCCACTGCAGCATGAAAGCAGCCACAGAGGATAATAGGAACGAATAGCAAACACATGGGTGAGTCTGTGTTGCGATGAAAGTTTATGTACAAAAACAAGCAGTGGGCCAGGATTGGCCCTAGGCCAGTTTGCTGACCCTTGAAATAGACCTTGAGTCTCTTTTCCCTTTTTCTTTCCCCCTTTCTCTATCTATTCATTGGTCCTTAATCCTCCTTTTAGTTCCCAATTCCATCATTTTCTCAGGAACACTGACATCTCCATTGATATACATCTTTGTTCAGAAAAACTTAAATTTTAGATAAATACAACTGTTTGCATTCTCTACTCTTGGGTTGCTAAATGGTGATGGAGAAAGTCATTCTTTCTTCCATGGATAGTACTATAATTCCTAGTTTTCAATCCCCAACTTTCAAACCTTCATAGCAAACTTTTACACTTTATCAGTTTTCTATTCTAGTCTCTCCAGATGAAACTTCAAACCTCTTCCAGTTTCCTCAAGAAATCTAGGAACCACTTGCATCCTAATTCCCAGCATATTATCACTTAAATTATTTCATAGGGAAAACAGAGTATGTCAAAAGAAAATTCCTTACACACTTTTCTCTCCCACCTACAAATGCACTGTCATCCAACCCTCTATTTCCTTCCCTCCTATCATACTGGAAAAGATTTGTTCCTCCCTCGCCCTAACCAGTGAATCTGCTTTCTTCTTTGTCTGGACTGGCTCCTTTCTATAAGCATTTAATGTGCTTAGATTTTTCATAAAAGATCCTGATGTGTGGGTGGGTTTATATATTATATATAATTCAAACCAAAGTTTCTTTAAATAGCACTTATCCTTGTTACTTGTAACATACTCTAATACTGTCTATTCTATTTTTAAAGCACATTTTTAAAAAGATTTTATTTATTTATTTTTTTAGAGAGAGGGAAAGGGAAGAAGAGAGGGAGAGAAACATTAATGTGTGGTTGTCCCTCATGTGCCCCAACTGGGGACTTGGCCCACACCCCAGGCATGTGTCCTGACTGGGCATTGAACTGGTGACCTTTGGTTTGTAGGCCCATGCTCAATCACTGGGCTACTCCAGCCAGGGTCTAATACTGTCTATGCTATAATATTTCATTTTCCATATGCTGACCAACACCAACTCAATTGATTTCATATCCATTTAAATGGTCTACCTGATAAAAATTTGCATATATGCAAAAGGAGGTATGTATAAGAATTCACATTGCAACATTTCTAATAGTAGCAAAAGACAGGGAATAACCTAATAGTTCATCAGCACAGAATGAATATATAAATTGTTGTATGCTCCTAATAGAATGCTACACAGAAAATAATAACTGCAGTTTGGATATCAAATGTGAATATACCTCAAAGATAAAATACTGATTGATAACAATTTGCAGGGGCAAAATTATGATATAATACCATTTTAATGCCTCTCAAAGACTCCACCTCCAAACAGCATCACATCAGCAATCAGAGCTTCACAATATGAACTTTGAGGGGACACATTTAGTCCATAACATCCTGCCCTGGCCACCCGCCAAAATCCTAACTAGTTCTAGCATCAACTCTGAAGTAACTAAAATCCAAAGTTTTATCTACATAGCTTCTATTGATAGATGAGGTATGGGTGAAACTTGAAGTATGAGTGACCAGTGACAAGATTCCTCTCCAGCTGTGAACCTGTGAAACCAGACAAGTTACATGCTTCCAAAATACAATGACAGAATAGAAAATGAGCTTTTGTGAAACCCGGGCACTCCTCCTGTGTGCCCCTACAGTGATTAGCACTACCCAAAGCTCATTACACAAGCCAGAAACTTAGGACACATCCTTCGTATCTCCTCCCTGCACCACCCTCTCATCTAATTTTCACCATGTCCCTTTGCTTTTGCTCTCTAATCTCCCTTGACTCTATCTCTTTTTCTCCATTCCACCCCTATTAAAGTTTCACCTAGGCACTCACTACCCAAAGTGAGATCTATGGATAAGAAGAACCAGCATCTCTGGGAGTTTATTAGTACTGCATACTCGCAGGCCTCACCCCAGACATACTGAATCAGACAATGCATTTCAACAAGACTCCCAGGTGGTTCGTGTGAACATTAAAATGTGAACAGCACTGTACTCCTAATGGTCTCCCTACACTCTTCTTCTCCTCCTTCCCATCTACTGCATTTTCAGAAGTGGGACACATGACATCTGGGTTGGAAGAAATGAAACTGTTGTTTTAATTATGCCCACCCCTTCAATATCATTCCTAATTCCTGTCCCTGTTTCTCTTGGCTCCAACCATAATGAGCTTCTTTCAGTTCTTCAAGTGCATCATCACACTCTCTGCCTTTGTTGTAAAAGCTCATTTCCCTCCTCAACCAGTTAATGCCTATTAAATCTTCAGTCCCAGCTAACTGCCCCTTTACACTCCATAACTGCACCCCAACCCAGCTAGAACCATTCTCCCTGTTATTTACTCTTGCTCTTTCTTAGGTGTTTCCTTCATGGTAAAATTTCCATATCTATGTCATCATTTGATTAATATTGATCCTACCCATTCCACTGTAAGCTCCACGAAGGCAAGGTCCAAACCTCATTTTCTTACCAGGTACCTACAGTGCCTGCCTACTACAGGGCTTGCACAGATTGCTCAATAAGTAGTATGACTGTCTGGCTAAATAAACAAATATTATAAAAGGAATACCTCCATTTGGGTGAGACATGGGACTAACTAACCTCCAAGGGTTACCTAAAAGCTTTCATTGTGTGTCTATGTTTCTTGTTCGATTCATACATTTTAATTTGGCCCACTCACAGTGTAAGAATGTTTTATAATTCTAGTCCTTTCCATGGGCCTTGAATAAGGTTAAGACTATTAACAATCTAGCCTCCAGAACAGACATCATAAAATAATATTTCTTAATAAATATTTGTTATTCCAGAAAACATTCTAAGCAAAGAGATAAACTGGTAAATACATGGATTCGGAAAGTCGAGTGAAATGGCAAGTCAGTTTTCTCTGCCCGCAGGGAGCCATGCCTGCTCAAACAAACCCGCCGAAAACTGACCTTTAAAATCTAAGACAAAGGAGGAGGGGCAGGAGGGTCCAGGAGGAAAGTGAGGGGATAAAATAACAATAACAATAGCAATGATCATAATTAATATTTACTGAGCACATGTGCCAATATGTGTTACTTCAGTTACATTATCTCAGTTAATTCCATGGCAATTCCATAAAGTAAGGACTTATTCCCATTTGACATATAAGAAAACTGAGGCAAAGAGCTTTTACATTACTTACTTAAGGATATCCAGTAAGTAGATGGTGGATCTGGGATTTGAACCCAGCAGCATGCTTTATTTTCAACCATGCAATGATGCCTCTGTAACAAAGGAGGCAGGTTATGGAAAGACTTAGGGCAAGTGTGTGGTATACAATGAGGAAAGGCTGTGGGGAGTCAAAAACTATGGCTGTTAAAGGACTAGGGTAACAGCCAGAAGTATCATCCCTAGGAAGACAGAAATGTAGAACAACAAAATCTAGAACAAACCTTAAAGCTTCTTGCTCTGAGAACAAAGAGAGCCCTCCAAATGTAGAAGTGGTTTTCTGATAGTTTTCTTCATCCCCCAAATACGTTGCAACATTCCTGCGTATATCTGCTATACCTACTGTCCCAAACCATGCACATGCAGGTCATCAGTTATCACTGCTGACATGATTAACACATACACAGACGCAAAACTTGAAGTCTAATAACCTTACTTAAAAGAATAAGGATCACTATTATGTGATAATACTTCATGCCAAATCTCTGCACTTCTTGTGCACAAATTGATCCCCTCCACCTCACTGGCCACATGCCAGCATTGTAGTTGAGAACTTCAAATTTGTATCTCAGTTCCAACTGCTGGCAATCCCAGAATGCTTACTCTACCTCCAACTTCCAGGTGTTGTCTCTTCTTTAGTCTAATCATCTGAGTCTAATGTATCATTTATAGAGTAAACTACCATAAATCTATAGATTTATCCACAATCACAACATTTTACGAGTGTTTGCATAAGGACTGTATGTGGGTCTTGACAGAGGAATTTACTGAGAAAGCACTGAGACCAAAATCACATTTAGGGCTGCTTCCTTGAATTAATAATGTACACTAATAATGCATTCCCTGCACCTAAAGTACTTTAGTTCAGAGCCTATTACAGTTACATGAAAGATAGGACACATGAACAAAATCCCTTCCACCTGCATGATAAAATGATAAATTGAAGTTGAACATGCAAATCTTTCTTTTAGTTTTTAACAGGCAAATAATGAGTTAATTACCATTAAGTTTTACTTTTATTCTTGCTTTCACTAAAAATGTTAGTGTAGTATGCTCATTTAAATAATTTATGCCTATGTTTTGTCTGCTTTTCAATATTGGTGAATTCCATCTACACAACACAATGCAAGGCAAAATAAGAACTACCTCAGAAATGTTGTCTAGCACCCCATCAATACAATTGGACACATGATTTTGTTAAGTCCAGTGGGTTATGTTTGTAATATATCTTTATCTTCCTGTTTTTTGGGGTTTCATGGGAGAGATCAGTTACTATTTTATTTTAGCTTCATAAAAGAACCGCACATTCAATGTACTAGTGACAACACAAGTAGAGAGGGTTAGGCATAAGGATTGGTATTCTGAAAGTATCATTTTGGCTTTAATAATGGTTTTAAGAATTAAGTAGGTCATATCTTTCCATACTTAAAATCTCAGTTACGAAGAAATATGTCTTCGATAAATCTCATATGCTTATAAACCATGTGTGAAATCTTGATCTTTTTTTGTTACAAAGTCATCTAGACAGTCTCCATATTGCCTTGAGAAAATAGTTTAGGAGTTTTAAAACTCTCTTGAGTTAAGTCTATACCCATCAGACGCCATGCATAATTATTACAATATTAATCTAGGTGATCATTTTGTAAGTTATAGAAACGTCTAATTGCTATGTTGTACACCTAAAGGTAATATAATATGGTATGTTAACTGTAATTGAAAAAATTCTTAAAAACTTCTTGAGTTCGATTATGTTACATCAACATGTAGCCTACAAGTTATGTATCTGATTTACTTAGAAATCCTATATATTTTATATTGGAAACTATAAAATATAGGATTTACAAAAATCCTCTATTGTAGTAAATCATATATTGCAAAGATGTCCTTTACCTCCTTCCCACATGCTCTTCTACAGCCTTCAGTCCCCCATCAAAGGGCAGGCTTTACTTCCTCTCATGATTCAGGGTGAGTTCATGAGTCTTAACCAATAGGAGATGATGGAAGTGACAGTGAGTATCATTCTGAGGCAAGGTCCTAAAAGGTGGTACAGCTAAGACAGAAGCTGGAATTCAAATACTTGGTCCCCTAAGCCAACAGGCAAACAGTGAGGTTACCCTAAGGTGGCTGTGCCATGAGGAAGCCCAAACTAGCTCTTACAGAGAGAACACGTGGAGAATCCCTGAGACTATGTGACAGACAGGGAGAGATGCCCAACCAGTCTCCAGCTGTTCCAGCTCCAGCTCCCGCCAATATGAAACACATGTTGGCTACTGCCAATAAGTGTAACCATAGGAGAGCCCATGAACTCTCACAAACTGCCCAGCTGAGCTTCACTCAAATTCCTGACCACAGAAACTCTGAGATAGAATGGCTGTTGCACATCAAGCTACTAAGTTTTGGGGTGACTGGTAAGTAGCAATAGCAGTAGGAACAAACTACTTAAAGTTTTAGACTGTCAAAATTAATATTTAAAAAAAGTAGATGAAAAGCAGGATGTTCATATAAAATAAGAAAAGACTATTTGTAAGTGGCCTTTTAACCTATTTCCTCAAAAGAAGAGTTTCCTTTTTTGACTTCCATGAAAGTCAGTGGAGTTAAAGGAATCTTTACAAAGTATAAAACAAACTTTTGATGAGATAACCACTAGTTTTCTTTAAATATTATCATTTTCCTAAGAACATCACTTCTGTCTTGTTCTGCCAAGATATATAAATAGATATATGGGTGGTGTGTGTATGTGACAGAGAGAGAGGGAGACAGAGAGAATGGATAGACACGTGACATAACTGACATACATTTAAAAGGATATGAAAAGGTTTTCTGCTTTAAAATTTGCTGAATCATTTCCTAACTCTCATTATGCTTAAAAACACAATTATGACAGTGAGGAAACGGAAGAACATGAGACATTATATATTCGCTGTTTTTTAATGCTTTATAATTTCATATCACACCTTCTGTGGTGAAGTGTTACAGCTAGAGTTGGGGCCAGATCCAAATTTTGTGGAGACAGAAGCTTATACAAAATCAGAGATTCTCTTTATGAAAAGGAATATAAATTTACAAATATAAAACTAACTATAAATATGCATTTAGAATGAGAAGAGAAATCATTAAAAAATCTCAAATTTTGAAAAGCTGACAAATACTATTAACATCACAATATGCAGGAAAAATAAATTTGTGTTAATTAACCACCTAGCACACATCTGTAATACTTTTAAAAAATTTACTGAATTTACTGAAGTGACATTTGTTAATAAAATTATACAAGTTTCAAGTGCACAACTCTATAATAAATCATCTGTATATTGCATTGTGTGCTCTCCACCCAAAGTCAAGTCTCCTTTTGTCACCATTTATCCCCTTTACCCTCTCCTGCCTCCCCCACACCCCCTTTCCCTCTGACAATCACCATACTGTTGTCTGTGACTTTATTTTTTTGTTTAATCCCTTTACCGTTTTCGCCCAGCCTCCTGATCCCTCACCCTTCTGACAGTTCTCAGCCTGTCATTCTCTGTATCCAGGAGTCTGTTTCCATTTTGTTAGTTAGTTTATTTTGCTCATTCAGTTGCACATATAAGTGAAATCATATGGCATTTGTCTTTCTCCGACTGGCTTGTTTCACTTAGCACAACACTCCATGTCCATCCATGCTGGTACAAAAGGTAAGATTTCCTTTTTTATGGCCAAACAGTACTCCATGGTGTAAATACCCCACAGCTTTTTTATCCACTCATCTACTGATGGGCACTTGGGCTGCTGTCATACTTTTTAACTACATATTTTGGGCTGTATTTATGTGTTGATTATTCCTTCATATGACAATTATACAGTATTTTCTATAGATTAAAAAGATATCTTTCCTCTAGCATGTTTGCCTGATATTAGTTTCTTTATCATTAATAGCTTGTGAAAGTTGTATTTGTTTAGCATCATATATGCTATATTACTAAATATGTATATACATATAATGCATGCACATATATGCACATACATGGTGAGAAGCAAATCCTCCCCTTAAAATTTTGCACTTCAGATAACTAAAAGATTTTACTACCAGTCAGCTTCTGGCTTTGCAGTTTTAAAACTTTCTTTCCCTTCTGTTTACACAGTTTGTTGGTACAAGATATATTCACACTGTAATATTGCTCCACTGAGTGATTTGGCCCAGTAGGCAATATAAGTATGCCTCACACTCATTGCTATGCCAGGATAGCTAATCATAATTTTGCTATACAAGGAAGTGACTAAGAAACCCATAAATATATTCCCTAAACTAATACTAGAGGATCCCCAACTCAACTTCTTACCTACATCCCGAACATGCTGTGGCCACTGAAGTGCCACATGTCATGAGGAAAAATGTGATGGAGAGGAAGTTGGAGCTGAAGGCGTCAGTGTTGCTAACAGATTGTGGTTAAAATATCTGCAAAACGTATGCTCATCTGAACATACTGAAGGACCAGTCTTGAGTTCTAAAATGAGTCATGCACATAAAAGGCTCTGAAGCTGAGGTTTCACAAGGTTCACAATAAATCTACCTTATCTATGACTCTCTATTTTTCTATTCCTGTTGGAGCATTTCTAGATACTTCAGGGGAGCTCCTGCTCCAGGTCAACTCTTTGGGGCTGTGACTGATGCTTGTCTATCACGCAGAGGGGGCAGTCTCATCCAGGTTGGCTACTCAGATGAAGCCACTTCCAGACCTTATCAATCAGTTCACATAACCCAGGAAAGGTCAATGAGAATTTTCTTGGATTGATATATGGCTGTTTAGGGAGAGAAATCCTCTGTCTACTGGGGATGCTAAACAGAAGAGGAGCCTAGGCCTGCTGATGACCAACTTTTTCCTACATGAGAAGACCTTGCCTGAGAATAAACCCAGCATTGAAAAGCATCACTGTGAGTTGAAAGCTAACTTACAATTACTGCAGACAGTAAATTGCCTTTTTATTTCAACTAATTGAGTTAAATTCTTATCATTTACAAACCAAACAGACTTTAGTAATACTTCCTTTCTTTTGCTACAATAGAGTGTTTTTCTACAGTTCTTATGTAGCAACTATACAAAATGTAAATTTTAATAAAAAATAAATTGATAAAAGTCTCCATCCTTTTGAAATCAGATTTGGCAACACAATTGACATGAAAAGATCATGAACATAAGAGAGGGGAGAAAAGTTACACAAAAAACCAGTAATTGTGTTAATTAGCTTTTAATAAGACAAAACAAAGGATAATTTATGCTAAAATAGGTCTAGCACACTGAAAATACAAACCATTTTAACTCCAAGAAATTTTATAGGGTATTTGTACTATTTAATTAAAAAATAAATGACATAAATATATTTTTAAATGTGTGATAACACTACCAGACAAAAGATCAAAGAAAATAATTGGACACCCCTAAATAGAATCAGTCATATAAAATTACACTATAGAGATGGCATTTAAGTTTGATAAGAAAATCAAAGGTTACTTGAACAGTGGTGCTCAGGTGGGAAAGGTGGGAAAAAACTGAAAGTCATACCCAAAGTAAAATTAAATTCTATATGATTTAAAGCTTTCAATGTAAAAAATAATGAAACTAGAAGAAATCATAGGTTAATATTTATGTGGTCATAGAGTGGTAGAATACAACACCACAGGTCAAATTCCATAAATAAAAAGTGATATGTCTTATATGAAATTAAAAATATCAAAATATAAAGTTAAAATCAAAACAAATATAAGATGCCATAAAATTATATTTTAAATCTGACAGAATAATGATAATAGATAAAGATTCTTGCAAATTAATAAAAAAAAAGAGTAAGTCCTCCAGTAGAAATGTAGGTAAAGAAGATGAGTTTTGTTCCCCACCAACACTAGAAAAGACATATGATACGCATCAAAATGTTGACAATGGCCATATCTATATAGTAGAATTAGGGTAATTTTTGTTTTTCAAGACAGAACATGTGTTCCTTTCGTAATTAGAGAAAACAATGTTCATATAGTGCAAAACCTTATGATAACCTTAGAGGAAAAATAATCTATGGGAAATTTACTCTAGAGGATGAGGTCCAATCCTAACTAGGCAGTCACTTTCCATAAAACTTAGTTACTTGTTTCTGTCTCCTATTATGTTTGAGCAATGAAACTAATGAAACATGACAACCTTTACAATCTGTTTTACTAACTTAAATGCACTTAAGTCTTTTATCTGTGGGGTCACAGATTCTGGCAGAGAATATTCTCTTAAGCACTCAACATTAGGTTGAGACTAATTGCACGTGTTCCCCACCCCCACCCCCTTAAAGGCCAGCTCGACCTTGAGTACCTATTTCACTTTTGTAGGTCCAGGCCCATTTTGGTGCCCAGTTCTGTGAGTGCTCAGTATCTTAGTCCAAATGAATTGATTTGGACTAGGCCCCTATGATTATGAAACCTGATCCAGCAAGAGATGGTAAAACAGAGTCAATTAGTTACTATGTAGAGCTCACTTAGTAATTTACTTTAAATCACTTACATTTTCCATTTATTTTCAAATGGTTCACATACCCAAAAAAGAAATGAGCTGTGAGATTTTAGTCATTTAAAGTATGGAAACATATGATGTTTATGGGGGGAAAATCACAAAAAAATTAAAACTCTTCTCAGGTACTTAATATAAAACCAATATAAAATCAAGACTGATTCAGACTAAGGGAATGTCCAAGTGAAACCAGCACTATCAAATCTTTGATTGTATTAAATTATAAATTTAACTTTCATAAGCATTCAGAACTTCCAGTTAACATATTGTTTCTACATGTATTTTTTAAGAACTTATTATTAACTTGCCATTGGATGACATTTGCATAGATGTATCAAAATCCTAGAAAGTGACGTTTCCTTACACAAATAATTATTTCCATCTGAAGACTTATTTTTGCTATTAAGTTACTTAGCAAATAGGTTTCTAGATAGGTAGCCTAATGTTTATGATATGCTGAGCCAGTGATATTCATGTCTTATTTAGAAAGGCTGATTTAATGAGGCTTCATTATTCTAGCAATATTTTAAATAGAATATGATATAAAATGTAAGCATTTCTAAAGAATGATCTTCACTAATGGAAAGGATACCATTATTAATGTAGAATGAATGTATCTAAAATTTTATTTATACATAGCATGTTAACACTAAAATAATAAGAATTTTAGTCTTTGCTTGTTTTGAATAGTAGGTCTTAAAAGTGGTTTTCTTATCTTATTTTCAAAAGAGAAATATATATTTCTTTTATTAGAGAACAATTTTGACTTAAGCTATACTTAAATGTACTTTTACATTTCATTACATATTAAATCATCAAAATAAGCATTGAGGATTATGAATGATTTGACTTTTAAATGACTGCTTCTGTATGTCATTTCTTTACAAATCACTGTTTTTATTTTAAAAGTAATCAACCATAGATTCTACAATAAAAGAACTAGGAGATGACATGGGAAGGTTACAAATTTACTCATGTCTTGTAACTCATAGTGTCAAAAAAAGTACCTTTCTTGTTTTAACGATCTGATCTTCCCCAGGAACCCTCATCACTGACCAGTTTATTATGAGCTTCCAGAACTCCCATGTGTCTCTCACCCCTAACCCTGCCAGCATTTCTGCTTTCTTGGGCTTCCACATGTTGCCAGGGCACAGCCTCGTTTCAGCAGGTCTCTTCTTCTGCCCTCAAGTTTCAAAGCAGATCCTGGGTGAAGGCCCCCTGTTTTGGCTTGCTCACTAACTGATTTAACACTGCCACTCCCATTCCATGAGTCAGTCAGGATGGGGAGGGGCCAACCATTGCATTCATGAGCCTCTCACCTGCTCTTTTTCCTCTTCTAGCCCTTACTGCAACCAAATACAAGGGACAGCCTCTTCACCTCCTTTTTCATTATATATCCATTATAAATACATCATACCCTCTCCCTGAGGTGGCATGTTATATTGCCATTTCCCCAGAGGCCCTAATGGCAGGTGAACTATTAATACAACCAAATACTAGCTTGCTGACATCTGAGCTTCAAGAAGGAAGAATGAGCTAAGCTATTGGTAAATATGTGGGCTGCAGTGCCCACTCTGTATGACCAGCAGTGGTTTGGATTCAGACAGACTTTCACGCTTACAGAACACAAAAGATTTTAACTGTCACCAGGTTTACCTAGATACAGCAGAGGAAACACAGCATGTCTGTATGACAGAATCAAATAAATCTTCAACAGAGGTTCTTACAGCACTCCAGGCATTGCTTTCCAGACCCCACTAAGATTATGTAAGAAATGAAATCCCACAAGGGAATGCAGTCTACTCTGACATGAGGAAGCCTCACACATGAAGGAAACCACACTTTATAACTGCCTGTGAGAGTATTTTCCAAGTCCCTATAAGATGCTCACTTATGAGGGAACCATTCAGGGAAACAGATGCTGTGTTTTCTCCAACAGATATTCATATACTTGGGATCACAGGGGCCCTTGGGTTTGCATGTCAACTACCAGTCTTCTTAGTCCCAAGAGGAGCTGCCTTCAAAATGAACAATGTTGAACATAGCTGAGATTTCACCTTTATCATAACAAAGTGTGTTTCCAAAAAACAATGTTGTCAGAAGGTAAATTCAAAGTTTCATTACATGCAAGTTAGATTTAGACTTGATAACTTCTCTCAAAAGGTAAATCTGATAATATATTGGCAACTTAAAACAATGATAATAATACCTAATTTGTGGAAAGAAAATAGTCTGAAGTTAAACTATTTTAATAGTTTTAAGTTATGTTCTGGTCAATAGTAGGATATAAATCTCAGAGAGGCAGTATATTTCAGGATAATGGTAAAGATATTAATTTCAGACTTTTAAGTATTATTTTAAAATATCTGAAGTAATCACTACATAAAACTTCCATATGTATAGAAAACAGTAATGGGATTTTTAAGAAAAGACAAAGCTCATTCAAACCAAAAGCATGAGAAAAAACAAAATAGAGGCAAAAAAGGGAGCAGAAAACTCATTATACGACTCCAAGCATATCAATTATTGCTAAAATCATAAATGGACTAAACTGTCTAGATTATGTTGAAAATAAAGATTGGGCTAAAATAAAACATAAACTTAAAGCTATGTATTCTTTTAAAAGAGACATAGGAGACAATACTAAAGAATAATCCTCAGTAATTATATCATTATCAGAAAAATTAGACTTTAAGGCAAAAAAGAATTACTAGAAATAAAAAGATATGTGATGAAAAAGTTTCAACACAGAAGGAATACACACATGGACAATATTAGTAATGAAGAAGAAGAACATAATTAGAGTTGTTTAAAGATTTAAACTGATTATTAAAGGGTATAGTTATAAATTTATACTACAATTTGGAAAACATAAACAGAATAAAAACATTCCTAGAAAAACACAGCTTAGCCCAAATCAACTCAAGAAGAAATAGAAAATCCAAGTAGTTTGTGTAAGATTGGTTTTAAAAGTGTTGCCAATCATTTAAGGAACAGGTAAATTCAATACACAACTCTTCTAAAGGAGAAAAAGAAGATACTCTCCCTCAACTCATTTTACGGTGGTAGCACATCTTATAACAAACCATATGAGGATAATACAAGAGAAAAACTTAGTACATTTCTCACTTATGAAGACAAATTAAATAATCATAAAAATTAGCATTCTGAGTTCAGCAATGGGTTAATAGTTAAATGCTATGAGTTAGGCAGGTTTACACAGAAATCACAATAGGTTTAATTAAAAAAATAATGCAATTAGTTGCATGCATATAAAGTAAAACTATGTGATTATTTCAATTAACAGAAAAATTTTTGTAATAAAATGCCATATTATGTATCATTAAATATGCTAGACACCAGTAATGAAAGGGAAATTCCATAATATTTTATAGGAGATACACAAAAACCTCATACTAGTGGATGAAATTTTAAAGTATTCCCTTTAAGATCAGGAATGCAGGCAAGAAACTGTTCTCCATCATTTGCTTTCTTCTGCCTCTGTACATCTACCCGGAACAGAGGAGTCCAGACCAAGATGGCAACATAGGAGGCTCCTGAATTTACCCTCTTGTACTGATGCACTGAATATACAGATGCCCAGGGAACAATTTCCTCTGACAGAAATCCAGAAACTAACTGAGTGACTGCTACATATTGGGTGATAATGCATAAAGTATATAAAATAGAACAAACATTGCTAAGAAAGTCACTTAAAATACAGTCAGGAGGCTACCAGGGAAGTGGGGCCTATGCACATCTTGTGCCTCAGTTTTAAGAGATGTGGTTAAGCTGCTAACCTTTTGATAAACTCAGCTCAAGGCTGAGTCATGAACACCTTGGAACACTCCTGTATGGATACGTAGGTTTTACCTCCCTCACTGGAGTACTGGAACTAACCAGTCCCTGTTAACCTAGCCAGCAATCCTTCATCTGCATGACAGAATTATACTTTGTGGTTTTTGCCTTTACAAACTCTGCCTTTCTTTGTTCTCTCTAGAATGCAGTTTGGGTTGCTACTTGAATCGGTCTCTCTGGATTATAATCCCTTTTCTTAAAAAAATGCCTTTTATTCTTTATTACAACCTAAACCATCTTTTGTGTGTATGTGTAGGGGGGTGTTGAGATGATCAACTGAGAAAACACCCATGTTGTAAAGGCCTGCGTCTAGGTGCTCACTGCATCCCTCCCCTTTGAGGTACTGTCAAGTTTGGGCACACGCTCAACTTACTGGGAGACACTAAGAGCGAAGACAGTGGCTTGGACAGTCACAAAGGTTTGCAATAGCTATCGTTTTCTATCTAGAACTGCAGATATATGTGAATACACAAACATATACACATTGGACTACTTTGCTTTCTAAAAGAAAATTCTGTCATTTGCAACAACATGGATGAACTCAAAGGGCCTTACACATTATACTAAGTGAAATAAGCTGGCCAGAGAAAAACAAATCTGTATGGTATCACTTATATGTGGAATCTAAAAAGAAAAAAAGTCAAACTCATAGACACAGAGAGTAGAATGGTGGTTGCTAGGGGCTGGTGTTGGGTGAAACAAGGAGAGGTTGGCAAAAGCACACGAAACTTCAGTTATAAGATGAACAAGGTGTGAGGACCTAATGCATAACATGGTGACCACAGCTGACCCTACTGCACTGTGTAACAGAAATTTGCTCAGAGAATAGAGCTTAAGTGTTCTCACCCTCCGCAAGGTAAATATGTGAGGTGGTGGATGCGTTCATTAATGTGATGGTGGGAATCCTTTCACAATGTAAATGTTTGTCAAATCTTCACACTGTACACTCTAGATATATTACAATTTTATGTGTCAATTATATGTCAGTAAAACTGAAAAATATTAAATGTCAAACAATTTAACTATCAATCAAATAAAGAAATAAAACCAAAAATGCATACTTTGACCATTTCTATTAAAATTACCAATTTGAATTTTTGTTTATTTAAATTACTAGGTCTAGCCAGTCTAATAAGACAAAACAAAACAAAAAAAAGTACATGGTATAAGGAATAGAAAAGGTGAAACAAAACATATTATTTGTAGATGATATGATTATCTATATATAAAATATGAAATAACCTGAACATAAATTATTAGAATTAATAAATAACTTATCAAAACAGATGAATACAAATAAACATGTCCACTTAATTGAGTTCCTATGTACTAGCAGCAGTCAATTACTAAGCCTAATTTATTAAAGTATATCACTCAAAACAGCAACATGTAAAATATCTGGAAGTGTATCTAACAAAAGATATTTTGACCATTTTTGAAGTAACTATAAAACTTTATTTAAGACTGTAAAGAAGACATGAACTTATGAAAAGGTAGACCACGTTATTAGATAAGGAGACTCAACATTTGTACAGAAGGACAAATGGCCAAGGCAGATAGGGTTCCTGAAGAAGAAAAACAGGAAGGGCTGTTTGATACAACCAGCTATAAAGACTTCTCAGAAGTCTGTAGATTGTATGAGAGTGTGGGGCTGGGATAGCAAAGACAGTAAATAAACCGATGGAGTAGATCAGAGAGTCCAGAACCAAACTCAGACATTTGTAGAACTTGATATTTAACACAATGGGTATTGAAAAACAGTGGAGAAAAGAAAACATCTGTTAAATAACTTTGGAACAATTGGTTATTTAGAAGAAAGAAAACTGCAAAACACTGATTACATAAAAACAATTCCAGGTAGATGAAAGATTTAAACCTAAACTATAGCTCTTGTAGCAGATTGATATATTTAAGATCTGTATGACCTTGGGCAGGGAAAGAGTTCTTAAACAGAATATAACAAGGACAAATCTAAAAAAACAACAGAAGCATTGGATTATATTAAAGTTAAGGATTAATTTTATCAAGAGACTGTAAAATCAGTGAAAACTCAAGCTATAATTTGAGAATATCTGCAACATGGAAAACTGAAAAGAAATTAAATCTGTATTACATAAATAACTTTACAAATAACTTTTTATAAAACTAATGACTAAAAAATGGTCATTGGATATGAATAGTAATTTTACAGAAGAGGAAATACAAATGGCCAATAAACATAAAAAGATGCTCAACCTCATTAGTTATCAGGGATATGCAAATTAAATCCCCAATGAGATAGCATTTCACAACCACCAGATTGTCAACAATTTTAAAAAGTCAGACAGCCTCAAGTGTTGCCAAGAATGTGAAACAATCGAGTGCTCATCTGCTGTTGGTCAAAGTGTAAATTGATACCTCGACTCAAGGAAACACTTTGGCATATGTTCATTCATTCACTATACAATAATTGGCCATTTAATATGCATCTGGTACTATTCCAGGACTACAGCCTAAACAAAACAGAGAAAGATTACCATTTCAAGTTAAACACGCACATCTTTTATGACCTAAATTCCACTTCCTGGAGAGGGTATGTCCCATAGAAGGTAAGTATATAACCTAGAGAAATCTTTACATATATACATATGTAAATGTTCAAAATAGTACTGCTTCTAATCAAATTAAGAAGGGTGAAAAGAAAAAGAGGAAAAAATGAAGAAAGGTGATAAGCCAAATGTGTATCATCAGTTGAATAGATATGTAAATCATAGTATGAAATACAAAAGAACATAAAACATTATAACTGAATGAACTATAGCTACATATCAAAAAATACAAATCTCAAAAAATATTAGTGGAAGATTATGTAACAATAGGTAAAAACTAAGCATATCCTAAAGATATATACCTATTTAGTGGTAAACTATAAGGAAAAATAAAGAAATATTATAATTAACACACAATTCCGGAGAGGAATTACTTCTGGACAGTATGAAAGGAGGGAGGATCTAAGGCAGGGTTTTATTTTTTAATTAGGTGGGAGGTATATGAGAGTTTAATTTACCTTTCTAAAATTACATCTATGATTACATACATTTGAAAGTATTTTACATTAAAATATTTTATATTTTACATTAAATATACTCTATGTCCTTAACATAATAATGAGGCTAAGTTTCTTTGCTTGGTTATCAATTTGAACCAAAACAATAAAGTAATAAAATCAAGAACTCACAAATGTCACTGCATACAAAAATAGTATATCCTATAACAGCATAATCTAATCTCAGAGAAAAATTTAAAAACAATTTAAAGTCATCAGAAAATGAAATAAAGGAAAGAGAATATATAATAATGTGATTATCAGGAACAAAATCTATAGTATTTTACAAAATTGTTTAAAGGTTCAATTAAATCAGTACTCTAAAAATATTTACGTATGTAAATTTTTCCAGACATACTACCATAATAGAACCATTATATAATTTTCTCCTTTAAGAAATGCAATTTGAAAATGGTTAACAAAAATGTTAGAAAATGATAAGAATTTCAATAATAGAAAGTTATTTATATAAATTGATTCAGCATAGAATCTGTCATGTTGGAAACCATATTTAGTGAACATTATTCAAACATAGAGGCTATGTAATGCTTTTTTCAGAATAGAAATATTGAAATGTAGGCTCTTTGTAAGAGGTCAATAATTATTTTGACCCTTTAAACAAAATTCTAATAAAGAACTGCTCTTTAGTATCTGGAAAGTTAGGAAGGAAATATATATATCATTCCTTACATATAAACAGTGCCTATACACATAAATACATTATTTTTACAGAAAAAATATAAAATTTTTGTAATTTAAACCACTAATGGTTTTCCTATAAACTAAGCTTATTTAAAATGCATACAGCTTATTTAAAATTATATAAAATAATTCAAGGGTCAATATATACTCTGAAAATGAATTCTAAATCTACGCCTCTATTGGTAGGCACACACACACACACACACACACGCAGGGGTGGGCAAAAGTAGGTTTACAGTTGTATGTGAAACGGTTTATTCTTATTTTATTACTTAGTAATTATTATATTATTTGCCATACAAACAATTGTAAACCTACTTTTGCCCCACTCTGTATATAATTTGAGGGAATACTCACAATACATGAGCATTACAATGAATTAGTATTTTTACTAGTACAGTAGTAGATGTAATGCAACATTAATTAAATTCACAGAATAAATGTTTAATTTCACCCACCTATTTTCAAAATTTATATATAGTAAAAAAAGTCTTCTGTGATTAAAAGATCTGTGTACACTGTTAAATCAATAATCTAATTTCTAAACAACTAAGTATTTAAAAATGTCAAGTGAAATTATTCTAGGACAGTTATTGATTCAGTGACAAGGTTAGCCATAAATGAACTATGGCTTTAACTACATTTTCCTATGACATACTTTTTATAGTCCAATAACAAAAGCAAGATTCAATTACCTTAAAATTACCCACCACATATATGAACATCTGCATGTGTGTGTGACATATATGTATATGTCCATATGTACATTTATATATTTTCCTTTTTTGAGATATACATACATAGGATCATTTTTGACAATTTCTCTGGGATGCTATAAATTAAGGTGTTGGGTTTTTATACAATGTATTTTTGGTACACAGTGATAATGTTTTCTATTTCTCTAGCTCTGTCAGTTTCACACTGCTCTACAGTATGAAATTGACAAGAAATGGTACAAAACCCAACAACTGGAAACACACAAATTTAACAAGAAATTAACATGCACATTGTTTGAAAAAGAATTAAAAAAATTTAAATCGATAGTTTGATAGCAATGACTATGTTCCAATTTGATAAGATGCTTCAGATAAAGAATGCTAGAGTCTTCTAAATTTATGAGCCTTTACACATGAACAAATGTTTTTAAAAACATGAAAGTAGGATAATATAGACAATGGCACACTACCACACTACCTTACAGGAAAAGGTATATACTGTTCCTAAAATGAAATCTTAAAGCCATGTCATTTGCTTATATCCATAGGGTTAAGTTGTAGTTCCTACTTTTGCATTCTTATAGATAAGATAATGGTCCTTTCAAACCTCCTCTCCACAGCAACCTTTTCAACTTCCTTTACAACAAAGATGAAATAACAGTTAAAGGGATGAATGGTGTGGAAAGTCACCTTTGGTATTGTCTTTCCCATCATTAAAATCTCTTGTCTCGTCATTGCCCAAATAAATTAGGTAGCATTATTTGGTGTCTCAGAGGTGGGACACCACTTCACACCTCCTTTCATCTTCTTAATACTTGCCTTGCTCTTCTCCATATCTTTTCCATGTTTTCATCTGTCCCTTCCAGGCCCATTCAAGGCACTGTTTTAACAATACAGTTAGACGACCCATTCCTAGCATTTCCACTTACTAGCTGTATGATTTAAGGGCAGCTTCTCTCTGGACCTGTGCTGCTCACTAGGATATGAGAGAGTACTTATATTACAACAATTTTTTAAACAATGACTATAAATGTGATTTTATATACAAAGCACTTAGCGTAGCTAGTAGTTGGCACAAGATAAGACCTCAATAAATTGTGGTGGTGGGGTACTTTTTTTATTACATCACCTTCTACTGCTTCTATTCCAGACTTTCTACATTGTTTCACCATGACAAAGACCAATATCAGTAACACAAAAGTAGCCAGAAAAATATGGGCTATTTGTTTGCTTAGTAGGAGATTTATAATAATGGGAAGAGGAGGATAATATAATAATAGTAATAGTAATAACACAAACATATTTCACAGGCATTATTTCATGTAATATGCATAGCATTTCTATAAGTTTTGCAGATATTATTCTCCTTATTTTAAGGATGAGGAAACTAAACCGAAGTGTTAGAGAGTAAGTAGCCAACTGGACATTGATCCTGTTAGTGTATAATGAAGACCAGAGGCATATCACTTCAACCTGAGTATTCCGCAATGTGTGATTTAAATAAGCATGCCATCCCATCTTGAAATATTAACCCTTTGGTGCAAGTAGTGAAACACTTGGGCTATAGTGATCTGTTTAAATGAGATGAAAAAATACTCAACACTAAAAATAGATCATTGCTACCTTGAAAGATGATTTGAGTGTTGCAAAAGATAATGTATCAGGTAATCCTTCAAGAGCTATGACTTTATTAGTTTCATTAATTAAAAATGTATTAAAATAGACTCTAACATGAGCAACCCTACTTAAGATATCCATCAATTTCATCTTTCCAAAAAGTAGTACTCCAAACAGTGTAAAATATAAATGATTTACTTTCTGGTATAAAAGTCTAAGCAATATTATGATCCTACAGTATGAACTATCTTATAATTTAATGCTTGGAAAAGGTCCTTTATAACTGGGAAAATAATATCTGAAAAGTATATGATTGCTACAGTTATAAACAACAACTTCCCACCTTTTAAGGATTAACCACGGGAAAGAGCACTAATGCTTACCACTGTTCTATAATCTACATAAGATTCATAATCTACTTAAGTAGACTATAATCATATAGTCTTTCTGATCAGTTATATTGTTTAATTTTTATAAACTTAGAATTTATATAAAACAAGGATAAATTTGGAATTATATGATTAAAAATGTAACCAATGAACATGTCCAAATAAAAAACTGTTTTGAATAACCACCATCCTAAAACACCATGTTACACCTAAATTCTACATATTTAAGCCATATGGTACACATCAAAGCTACCATAATAAAGTGACTGAAAAGATTTAGTTTGAACATTGAAGAAATCTTATTTGTGAGCAGATGTCTACACTAGTTTGGAGGCAGCAGGTTTTCATTGGGTGACTAATCACATTACTGGGGCATTTTTGTGAAGTCTACAAAATGGGTATTTAGTAGTGAAATGCTTGCAGATTAGTAACAAACAATGTAGGCACTTCAAGATATTTCTGCAGAGCATCACAGTCACAGTACGTGCCCTGAATCTTAAAACACAGGCGGTTTGTCCCCATCCTCAGAGAGCAACTGCCCTTTTGTCAGGTTTGACTGTTTTCAGACAAACATGAATGGGAGATTCGCCTGAATAAAAGGCACACGAACTCTTGTGGCACAGTTATCTCGTGTTCTGAGAGCAGCTAATTGTGGAGAAACCCAAAACACATTACAAATTTTCTTCTCTTTTTTTAAACTATGACTGCGGCTAATCTTCAGAAATCTATATGAAGGGTAAAAATGTGGCTATGAAATGAAGTCACATGAAAAATATCCCTAGAATTTCCCAGCTTAAGTGGTTCTTAAAGAGTACTTAAAAATGTAGTCTGAATCTCTCATTTTGGCAAGAAGGACTTTGAAGCCCAGAGGGTTATGTGACTTATTCAAGGTCTTAAAGGCAAGTAGTAGCAGCCTCAAGCCCAGAGTCCAGAAAACCCAACTCTCATCTGGTGTTCTTTCCACCACCCTACAATGTCTTATATGGAAGGGAGCAGTCGCTGTGTAAGATCCACCTTTGTGAAGTTTCGGTTTTAAAAATTTATCTTTCTCATAGTTAATCATTTCTGGCCCCAAATAAAACAACATTAATATATGTGTAAATATTTTTTAAATAACTTCGGTTTTTAAGTCTACTGTTATCTTCTCTCAATATGCTGTACTTTCTTCCCAGAGAACTGGGGTCAACAGAAATCCCAAATATTGGTCAGCAAACTAAAGTCTTTAATTTCTAAAGATTGGGAAGACAGGAAAAAGAAATTCTCAGTTGGGAAGACAGGATAAAGAAAATCAATGCTAGTTTACTGCATCAGTGATAGAAAGCATTCTATAATACTCTTCAAGAACACTCATGTCATTTTGTGTACTTATAATTTTAAAGTTCACTTATATATTTTGATAAAAGATCAAGTTAGGAATCTATTAAAATTTATTAAAACTAAGGTAGCACAAATAGTTTTTAAATTTTTCTTCAATACAACCCACAAAGTAAGGTCTTCTAAAAAGATTCAAGTAGTTTATACTTTAGAGTATCAGACAAAGAATATGTTAAATTCTAATGACTGGTGGAGTTAAGACAAAACTTCAAAGAAAATTTAGCTCGTGTGAAATATTTATACTGGAGTCAAAACTGGATTAAAGAAAAATAATGAAAATATTCTTCTATACTTTAAAAAAGGGAAATTAACTTACTTTTTGTTCAAGTTCCCCCCAAATCCCAAAAGAAACATTTAATTCTCTAGGACTTGCTGAAAGACCAGTTAGAAAGGAAGGCAGCTCGAGCTGAATTAATCAAGCAAACGTCATCGACAATCAACGGAACCTTCCTGGTGATTAAACTCCATTTGAGACAGCTGGAGGTAGACTCAATCTAGTCCGAGAGTCCATGAAAACAGAATCTTAAGAGTGCAAAATGGTTTTAGAAAACTGACTTCGCAAACAGTTATAAACCTCTCAGCATTTTCAAGGCTACAGGGACAAAATCTAAGTTAAAAACCAGGAAAATAAGTCTTACATTTTCAAATTTAGCAATATCATATAAACTAATATAGCTTCTTACCCAATATCATTTCTTATTTTTCCAATTGAATAAGGATTATATGAAATATTCACGTTCCCCAATTTCCTAACTATTCCAAGGGGTCCCATAGATATTAGCAATCAGGAGGGCAGGAAATTGAATACCATAGTGTTCCAAGGCCAGGGTTGCTTAATTGTCAATGTTAAATTGTTAAATCTTACTAGATCTGGATTCTTGTTCAATCGCTTTAACACATGATGGGAAAATTCTAAGACTGATCACACCCTCATTAGAGTGGCCACACATCCCAGTGCGAGAAAACCTGAGTTTATGCCGTGGTCCTGGCTTAAACATTAACAACGCTTGTAAAAGTCCCATTTTGATGGTAAATCCTACAACCATCACCAATAAAGAACTTTAAATGGCCCCTTCCCTTACTGTACTAATTGCCAAGAAGACCTTTCTTCCATATAACTTAATGCTAAAAAAGGAGGGTAAATGCTGACCTTGCCATAATAGAAAGATTTCAGTTTACACCTTGACTTTTTAGTCCTACCTCCTGTCCTTTTTCTTCACTACTTTCTATTATTAGTATACATTTTGCTCCTTCCTATGACAATTGTGCATTACTCTTCTGACATTTTTCCACTAGTGCTTGGTTAGCTTGGAAACACAGACCTAATTTACAATACTAAATCTATAAAAAGATGCTTCAAAGCCACTAATTAACTTACAAATCAATTATTGCAACACAGTTCATTTGCAACTTGGATGCAGCTTCTGTACTGATAAAAGAATTTAGGACAAAAGTTATGCTTAATAAATGCTACTGAATTAACACCCAAATGAATAAATAAAGGAATAAGAGAGGAATTTATAGACAGGAGATTTACTGTGAAGTAATAGAAAAATTCCTAAGCTACAAAAACAAAGAGACAGGATGGCAGCAAGATAAAGAAGCAGAGAACTGAAGTGTCATTAAGTTTGAAAGAGTCCCTGCCATGCACTGGTTTTCCACAACGACCAGAATGTCCTAAGGCACCAAAAGTTATAAACTTGGTCTACTGGGGACATTTTTTCTTTTTACTGTAGAAATGTAATTCAGGCTTTATCATGGAATCACTAGTTTAAATGGGTTAAATTGTTAGAAATATGTATTAAGCAGGCCAAAATGCAGGTAAAATATGCATACATTGACCTTTAACCTGTAATTCTCAGATCTGGCTAGTACTGCTCCTATTTTGCAAGGTAACTAAGGAGGCAAACCTCTGCTTTCACTTTTTCACAATTACCATGTTTTTAAGCATCGTGTCAGGCTCTATAGCACCCATACCTTTATTTGTTCATCACTCCTACCCAATTAGGTACATTTTTGTAGATGCAGAAACTGAGTTTCAAGTGTTAGGGACCTTGCCCACATAGTTAATATGAGGCTGGGCCACAATTTGAACTTGTGGCTCACCGATGTCAAAGCACAAACTCCTTGTCACTATGCTTTATTATGTAACTGTTAACAGTGTCTTCACCATGAGTTCATTTGTGGTGCTTCTTTTAAAGGTTCTCCATTACCTGCACAGTACAGCACAAACCCCTTTAACCACTGATTCTCAGTGGAGGCTTTAGAACAAACTGAAGAGCTTTTAAAAACACCCATGCCAATGATGCTGGTTTAATTTATCAGGGCAGAGCCTGGGCATCAGTATTATTTAAAAGTTCTCCAACTAATTCTAAAGTGCAGCTGGGACTTGGTGTATCCAGAGACTTGTACACCAGGCCCTCTGAAATAGCTTGCCTGCTTTGCAAAAACACTGTTTCCTGACAGTTCTTCACAGTCATCTCACCCTTCAGACATACCGCAAACAGATCACCATTTGGCACTAATCTTAACACAAAGAAATAATACCTATCAAAGGAAAGAAACTTCTTTGGATTAGAATCTCTCTCTCTCTCTCTTGCTCTAGCTTTCACTCTCTCTCATTCACCCTTTGTAGTTTGGATATTATAGTGCCTGTGCTGATTCTTGGACACTTTGAACTTATTAAAACTATGTAACATAGCAAGTGTGTGAGGCATTTTTCTCTTCTCTATTTCTGCTGTCATTTTTATAAGGCAGAGAAAGATGGAAATTCATAGAATATTAGCATTAAGTCGACAGTGATGGTGTCCAGTTAGCTCAGCCGATAAGAGCACAGTGCTAATAAAACTAATATCATGGCTTTACTGTCATCTAGTTGGCTCTGTATGGATTCACAAACACAAACTTAACTTGGTAGACAATGCATAAATGCATATAATCAGCAATTATGTCGCTGATCATAATAGGGAAGGATATATATATATTTACCTGTGGGAAAATCCAATAGTATCATCTTCAACTGCAAACAACAGCATATTTTAAAGAGCAGCAGTATAGCCAATTTAGAACAGTTAAAAGACTGGTCTAGTTAATCAACAATTAGCTGATCATAATATTAATCAAGTCCTTCGTGCCACATTTCTGCAGGCTGACACTGAATTATGAGATAAAATTACTCCCACTTCAGCTCAGCTGGGATTTTGAGCTTATTAAACAAAAAGAATGAGTTAAATTAACATTCAAAGAAACAAGGGAATTCATGATAAAATGTCCATCATCTCCTCATGACTTCGTATTACAACCCCAAAGGTAAGATCACCCAGTGTTATGAATTTCTCAAACAGAGAATTAAATGTATGAGATTAAAAACCAAACCCTCCGCACAACGGAGAAAGCTCAGCAGTGCACTGGATGCTCTCATGTTTGTGGAATGAAGGCAGGCTTATTAGTATTGTCACATAGTTTTGGTCTTTCTTACTTATCCTCTTAATATGGTAGTGTGACATGCACTGAGGTACTTCAGAAGCTTTCTTTCACAAAGCTGAGGTCCCTAAGGGACTTGTGTTTTCACTAGGGCAATTGGAAGTATTTTATGGGAGGGACACTCAAGTGATTGTGTATGAGCACGAAAACTTGAGGAGTATATTTCCAGCGAGTTCTGGAAGGAAAAACACACACCATCAGGCAGGCTATGGCTGGACACTGGGAATAGTTACAGAGGGTCAAAGCAACACCTGCTCAGGACTTGGCCAAACCCTAGCTTTTCACCTTGAACTTATAAGGAGCAGACACTTGAGAATACTTGGGAACTTATAAGGAGCAGATACTTGGATGATGATCTAGGCTAGATAATCATCCTAGTGTCTGGTGAAATAGCTTATACTTTACATTTTTTTCTCATCTGTTAACTGTGGCTAGAAACTATGTAGTCATCATCTGACAAACTATAAGCTTTTACTGTGATAACTTGATTACATAGCATTCTTCCCATTTTCCCACCATTTCTTTTATCTTTTATTTTATTTTTATATGAACATATCTGTTATTCTCAAAAGTAAACCATGTATAGAACAAAAACTTCAAAATTAATACAGGGTATAATAGTTAAATAAACCTCTACTTCAGGCTACCCTTCAAACTGGCCTTCAGATTTCTCAGAGTCCAGTGTGGAGAAAAGCCTGAGGGAGGGGAAGACTCTCAATGCCATGCGGATGGGATAGCTCCGTGGGATCCTGCTGCACCTAGAGTCAGAGCTGGCCCAGACCAGGGTGGCTTGGCAGCACCGGGCCCAGATGCCTGAGGCCCTGCTGAACATCAAGGTCAAGATGGGGGCTGAGATCAGCACCCATCGCCACCTGCTGGAAGAAGGGAAGTACTTTGATCTTGCTGACACCCTGGACAACAGCAACTCTATGCAATCCATCAAGAAGACCACCAGTCTCAGGACTGTGGATGGGAAAGTGGTGTCTGAGGTCAACATCAAAGTTTTGAGGCATTAAAGGCAGCAGAAGTGGGGCACCTCTTGGGGGCACTCTAATAAAAAGTTCAGAGATCACTGAAAAGAGCAGTCTACTTCAAACACTACAAAGGAGAATATAACTTTGAACTCAGTCTCCAGTCTCCCTATGAAATTCATTCATCCCCTTTCTCTTTCTTCTCCTCCCACCCCCTTTCTCCCTCTCTCTGTATGTATATATATATGTACACTCACATATTAACACACAAACACATATATATCTTTTATACAAACAATACATGTTTTGTTCTGCATATTTCTCATTTTACTTATATCTTGTACACGATTCCATATCAGTTCTGACAGGTGTACTTCATTATTTTAAATGACTGTGCAATATTGGCTATGGTTTGAATGTTTGCGAGCCCCCAAATTTGTATGCTGAAATCCTAATGCCCGATGTGATGGTATTGGGAGGTAGGAACTCTGGGCGGTGCTGAGGTCATGAGAACAGAATCCTCAGGAATGGGATCTTGTTCTTATCAAAGAGTGCCCACAGAGATCACTTGGTCCTTCTGCCTCATGAGGACACAACGAGAAGTCTGCGACCGGGAAGAGGGCCCTTCGCTCACCGTGCCGGCACCCTGTTCCCTGACTTCCAAAATGGTGAGAAATAAATGTCTGTTGTTCATAAGTACTCAGTCTGTGGTATTTTGTCATAGCAGCCCAAACAGGCCAAGACAATATCACACAGCATGAATGAACCATAATTATCACCATCATCTACAGCTGGTTATTTTTGTTTGATTTTCCTACTACAGATAATGTTATAATAAAATCCTCTATGTATTTGTATATAGACACATGAAAGAAAAATGTAGTGTTCTGTGTATCTTTGCATACATATGCAAGTGTATATCTTGATTAAATCTGGGGTACTAAATTTTCTGGGTCAAAAGACATACAGATTTTAAATTTTGATAATTATTTCCACATTGCCCTGTGAATACACGAACCAATTTACACCCTGCCAACCAACATATTACCATAGGTTTCATCTTGCCCATCTGATGGCTAAGATAAAAAGTGTCTCACTAAAGTTTTAAGTAATTACTTATTTTTAAAGAATTGTGAACAATACTATCAAATAATTTACAGAGTTCTGCACAAGTGTTCACAGATCCTATATTCAAGTGCCTGATACTATACTCAAGTGTTCTATCCTTTGGCCCAAGTTTTAAGTACCCCATTTACTCTGTGCCAAGTATTGGTTCCAGGTGCACCTGGAGCCAGTTGTATTGAGAGTTACATAATTAGAAGAATGAGGACACAGTTCCTACCCTCAAGGCAGTCTAGTAGGAGAGAAATACAATAAAAATAATAAATATCCATTGTTTTAAGTACAATAATAGAATATGCATACTCTTTGGATGTAGACATTATTAACTCTGGATAAAGAGCTTGTTCCTTGAATATACCTTACTTATCTAATTTATTTTTACATTTTATAGACTATGCAAATGTGATTAGGAACATAATATAATACTTTGGTCAGCAAGAAGTATGATTATGCAATTACAGCTAATAATTAAATGGTCTGATCAGGTCAAAATTATTTTAACTGACTCATCCATACTTATAATCTATATTTATTACAATAATTTATATATGTAAAATAATTTATAAAACTATCTTGTTTTCTATGTGTTTTGGGTACTTGCAACTTTTCCTGAAAAATAAATCATAGCACTCATTTTGCAGATATTTTAGCTATTCTTTTGATTAAAAGAATCAAAGCAAAAACTTTCATCTTCTGCCCTTCCTCCTCCACAATTCACTGAACTATTATACTTTTAATATGTGGTGATTGTTATTAATTGTCTAACTTGTAATACCACACTTGCCCTAAAGTATGAGGTGTGTTAAGGGTCGTCAATTACATACACAGAAGGCCCTTTAAGTATTCAGTTCCAATAAAATGTGACACAAAAGTCAACATCATTGATTGGTAGACTATTATGTGAGCTTTTAATTGCCATTCCAACCTTCTCTGAAAGCTGTCTTCCAGTCAACAAGAAAGTTTTAAAACTTTATCCCTGAACTAAATTTGACACACTGATTGCACTACCATTTCACATCTTTCTTTAACTTCCAAATTTTATCATATTGCAGTCCACTGGCAAGTCCTCACTTAAACGTAAACATTCAGGCTGAGCTACCCACAGAATTAGGCCGGAGAAGCTGGTGTGACATATGGATGCTGTCGGGTGGAGTGGGCAAGGGGGCTCAAAGGTCTAGGTTTGACTCCCAGTCCTGCTCCTGTCAGCAAGTCACTTACCGTTTCACTGATGGTGCTGATTTATTTTTAGGATAATGTGCAAATACTACTTTTTTTACTTCCCAAGGTTATGATAAGGATCAAATGAAATAATAGATAGAAAAGGATACAGTAAGGTTCCCTGGTCCCCTTTCAGAATCCCCTTCCTTTCCCACCCAGGCCAGGTCTGTATGTGGCCCTCGCCCACCAGAGCCTCCCACACTGAACCCTTCCATTTGGAGCTCCTATGCCCCAGGCCCGTGTCTCCCAACAACACTTACAGGCTCTAGGTTTTCTCTCTCAGACCCTCATTGTTACTAGAAGACAGCTGTAATATTAAGAAACAATAACTTCTAAATAATAATTGGCTACATTCTTTGAGTAGCCAATGGCACATGCCAAAGCATCAAGTCATCATTGGCTACCTCACAGCTTCTACTAACTTCTGATTGCTTCATATCCCTTCCATTTCGCCTCAACTTGCCTCACACAAAACTTTATACACATGACTCTAACCTAATCTTTAGAATAAATCTATGCAGTGAAATCCATTATTATTATTTCTTCACAGATGAGGACACGGAGACTTGGAGAGTGAAGTTGTTTGTCCATGGTCCCACTGCTAAGCTGTGGTGGGGCTGAGCTTTAAACCTCACAGAAAGCCCTCCCACCGTCACCGCACTCTACAGCTTTCCCTCAATGCAGAACTGATGTAGTGAACAAATGGTCCTGTTATATTACCTTATTAATTTAACAAGTTCATATAATTGTAGAGTCTAAAGTTGGAACATCATCTACTTTAACCATCAATTCAAACCTTAGCCTTTTTTCCTCACACACTGAAGTCACATTTTGCCTTATTGGTAGTTCAAACAGCATTCACTTGATTAAAGAAGAATAATGACAAGATGTACAGATAGGAATCTGATACTGGTTAAATCACTTGTAGCTAAAGCAAGAAATAAGTGTTAGAGATCATTTCCAAGTCATCCCTATTTTCTCCTTACCCCAATTAAAGCATGATCCACAACCCACTGTAGGGTCTTTAACTGCTGGGTGCACAGAGTGACAGCCACTGTTTGTCCCTCTAATACATAGCAGTGGTTGTGTACCTACAGCACACAAAATCCAAAAGCTCCAGTTAAGCAAGAATTACCTGATTTATCATAAATACAATATTACCTAACGTGCAATAAAAATACATAAAATGCAGAAAAATACCAGAAAAAGAGGTCCCTGTAGGATTCATTTCTGAATCTGCTTACTCCTGATTATTTCGACTTTTTTTCCCAAAATTCAGGCTCCTGTTCCTTGTACCCCTCAAATAAAATTGAATTAAAAATGCCACTTTAACTTGCTTGAAGAAACAGAAGGTTACAAAAAGTAAAGTCATTCCCTCCAGCATCTTCTAAAAAACCAACACTACCAAAGAGTGGATAAGAGGGGAAAAAATAGAATTTCTGTAGACCTCCCGGTGAAATTCACACAACATTCTGAAATGTCAGCAAAGAGATGTTTAGCTAAATGCCCCAGTGGCACTGCAGACTCCCTGGACAGAATCAAAGATAGACATCTCTTCACTCTGAAAGAAGAGGCATCCCCCGTGGGAGACTCCTAATTATCATTCAATTGCCATTTGCCAAGAGAATATAGCTATTGAGCAATTTCGCCTTATAGGAAATTAAAAAATAGACTCTCAAAATACTAGTAACTTTGACTTACTCACCAGTGCTTTTTCTAAAAAGGTGAGGACAATTGCAAAGAAAAAAATGTTTTTTGAAGATAACTAATGATTGAGATTTAGATTATGGATTCACATCGGTATTTTACTATAACAAACAGACCACACAGCCAAACAGGACATGGAGACTAGAACAGAATGCTATTTAATGTAAACAGGAATCAGAATCTTTTCCCAAAGAACACAGTGTAGACGCCACAAAGGTCACCAATATTATTTTAAACAATCAGAAGAAGTAATGCATAACTAATATTTATGACTAGACAAAGGTAGACAACAGGTTGCTGTGGGGAGGTAGAACATAATATATTTTGAGATCCAAAATAACCCTATTGAAATAGTGGTATACTGTTACTAGACATTCAAAAATGGAGGTAAATTCGAATTTGTCCTGTAGGACAAGAGACATTGATAAATGACCTAGATCAATGGGTCTATTTTTTTCAATTTAATTGAAAAGAAGATACGGTTTATGGAACACTTCTTTATTGGGCTGGTAGAGCTAATCCATTTCCAAAGCTTGGGTTAACTGCTCTCACATTCAACTGGTCAAGTTGGGCTAAAAATAGTTTTCCTGCTTTGACATGTCATACGGCTGATGTAGAGAGAACTGAGGTGGCATTTTAGACTGTGTGCAAAAAGCTTAGCTTAAAGAATTTACTCTAAACATCTCTACCTTATTCGCTAATCAACAGCAAGATTGCCTAACACTAAATTTTGTTACACTCTATGTAAGTTTATGTCTATATATATCTTTCTCCTTTTGAGAAACAAATTTTGCACTGCTATCTAGTCACTCCTGCTGGGAATATTTACAAAAATAGTGGAGGTGGGGAGATATTGGGAAGTGAGAAGAGAGAAGAAAGGTAATGCAGAGGGTTGAGTAAGCAAAGAGGGCTTTATAATACAGCCTTGGCTGAGATGAAGGAAGATGAAGGAGCCTTTATTCCTTATATTCCTGTGGGGAGGTTGCCCGATGTGTCAGAGTGACATTCAGAGCCAGGCTAGCACATTGTGCTCTGCTCTGGTGACATTAAAGTTGGAGTAACTGGGCTGGGAGCAGTGTTCTGGATAAATAGCTTAGCAACTGGGCATTACATTGATATATTAATGCATCTTTAAAAATTTCAATAAAACCCACCTATAAATATTTTGATATCCTATGAGGAATATAGTAGGTACACAATAAATATTATATCTATTCTATTTTACTCAGCAATGGCGCACTGAATAATTATAGTATCTTATAGATTTTCTTCCATGTCAAGTTTGCAAGTTACTGTGTCTCTCTGAGAAACCTAGGAAGTGGCAGTCAAAAGTAAGAGTCCTAGAAAGTGCAAAGGACTATGACCATGTGAATAAAGTCTAGATGGAGGGACCTCTCCCATTAGGCATCTTTACTATGACAAAACAAAATTAATTTATACTCATCTCACACATGTTGAGGCAGGACAATGGTGAAAATGTTCTAGTTTCCACTGGAAATTAATTATACAATTCTCAGTATTATTTAAAATGTTACTGACAGCTGTTATTCAATGTGATGCCTTTATGGTTTTATCTCACTATTTACAGGAGGCTTTCATATCCTCACGTACAATTTCTGCTCCACCAATGCTTTTTTTATACCATTTTAAGTTTCTCAGATGGGAACTTTCTTATCATAGGAGTTTCCAAGCATAAACTCTAACAGTAGAAACTGATTTCTTTTATAGGGATTTGAAGCCTCCATTGCGACTCTGTTAGGACCCAATTATATAGCTAATTTTTGGAGATTTGCTTTACACACCCAATCAAATTTAAATTTCAGCTAAATAATGTATAGTTTTTAGTAAAAGTATGTACTAAATATTGCATGGCACATACTTATACTAAAATTATTCATCACCACAGCAACATACCTCAAAACAAAATACAAACTATAGAAATGGTCCGAAATAGTTACTGAACATATATATTGGAAAAGCTCAATGAACTTAAAGTGAGTTTACTACATCCGCTATATTTCATAACTGATTATTTTTTAATCTGCTGAAGGGAACTCTGGGTTGTTATCTCTTTATCTAAAAGTAAAAAGATGCAGGTAAATCACTGAGATACATGAGAATCCCATATTTTCATGATAACTTTCTAAATCCTATTTTTTGAAAGAAAAGTTACTCTTAAGACTTCAGGCAGCTATGCTAAATTATCCCTCACTTCCTCTAGAAAATTTTCTATGGTCTGTGAACTGTGAAAAGTTTTCCTATTCTAAGAGAATTCTGACACATTCTAAAACTTCTTTAAAGGTTTCATTTACTAAACACATTACATCATCAGGAAATTTAAAGAGAAAAATCTCAATGCACTTCTAACCTTTGAAATTTCAACCCACAAACCCAATTTGTTTCCTGGGCCTTGGGGAAGTGAGACATATGATACTTATTTGTAAGCCAAAATCTAAAACAAAATCCCCCTGACAATCTAATGATAACTTGTGACATGACATTCCCAAAAGAACAGAAGAAAAAAATTGTCTAAAATTATGCTTCATGTAAAAACAGAAAATCTTTTAATTATAATGCCACATAGTATATCCCTGCATTTCAATAAATAACATTTTATTTTGAATCCTTAATCAAGTGTAATCATCTTATCTAGGCAAAGATCCAAGGGGTAACAAGGAAAAATCCACAAAATTCAATATTTCAGAAGTGTTTTCAGTTTTGTTGTCAAGGCCACATGAAAGAAAAAGTACAAAAACACCATTCCACCCCGTACCCCAATTCACCTAATATATCCATTACCACCATGCAAAGCATAAACACAAGAATAAATAATTCATTGAATATCCTTGGTAGTTAATTTTGATTACTTCTATTTCAAAATGCATTATGATCAATAAAACTTTCAAGAAGATTTATTTTCTGATGGGAAAAAAAGGCTAAGGGAGTCATTCTTACAACATCTACAAGTAAATTTTCTCTATTATCATTCTGTGGAAACAAAGAAAAACTATTTTCATATTTATGTAATTTTAGCATTTGGGAGATTTTACTTTTCAAAATAAAGCAGTTTTATGAAAGGAGACATTTTTCAATATTTTTACTGCATCTTGACAATGTTTAATTTTATTCCTAACTAACCCTCCTCATAACACCTATATGCAATAAAGTATGGGTAGTTTATATCAAATATAAATTACATAAAAGCCTCTCATTCTCTCCAACAGCGCTCTAGGATGTATTACGAAACAAGCAGATAAGCCTTAAGGATTGTACAATATGGTCAACACAAATAGAGTGGTTTTCTGCAAACATATTACAAAAAGTTGAACAAATACCTTACATTTCAGAACACAGCTATTTTAATGTCACATGTCAAGTAAGTTCCCATGTGGGAAATGTTAGCACTTTAAATCTGCAGGTCCTGGATTAAACCACGTAAAGGAAATCTGGAGAAATGACAATGCATTCAGAAAGGGACTAGCTTGAAGGTAAGAGTCTCTGCTTGGTGGTCTAATTAGGTGACCCCCCCAGTTCAGCTTTTTAAAAATTTGTCATAGAGACACCTTAGCAGAAGCTGTCAGCTTTGACAGAATACCAAAATCCTGGCAGTGAACCATAAATGGACCATTACCACAAAAAGAGCTGCTAAATGAGAAACCATGTGCTCAGTGTAAAACTAATTTCATGCTTTCAAAAGCACACAGTGGCTTCTAGCAAGATAGTGGCCCTGGGACTTGCTGAGACAGACTGGCGAACACAAACGGTTTGCTCCTGATGCGTCTGCTTAGCCAAGCTTTACATGTACTGGCAGTAAATGGGGTTCTCGAATCTTCTGTCAAACAAGTACACATTTATCTATAACTTTACAGCTGAAAGCTATAAAACAGCTGCCACAAATTTAGCAGGAGAAACACATACACACACATTATATATACATACATATATATATACACATATATACATATATACACACATACCCCATGTGCCATGTAAGCTTCCAATCAAATAAAAACAGATTTCTCTGCAGACCTTATGTTCTAAACAGACACTTAATAAGCATACTGCTATTTGAATACATCATAAGTCTCACAGTCCTTTCTTCTTTATAGACAGCTTCTCATCATGTAGGAATTGCAGTTTAGAAGAACCTAAGCAATAGGACTCCATCTGCTCAGAGGCTAACTTTGAGTTTGCCCTTACATAGTTGCCTTTCAGATACTCTATACTTATAACGCTACATCAGACAGTCTGGGCACAACAACCTAGTAATTTAACTACCCAGGTGAGTCTCAGTATTTTATTTACATTTAAATGATAAAATCTGCTACATTTAAAAGATCACATCTAATTAAAACATGCTTTAGGAGGAAATGCTGCTAATTTTCTCTTCTCTCGTTCAGTATATCATCTCTAGAAATCAATTACTGTAGGTTGTCCAGTGCCCGGCAGGTCATAACTTTTAATTATTAATAATGTCAAGCTTAACAGGGTGTCAACTCCAGTATGTAACCATTTCACTTACTCTCTTAGTTACCTTGTCAACATCACTTATTTCCTCCTGTTTACATTTCACATCAAATATTCTATAAAGCACATTTAGTTCTTAACCTTTTTTTGTATACCCGAAGCACATTATAACACTGCTAATTACCTACTTAATGTAATGATAAATTGCACAATATCACTGATTTGTTCTGAATGTTTAAAATGCAAAGGAAGTCACCTATGTTAAGATGTCCTCAGCAAACAGCTAGCACAGAAAGAAAAGAATACTATCACACCCATTTAAGGAGTAACTTCCCAATAAAATTAAAGAATCATACATTTTTCTCTTCAGAGTTGCCCCTTCAGATCTGTCAGCACAACGTGATAAACACAATTGATAACTCCACGGGATTCAACACAGCGTACGAAAGAATCTGTTACTGACACCTCAGATGCTGGTGTCTAAGTTTAGGATAAAAATGCTCACCTCTGCTAGGAAGTCCACTCCACATCCTCGTAAGGCTTTCACCAGCTTCGAGAGCAACCAAGTTCGATAAACAAAACTTCCAGTGTGTGACCAGTGTCATGCACAGTGCTACTGAGACTTGGCTCCAGCCCTGATGATCTGCGTGACAGTACCACACTATATCAGTGCAGCTCCAAACCTTCCCAGATGCCGGCTTATTGCACTGCTCATTGAAAATCCTTTACACGCTGACAACATTTTAGGGAAGGACAAGCACACTCTGAGTCATTTGTAAAGAAAGCAGAGCAATTTCAGTTCTCTATCTCCACGCGTGCTGAAACCAGAGGCACTGTCAACCTACAAGTCTGAGGTGCATTTAAGCTGAGACACAGGCAACCTAAGCCTTCATTATCAATGCATGAAATCAGCCACTGTGATCAAATTCAAGCAAACCACAAAAAGGATGTGATTATGAAAAGCTCCACAGATTTAGCACCAAACCTTGTGGAATGAAGACTCATCTAGTGAAATTGTGTAAATGTTAAAAATAGCTCTGGCTTTTCAACAATGAGCTAGATACAGAGAAGAAATCAGTAGTCTATATTATAAGGACTTATCATAAAAGCTGTAAAAATAGCTGTAGGTTCCCGGGACTTCTGTATAGACAAATGAAATCACTAGAGGCTATTACAATTATAACACAAAAAATGACCATATGTTCGACAGATATCCATTAAGAGAAATTTAAATATCTTTTAACCCCTATGTGCCTGTGTCTAAATTAAAGTAATAATGGTAGTAAAAATGTGCAGGGCTATGCCAGCACCAGGACAAAATACAACTAATTTCACTCTAAGACAAATTCTTAAACAATAAAAATTTAAAGTATTCTGTGTAAAAAGAAAATAAGCATAAAAGTTAGAGTATTTTTCATACCACAGTCTTTGACTGCTTATTCTTAAAGTACATAGTTCAGTCCATATATCCCTCCCCAGCCACCCCATATTTATACCTTTACCTTTTACCACCCTTCCTCTTCCATTACTGTACTATAAGATCCAAGAGGCCGCTGGCACAGTATTAAGAGGAACAAGGCAGCTATACCTCAGAAAGCAGCAGCAATGATTTGAGATCACAAGATACAGAACTTTGATGTGTGCATGCAAAGTGCAGAGCATAAAGGACATAAAATATTTATCAAAAATCAAAAAAATTACTGGAAAGAATTCCTAGTGGGCAACATCCATAAAAGCACACATTTAAGGTTCTTTTCGGATTTCTTCAAATGGGTTTTAGGTTCTCATCAAAACTCTAAAGAGGAGCAAATCAGTATCCAATAGAGGAGTTTCTGTACATGACTGTGTTCAGTTCTAGGAATACCACTAGTTCTCAGGTGCCACATATAGTAGTCTCTACAATCCAAAACATCTGTGTAAAAAAAAAAGCAATATTCCACATCATCCATTTGCATAACATAGGATTTTGGAGCCATGTTAAACGTGGCATACGCATAGGTATCCTCATTATGTCCCTATGTGTGGAGTTGACTCCTTACAGACTGCTGGCTAGACACCCTTCATCGGAGACAGTTACAGTTGTACGTGAGTGGGCATGCCTACAAGTATGTGTGAGTGTGTGTGTACCCACATCGTAGAAGAATGCATGTCCACTTTTGCTGCCTGAATTCCATTTGTTCTGTGCCCCATGAAGCCCCTAGGACAACATTTGTTTGAATGTATTATGAGGAATGGCATTGGACATCACCAGTTCAGCAACTGCTGAATGTTCTGTTTCTCTCTCTGTTTATCTGTACTTCTCTTGTCTTAGAAAATAGTCCATGAGAGACTGTGTACCTAAAATTATTTTTATTATTTCCATACATGCACCTCCTTAGTAATAAACACTTAAAATGAAACCATAGTATTGAATATTTGATGATAGGCCCTTAATCTCTTATTTAAAACCCTCATTGTCAAGATGTATTTCAGAATTCAAATGCTTTCAAATTTTAGAAAATAATACTCTGCTTGTAACATGACTATATAATGCCTCCATGAAGTTGGGGGTCACACTCTATAATCAGACACATTAACATTTCTGTAGCAAAACATGTGCTCGCTCATGCCACATGGGATGAACAAACATTATCGTTAACTTCACATCAGGTCGAGTTTTGCCATCAATATGAATTATAAAACTTTCTTATCTTCACAGCTTCTTGGATTTTTGGAATTGTAGGTAAGAGATGGATCTGGAGCAATGTTTACCTAAACTGTTATAAAGTTAAGGTTTAGAAAATGGTACCTAAGCAAATGTTCTCTTGCTTGAGCAAGAGATTTGAACATTAGCATTGCTTTAATAGGATGGGCAAAAGATCCGAGAGGGGGTGCTGATAAGACTGAGACACAAAGCAGAGCAGAGAGGTGACTATAATGCAAAATGACAAAACTAGGACATGGGAACAAAAGGCAAGAAGAAGCCATTCAGAATTACTGTGTCAAGAAACTAACATAATGATAATATCAACCACTCATTGGTTACCTAATTTATACCCAGTAATGTAAAAGGCGCTTGACATAAATATTTCTCTTAGCAAGTTAATTTATAGTTTTGAAAAGGAAATTTTAAAAGGAAAAATACATTTTCAGAATGAAGCATAAAATGTTTGATGATCTCACCGTCTTCTCAATGTACCCCAAAACAAAACATCCATAATGTTAATATATGTAAGACTGTCAGAAACAAAAAATGAGTTTTACCTTATAAACTAAAGGGCCCTATTTTATTTTCATAAACTATATACTATTTGCTATAGGATTTCTTCAAAACCACATGTAGAAAAAAAGTAGTAATATTCTTTACATCAATATTCAAATTATTTAACTTTAAAATCTATTTTTAAAATATTCTTGCTTAAGAATATTCTTAAAATATTCTGGTTGGTGTAGCTCAGTGCATTGAACGTGGGCTGCAAACCGAAGGGACACCAGTTCAATTCCCAATCAGGGCACATGCCTGGGTTGCAGGTCAGGTCCCCAGTAGGGGGCGCATGAGAGGCAACCACACAATGATGTTTCTCTCCCTCTTTCTTCTTCCCCTCCCCTCTCTCTAAAAATAAATAAATAAAATCTTTAAAAAGATATATTCCTAAGGAAGTATTACGAGGTATTTACTTGGAATTTTCCTATGGGTGTATTTCCCCAAACAAATACTGTTTTTTATAATCAGCACGTTAACAAACTTTAACATAGCATTGACACTATTGTGGACCTAAGACTTTGGACCTGTATCATTCAGCATCTCTAAGAGATCTTGGTCAAAGGGTCCCAAGTTGTAGTTATACAGAATGAACAAGTCTAGCTATCTACTGTGCAGCACAATGACTACAGTTAATAATACTATATCAAACACTGGAAATTTGCTAAGAGAGATTTCACGTGCTCTTACCACACACAAATTAAATGATTATATCAGGAGATGGATATGCCAATTGGCTTGACAGTAGTAATAATTTCACTATACAAATGTAAATCAAATAATGTTGTACAACTTAAATACATACAATTTTTATTTAAAAATAAAAAACTATGGGTATCCCTCCAATAAAAGATCATTTCTTAAGTGCCTTTTGGGGTTCAGACTTGCAGTGAGGAGCTGTCCTACAGGTGTTTATTAGAACACTGGTCTTTCTGTTCACCATACAAACTATAGCAGGATGCACGGCTCTAATTTTAGTACCTATAATACAAAGTTATTTTCCATGTGAAGAAAGAAAATGCATTTATTTGTTTTTCAAAGTACAACTTAATTTGGTGAACTCTTTCTTTAGCCACTCAAATGGTGCCCTGGTGGTTTGATGGAATTACTACAACTTCTGAAAGTAACTGATTATAACCCTGGCCTGTGTGGCTCAGTTGTTTGGAGCATCATCCCATAACTGAAAGGTTGTGGGTACGGTTCCTGATCAGGGCACATGCACATGCCTATGTTGCAGGTTCAATACCTGCTCTGGGCATGTACAGTTCCTGGTCTGGGCATGTAACGGAGGCAACCAATCCACGTTTTTCTTTCCCATCACTGTTTCTCTCTCTCCCTTCCTCTTTCCCTTACCCTCTCTCCAAAAGCAATGAAAACAAAATGTCCTCGGGTATGGGTTAAAAAAAAAGTAACTGATTATCTAGAGTGGGTAACTCACCAGGACCAAAATCACATCTCCTTACACCTTACATAAGGGAAATATTAACTTCTAGCACATGTAGGCAAAAGATGTTTGATGGAAAGGCAGGCTCACCAGAGGGCTGGCTCTTGAAATGAAGTGGGTCAACATAATGTAAATTCCATCACACTCAGCCCATAAATTAAAAAAAAAATACTAATAACCAGCCTATCCACTTCCTTTAAACTTCTTGTCTAATTAGGAGAAAAAGCAAACATATTTCACAGTTGGCCAAAGAACCAGCTCCATGTCAGCTGTAAAATTCCACAGGGATGCCTAACTTGGAATGGCGTCCAACAGCCTGGTTGGCTTTGGTGCTGTCAAGGTATGAAAGTAGAACACTTGTGTGAAGAAAAGTTGGACAGTCAGGGTGACAACACCCACAGTGAGGAAATCCACTGGCTAATTTAAATTTCTATGGAGCCAGCTTCCAAATCTTTCTCCCCAGATTAGTTTAAAATAGGTAACAAACACACACACACAAATATGTTACACTTCTATTCTAAGATGACACCAGGATTTTAAGTGGGTGTTCAATGATTCAAATCGCTCAGCCACCCCCCCAACACTTAACATAATTGTCTAAGAGTCAGTTTCCATACTGAAAGGTGTCAGTGCTTGGTTTTTAAAATCTAAAAATCAAGGTTTGATATAAAACACTTATCTGTTAATAAATATATGTAGAAGTTCATAGTCCAAAGTAAAAGCCTATCAGTCCTTCACCAAAATATGAGCCAAAGGCCCCTTTTAATTTCTTTTTGTGATAAAGGTTCCATTCAAACTCCTTTATATCAATTCTTTAGAGTTCTGTTCTTATATAATTGGCACCCATGTTTAACATTTTAAAAATACATGTACAGAAAAAATACAAAGTTTATCTCTAATGACTTCTTCAGGTCTACCTTAGGTGTAGTCCTAGATTTCTGACACTACCCAAAATGTCTGGGGTGCCAACTGAAAGTACTTTGGGAGGTTGGAGTTATAACCTGAGCTTTCATCCTATTTCCAAGTTGCTCTACTCTTTTTCACAAGGAAACTCAATCTCAACAAGCCCTACAATAGAACTCTCAATTAAATTTACTGAGGGAGTACAAATGTGGAGCACTAGCTTTATCCTTTTTGAAAGAATAAAATTCAGATTTAGGAAAACACTTAGAAACTTAGTGATCAATCCTGTGTCAAAGAGTCAGAAAAGTATCTCAATATTTCTTCTACTGTATCATCACTGGGTCTGAATTATTCCAAGTAAGAGCCCATTCTTGGGTTTTCTCCTAAGGATCTAGAATTTAAACCAAAGAAATCAAATGTTCTTTTTTCAAGAATCCTGTTTGGTATATTGACCAAGAACTTTTGCCCTTCTAAGCCTGTTCTTCCATAGAAAACTATGGGAAGACACATGGGCTCTACATAAAAAATGGGTGTAAAATAATTTTTCCATGAAAAGTTTTTATGGACTTAACAATTAAGGGTTCTAAGGAAATAAGTGCATTGTAAGTAATTTAACCCACTAACCTCCACTAAACACTAAAATGTTTTATTTACCTAGTGCACTTACTGTAGAAACTCATCAATGATTTGTTATACTTTCACTGTGGCACATATATTTTGCAAAAGATTTGTTGGTTATATGATAAATGGAAAACTGACTCATAAAAAAATTAAGAAAAACAAGTATTTAAAACCATATGTTTCTAAGACAAAAGTAAGAGACATTACCATATTGATGAATTCTAGCCCCACTTCTACATCTTTCTCATAAACCTGTTTGCATCATTAACATTTACATTCGTATCTAATATCTCTTAAGATGAATGATAAGTTTTGTAGACAGAGGGCGATACTAGATATTTAAGTAGTAATTTTTATTCCCGGAACCTGAAGAAAAATCTCCTCTCTCTTCCTCTCTCACTCCTACTGTGACTCTCACTATGTGCCTCAAACACACTCACGCATACCCTGACATCTCCCTTATAGATTCTGCCTAATGGAAGATGCTCATAAAAAGTCTATCAAAAGAGCATGCTCCCTCCCACATATCCTCACCTCTTTGTATTTCTCTGCTCTCCATACTCATTAATAAATTCCAGCAAAATGTTACAGTATTAGAAATGAGGAAGTATCTCACTTTCAATATACTTGTGGCACCATCTTGTGGTAAATCAATAGTGTTACAGTTTCAATTTAAAGTTCTAAGGTTCAAAAATGTGTGAAAACCCATTTGTGGATACCTTTTACATTTTATTTATTTATTTTTATTTTTAAATTGAATTTATCAGGGTTACACTGGTTAATAAAATTATATGTTTCAGGTGTACAATTGTAAAATACATAATCTGTATTTTGTGTGTTCATATACATACATATTGTGTGTTTACCATCTGAAGTCAAGTCTCTTTCCAACACCATTTATTACCCCTTTACCTTCTTCTACCCGCCCCCAGTCTCCTTTTCCCTCTGGTAATTACTATACTATTGTCTGTGTCTATCCAGTTTTTTTATTAATCCCTTCACCTCTTACCCCAGCCACCAACTCCCCTCCCCTCTCACAGCTTTCAGTCTGTTCTATCAATGAGTCTGTTTCTATTTTCCTTGTTAGTTTATTTGGTTCATTAGATTCCATGTGTAAGTGAAATCATATAGTACTTGTCTTTCTCTGACTGGCTTATTTCACTTAGCATAATACTCTCCAGGTACATCCATATTGTCGAAAAAGGTGAGATTTCCTTCTTTTTATATGATGGAGTAGCATTCCGTGGTGTAAATGTTTTTTACCCACTCATCTACTGATGGGCACCTGGGTTGCTTCCAAATCTTGGCTATTGTAAATAACAGTGCAATGAACACAAGGTTGCATATATTCTTTGAATTGGTGTTTTGGGTTTCTTCAGATATATTTCCAGGAGTGGAAATGCTGAGTCATGAGGCAGCTCTATTTTTAATTTTTTGAGGTAACTCCATATTGCTTTCCACCAATCTGCATTCCCACCACCAGTGCACAAGGGTCCAATTTTCTGTACATCCTCACCAGCACTTGTTTGTTGATGTATTGATGATAGCCATTGTGACAGGTGTGGGGTAATATTTCATTCTGGTTTTAATTTGTGTTTCTCTGATGTTTAGTGAGGTTGAGCATCTTTTCATATGTCTATTGGCCATCTGTGTGTCCTCTTTGGAGAAGTGTCTATTCAGGTCCTTTGCCCATTTTGTAATTGAATTATTTGTTTCTTTGTTGTTTAATTTTCTAAGCTTTTTATAAATTTTGAATATTAACCCCTTTATCAGACGTATCATTGGCAATTATGTTCTCCCATTCAAGAGTTGTCTTTTCATTTTGTTGGTGGTTTCCTTTACTGTGCAAAAACTTTTAATTTCATGTAGTCTCATTTGCCTATTTTGTCTTTTGTTTCCCTTGCCTGAGGAGACACATCAGGAAAAAAAATTGCTATAAATAATGTCTGAGATTTTACTGCCTATGTTTTCTTCATTAATTTTTATGGTTTCGATTCTAATATTTATGTCTTTAATTCATTATGAGTTTAATCTTGTGTATGTTGTAAGAAGGTGGTTTGGTCTCATTTTTGCTCACATATTTTCAATTTTCCCAACACCATTTATTGAATAAACTATCTTTACCCCATTGTATGTTCCTGGATCCTTTGTCAAATATTAGTTGACTATAATTGCATGGGTTTATCTCTGGGCTCTCTATTCTGTTCCATTGATCTATGTCTGTTTTTATGCCAGTGCCTTGCTGTTTTGATACTATGGCCTTATAGTATAGTTTGATATGAAGTAGAGTGATTGTTCCAACTTTGTTCTTCTCAAGATTGCTGTGGCTATTGGGGTCATTTTTGGTACCTTATAAGTTTTTGGAATTATTTGTTCCAGACCTGTGAAATACACCATTGGTATCATGGTAGGAATTTCATTGAATCTATAGATTGCTTTGGGTAGTATGGACATTTTAATGATGTTTATTCTTCCTATCCATGAACATGGTATGTGCTTCCACTTATTTGTATCTTCTTGAATTTCTTCCTTCAGTGTCTTATAATTTTCCAAGTACAGGTCTTTTACATCCTGGATTAAATTTATTCCCTGGCATTTTTTTTGGAGCAATTGTAAATTGGATTGTTTTCTTAGTTTCCCTTTCAAATAGTTCATTATTGGTATTGAAAATGCAACTGATTTCTGGATACTTATTTTTATCCTGCCACTTTACTTAATTAATTGATCAGTTCTAGTAGTTTCTTGGTGGAATCTTTAGGGTTCTGTTTTTACAGTATCATGTCATCTGCAAAACTGACAGTTTTACTTCTTCCTTTCCAATTTTGATGCTTTTTATTTCTTCTTCTTGTCTGATTGCTATGGCTAGGACTTCTAGTACTATGTTGAATAAAAGTGGTAAAAGAAGACATCCTTGTCTTGTTTCCAATCTAAATGCTTTTCATTTTTGCCCATTGAGTACAATGTTGGCTATGGGTTTGTCATATATGGCCATTTTATGATGAAATATGTTCTCTCTGTTGCCACTCTGCTGAGAGTTTTATCATAAATGGGTGCTGGATTTTATTAAGTGCTTTTTCTGTATCTATTAATATGATCATGTGATTTTATCTTTCATTTTGTTTATAGGGTATATCACATTTATTGGTTTGTGGATATTGTACTAACCTTGAATTTCTAGAATAAATCCCACTTGATCATGCTGTGTGATCTTTTTAATGTATTGCTGGATCCAGTTTACTAATATTTTGTTGAGGATTATAGCAGTGATGTTTATCAGGGATACTGGTCTACAATTTTCTTTCTTTGTAGTGTCTTTATCTGGTTTTGAAATTTGGATAATACCTTGTGAAATGAGCTTGGGAGTCTTCTTTGCTCTTGAAATTTTTGGAATAGTTTGAGAAGAGATGTTCCTCTTTGAATGTTTGGTAAAATTCACTTGTGAAGTCATCTGGTCCAGGCCCCCCCCCTTTTTTGAGTTTCTTTATTATGACTTCATTATCATAATTTTTCTATTCAGATTTTTTTATTCTTCCTGATTCAGTTTTGGAAGACTGTATTTTTCTAGGAACTTACCTATTTCTTCCAGATTGCCCAGTTTGTTGATATACCAGTTTATAATATTTTCTTATAATCCTTTTTATTTCTTTGGTGTCAGTTGTTACTTCTCTTGTTTCATTTCTGATTTTATTTCTTTGGGTCCTCTGTCTTTTTTTCTTCATGATTCTGGTTAAAAGTTGGTCAGTTTTGTTTGTCAGTCTTCAAAGAAGCACCTATTGGTTTCATTGGTTTTTGGTATTTTTTCTACACACTATTTCATTTATTTCAGCTTTGATCTTCATTGTTTTCTTTATTTTACTTAATTTGGGCTTTGTTTGCTTTATTTTTTCTAGTTCCCTGAAATGTAATGTTAAGATTGCTTATTTGAGATATTTCTTGTTTCTTGAGTTAGGCCTGTAATGCTACATTGGGTGCATAATTTTCCTCTTAGGACTGCTTTCACTGTGTCCCATAAATTTTGGGTTGCTGTAGTCTCATTTTCATTTGTTTCAAGATATCTTTTGATTTCTTCTTTGATCTTAGTGTTAACCCATTCATAGCTTAGCAATATGTTATTTAGCCTCCATGTCTTTCTGAGTTTTTCAGTTTTTTTCTTGTAATTGATTTCTAGTTTCATACCATTATAGTCAGATAAGATGTTTGATATGATTTCAACCCCCTTAAATATATTAAGACTTGATTTGAGTCCTAACATGTGACCTATTCTAGAAAATATTCCATGTGCATTTGATAGGAATTATATTCTGCTATTTTGGGTTGAAATGCTCAAGATATCAGTTAAATCCATCTGATCAAGTTTGCCATTTAACCATTGTTTCCTTGTTGATTTTCTGTCTGGAAGCTCTATACATTGATGTCAATTACATGTTAAAATCCCCTACTATGACTGTATTACTGTCAGTATCTCCCTTTCTGTCCATCAAGATTTATTTGACGTGTTTAGATGCTCCTATGTTGGGTGCATAAATGTTCACAGGAGTTAGATCATTGTATTGGATTTCTCACTTTATCATTATGTAGTGCCCTTCTTTTTCTCTAACTATAAACTTTGTTTTAAAGTCTATTTTACCATATATAAGTATTTTCCCCAGCTTTTTTATTTCCATTTTCATAAAATATCTTTTTCTATCCCTCTACTTTTAGTCTGTGTATATCTTTTGTTCTGAGATGGGTCTCTTGTTTTCATATACATTTTGCTACCCTATGCATTTTTATTGGAGCATTTAAGCCATTCACATTTAAAGTGATTATTGATAGGTGCATATGTATTGCCATTTAATTTTTTAACTATTTCCCTCTTTTTTTCTTCTTAAAGAAGGGTTTTTAACATTTCTTGAAATACTGTTTTGGTTGTAACAAACTCCTTTAGCTTTTTCTTGTCTGGGAAGCTTTTTATTTCTCCTTCAATTTTAAATGATAGCCTTGCTGGGTAAAGTAGTCTTGGTTGTAGGTCCTCGCATTTCATCACTTTGAATATTTCCCGACAATCCTTTCTGGCCTGAAATATTTCTGCAGATAAATCACCTGTCAGTCTCCTGAAAGCTTCTTGTGCATAACTTACTGTCTTTCTCATGCTGTCTTTAAGATTCTCTCTTTGTCTTTTAATTTTTGCCATTTTAATTATGATGTGTCTTGGTGTGGGCCTTGTTTGAGACTCTCTGCACTTCCTGGACTTGTGGGTCTTATTCTTAGTCTCAGTTTTCCAAGTTACTCATTCAGTCCTCTGCTTCATCCACCCTACAGTTTATTCCATCCTGTGTTATCTTCCTTTCAGATATTATAGTCTTCATTTCTGACTGGTCCTTTATTATGCTTTCTAGGTCCTTTTTCACATTGTTGAGCATCATTATAATGATTACCTTGAACTCTATATCTGATAAACTACTTGCCTCCATTTCATTTAACTCTTTTTGTGGAAATTTCTCATATTCTTTACTTGGAGCATTTTTCTTTGTCTCCCCATTTTAGCTGCCTCTTTATGTTTGTTTCTATGTATTACATAGATCTACTGTGACTCCCAGTCTTGGTAGAATGGCATTATGTAGTAGGTGTCCTGTGAGACCCAGTGGCATTGTCTCCTTGGTCACCTGAGCTGGGTGCTCCAGGAGTGTCCATTGTGTGGGTTATGTGAGCCCTCCTGTTGTAATTGAGTCTTGATGGCTATTGGCCATTCATGCATGGGGTCAACCCTCAGGCTGGCTAACTGTGACCACTGACCCATACCTCAGTGGAGGTTCTGACTACACCAAGCAGAATTTGCCTCAGCAGGTTCTAGTGCCTACTGAGATCTCCCTTTGGATATGCTGTTTGTGAAGCTAATTGGATCTTGTTCTGATGTTGTCCAAAGCTGATCACTTGATGTGTTGGTTCTTGGGCCTCTTGGGAGGGATTCTGATGCAGCCCACTGTCAGACATTGCCTGTGACTCTCCCTGAGCAACCTGTTTTGAGGTATAAAGTAATCCATAGGTTGTTGCTACCTCTCTGGGTCAGCCTGCATGTGGGGAGGACCAAGCTGCTTACCAAGGCTGGCTTTACCAGTACCAGACCCAGGGGCAGGTCAGCAGAAGTCCCAAAGTACCCCAAGATTTGCCTCCATTTGCCTCTACCTGATGGCTACCTGTTAGGCTCAGTCACTGAAAGCACCTCTGACAGTGTTCAAGTTACATGAGGTAAGTTCTCAGTGAATCATCAGGTAGAGATGAGTGGTATTCACCAGATTCATACAGGTTCAAACTTGGCCTATGTTGGGTCTCAGGCCACTCAGCAAATGTCCCACATTTAGCTGGCACTGTCTGGGTGCTCGCACAGTGTTGTGTTGGTGTGGGGTCTCAGGAAGTTGTCAGGGTGAACTGTCTTGATCTAGTTATCAGGCCCCAATACACCAAGATTTGGCTGGGTGAAGGGAAGGCTCTCATACCAGTTGGGAGTATGAGAAAAATGGCCCCCATCCTAGAGCCATACAACTCAGTTTGTCCCAGATTCTTCCAGGAGCCTGATCTTAGCTGGTGCTGCTGGCAATTAGGAGGATGGGGCTAGAGGGTTTCCCATGAGGGGGAGGTGCCAGTCAGTTTTGGTGGAAGGTGGGGAGAGTGGCCTCCACTCCAGAGCCCATAACTTAGTCTGTCCCAGATTCTGCCCAGACCTCAGCAGGATACAGCCACCTGGAATTGGGAGGGAGGGGCCACTGGGAGCCCATAGAGTACAGCTAGCAAATTTCAAGTTCACAGGAAAGTGGAGGGAATGGACCCTGCCCAAAAGCCACACTACTCAGTCACTGACATCTGTTGTTCTTTCCAGATCTCTACAGCCATACACAGGCAGCTGACTACTCCTCAACAGGGTGCAAATTCTGCAGAATGGGGTGACAGAGAGTCCAGAGAGGGGGCTACTGCTCCCAGGCCGATGCTATATGGATAGAAGTGCTCTTCCCAAGAAAGATGGCATCTGCAATGTGGGAGTGTGACCCAGCACAGAGATCCTGGCATCTACCCCTTCATGTCTCTCCCCAGAGCCACAAATCCCAGACTCTCCTCATAAGACTCTAGTCTATTCCACCCTCTCTCCACCAGAGCTCAGAATGAGTGGCTGTGAAGGAGATTTTGTCAGCTGGCCCTTTAAGAGGGCATCTGTGTCTCTAGCAGAGTCATCGTTCCCTGATGATTTTCACGGCCAGATGTTATGTGGGTGTGTCTTCCCTGCTCTGGTGCTCTGGACTGGGGAACCTGGCTTAAGGTTGAGACCCCACACTTCTCAGGGGGAATCCCCTCAGCTGAATTACCTCTGTGGGAGCTGCCAACCAATGTGGCAGGACCAACCCTTTGGCAGTGTGGCCAGCCCTTTTCGCATCTCCACCCTTTCCACCAGTCTCAATGTAGTTTTTTCTATAAAGTTAGAAGACTTGTCTTCAGCTAGTCTTCAATTGGTTATTCAGGTTGCTTGTTCTATATTTTAGTTGTAATTCCAGTTTAGTCCAGAGAGGTGAGTGTAACATCCACCTTCTTCACTGTCATCTTTGATCTGATAAATTTTATATTTTAAATATGTATAAGATGCAGTGGGGAAAAATGGCCTATGTATTTAAAAGTTCATACACATATTTTAATAGTCATAACACCTACCACAGTGTTCTGACGCTATAAGCTGTTTCTTTAATGTAGAATAGGAACAAAAATAAGAGTTCATTAGAAGGGAGAGGTAAAATAAACAACTGAAGATCCTGGAAGCATCAAAGAGAAATGCAGATTATGGCAACAAAGAAAAGAACACTCCACACTACACTCCAACTGACAAACCATATTCTGATCTTGATCTCCATCTCCTCCTCCAAAACTTTAGCTCTACTTCCTGCTCCAAAATCCTCTGGTTTTATCATTCTTTCTTTCCCCTGTCCCCAAAGTGTCTTCAACTTCAAATCTACTCAAGCTTAGTTCAAAATTCCCAAGGCAAAATAAAAGGTGTCAGTTCTCATATCAAGATGCAGAGTATGTTTTCCACCACCGGAATTTGGACTGGTCTTGTGACTAGTCTGACCCAAGCAAGGCAGACTGCTCCTGCTGTCTTGCAGTGGTGATCTCTGATCTCTGTATGACAAGGCCCAGTCTAAGCAACTCAGAGACAGAGTCTACTAGCAAGTATGACCCAGCATGCAGGCAGCACCAATTAACAGATGATGTGTGAGGCCACTTTAGGCCATACAGCCCAGTCAATGTCCTGGCTATTTGAGTGACCTCCAGTGATCCAGGATGAGAAATACCTAGCTGAGACCAGCCCCAATCTCTGACCCATAGAATCATGAAGAAAATAAAGCATTATTTAAAAAAATTTCTGATGTCTTCTACCTTCCCTTCTCTTGTTGTTCTAATTCTCTCACTCAGTTTCAGTCAAATCTCAGGTTTTTAGACATGCCAAGCTTCTTCTCAATTAAAGATTTAAACATTCTCACTACTCCCCTTGAATCACGTTTCTCTGCTGTCTTTCCTTCACTAAATCCTGTTCAGTCTTAAATGCTTAACCTTAAGTGTGATTTGAAATTCTTCTGGAATTAATTGAAAGTGAGAAAGAAAATGTGCATTTTAGTTAGTATGCAACTCGGAAAAACAAACATTAGATAACTAGGAAATAGTCACCAACTCTTTTCATTTTTACTTTGTGAAAAATATATATTAAAATGTTATGAGGGGTAATAAGAGGTAATGTAGAGTGCAAGACAGATCTTAGACTTTGAAACTGTGTGCAGCCTTAGAAAAGGTCTCAAAATCTCTCTAATTCTCAGCTTCCTCATTCACAGTATGAGGAAAATTATACCTATCTTGTGGGGTTGTGAGGACTGAAGTCATTATTTCAGTAATTTCATAATAACCTGTATTTCCAGTGCACCTCAAAATCAAGTACAGATGTGTCTTACCCCCATTCAGAACTTCCATACTCTGAGCATGATGTTTTAGAGTTTTAATTAAATATTTTTTGTGCCAAACCAGTGCCAAGGGATCAGAGGTCACCTCCTAAGGGAGAGAATCCCTTCCCATTCTGAGGAAACGTGGAACCCAATAGCCCCGGCATACAAGCAATCCTCCCCATCGGAATCCTTGGGGCAACTTGATTCTCCATGACAGGTACAAATGCTCCTTGAGGACACAATGAGAATAAAATGCAACGTTAACATTTATTATCCTATTGAGTGATTTACCTCCTGACTGGAAGGGGGAGGGTATCAGAGTATCAGGTATCACTAAACAGCAAAAGCTGGCCTTACTGCATAAATAGGCTGTATCCAGAGAGAGAACTTATGTCCTCTGTTTTCTGATTCAACTTCCACATCAGAGCTCTGTCTGAGCAGTAAACTCTAAGCACAAACTAGGCACCTGCTGTTCAGCCTAACTTCTATCCCTGGATGAAAGGCAATAACAGAATGGTGAGGAATCAGGCCACAGAATTAGGCTACCTTATTTCAAGTCCAGCTGTTATCTAACCCCTTTATTCCTCATCCACACTTTGTGGAATAGGAATAATACCTTCCTCATAAATCCATTATGAGGATTCAAATGAGGGACTCCTCTTTGCACAATACCTACCACAAGGAAAGGCCCCATTTGTCCACTTAACCACAGACTTTCAGTCTGCCTTCGCTGTTTTTATGGTGCTATAGAAGGCAAAACGTAGCTTATAAAGCTTACGGTTAGGAGTGAGGATTGGTTGATGAGGTTGGGGCGCTGTATCGCTCTATTTCCATGACATCACTCCTGTTTCCATGGCCAGTGAATGCCCCGGGAGAAGACAAGGAACACAAGAAGGCCACCTTTCTTTTTTCTCACCATTTTCCAATTACAGATTTATTTAAGGTAAGAAGCTCCTTTTCTGGGCATGAATCCTCCTTAATATGTTAGATTGGTGTTCTCAAAGCGTGACTTTGGAACAGAAGCTTTTTCATCATCCGGGAACCTGCTAAAAATGCAAGTTCTCGGATTCTGCCCCAGGCCTACTGAATCAGAAACTCTGGGAATGGAGCCCAGAAATCTGCATTTTAACACATTTTCAGGGGATTCTGGTGCAGGGTAAAATTTGAGAACCACTGGGTAAGATTATCAGTCACTCACACACCAATTGCTTTAAATTCTTAAAATTCAGACCCACCTCTGAGAATGAAAGGGTGAATGGGATGGGAAATTTTACAGCAGTAAGCACCCAGGATAAAGAATAGGTGTCAGCCTTTGACAGCAGAGAGCAGGATGAGGGTCACTACCCACAATGCACAGAGAATAAATGTGGTCCACTTCATCTGGACTTCAAAGGTTTATGCAGGTCATGGAAAACAACCTCTGCGCGCTCACGTGGTGTCCTGGTGAAACCGCCCCTAGGCTGGGATGTCTGGACCTGATGGGGAGGCTGCGGGTTGACATACACCAGAGTACAACAGAAAGAGAACTTAGGAGACCCCTAAACTCCAGTAGCCATCCCTTACTTTTTTGTATTTATGTTTGGGCAGCAGTGTTTTTTCCTATGCATCTGCTCTCAGAGGATGAGGAAGACTCTTTCTGTCCCAGCTGCTTTCGACTTTGCCAGAGGGATCTTCTCCCCTTTAGCCCAATAACATTTCACTCCAGTAATGATAAACTATTATTACATAATAATTTATCATTGCATAATAATTTATTATTATATAAATTTGCTTTGCTTTGATGTCCCCTTTGCCTGGGATGTTGTTTTTCCTTGAATAACTTGAAACTTACCTTTGAATATTCACCTCAAATAACTTCTCCTCTAGGAAGCCTTCCCTGACCTCTGTGAAGTTAACCATTCCTTTCTCTGTGCCACACCTAGCTTATATGGAGATATATTACTATTTTTAGCAAACCATACTGTCATTAATTATTTGGATATCTACATTCTCTTGACACATCTTAAAAAAAGAGATTGTAATTTAGTAACCTCTTAAAAGTAGACATTTGATCATTTTTAAAAAGCCAAACCTCCCAATTTTTGCGCATTACTTTCTCTGATAATGCTACTAGATGACTGGGCATTTTAGGTGGTTACATTTATTATGACCTTTTAACTAAAAATTTTATTTGGACAATTAGAAATTCACATGCAATTGGACAAAGTAATATAGAGAGTTTTGTTGAAAACTATCCAGCTCCCACTGATGGTAACATTCTGTAAAACTATAGAAGAATATTATAATCGGATGTTGATGTGAATGCAATCTACCAAACTTACTCAGGTTTTTCCAGTTTTGCTTGCTTTGAGTTTCTTTTTTTTCTTTTTTTTCCTAGCTTCTTAAGGTAGGGATTTATTTATTGGAGGCCTTTTCTCACTTAGTGCTGTAAGTTTCTCTCTTAGCACTGTCTTATTATATCCCACATATTTTGATATGTCCCTTTCCCATTTTCATCCAGTTCTATGTGTTTCTTATTTCCTTTGAGTTATGGATTGTTTCCTTTGACTTTTTGACTCATGGATTATTTAAGAGATATGTTGCTGAGTGGTGGGGAGAAAATGCAGACAACTGTAATTGAACAACAATAAAGTAATTTATATATATAAAAAGAAGATATGTTCCTTAATTTTCCCATTGATTTTCTATTATGATTTCTAGTTTTATTATGATCAGAGAACATACTGTATATGATTACGGCTCTTTTAAATCTGTTAAAGTTTGTCCTATGTCTGTCTTGATGAATATTCCAGGGACACTTGAAAACAATATGCCTTTTCCTGTTGTTGGGTGGAGTTCTATGTACATTAGTTAGATCCTTTCGGTTGTGGTGTTCAGATTTTCTATATCCTTGCTGATTTCCTGTCTAGTAATTCTACCAGTTGTGGAGACGGGGGTGTTGAAGTCTTCAACTACAATTGTGGCTTTATCCAATTCTTCTTTCAGCTCTACCAGTTTGGCCTCACGTACTTTGTGGCTCTCGTTTGGTGCATAAAGATTTAGGATCACTTTGACATCCTGGTGGGTTGAACCTTTTATCATACTGTAATATCTCTTTGTCTCTAGTAATTTTCTTTGCCTGAAGTTTATCTTATCAGATATTAATGTAGATACCCTTAATTTATTTTTTTAATTACTGTTTGCATGGCGTATTCTTTTCCATATTTTTACTTTCAATCTACCTATGTCATGAAATGTAAAGTGATTTCTTATTGGCAGGATAGAGCTGGGTAATTTTTTTAATCTTCTCTGAGAAATCCCTGTCTTTTGATTGATATTTTCAGACCATTTACATTTAGGTTAATTGTTAATATGTTAGTGCTTTGGTCTACCATTGTCTTACTTTTTTTCCATTTGTTTCCTCTGCTTCTCATTTCTATGTTTCTCTTTTCTTGTCATCCTATGGGTTACATAAACATTTCTTAAGACTTCATCTTGATTTATTTATATTCTTTTAGATTGTACCTCTTTTTATAGTCTCTAGAGCATGGTTGCTCTGGGGTATTAAAATAAACATATTTATGAAAACCTACTGGTATCACCAATTAGGTACTTCAAATGAAGTACAGAAAACTTACTTCCATTTAGGTCCCTTTAATTTCTCCACTTTTAAATGTTGTCTTGAGTATCATATGGTTATAATGTTTGTTTCAATCATCAAGTACAATTTATAAAACATAAGATAAAGGACAGTGTGAGACTTAATTTTATGTGTCAACTTGGATGGGCCACAGGGTGCCCCAATATTTGATCAAACATTATTGTGGGTGTTTCTGTCAGTTTGAATTTGGATGAATTTCACATGTAAATCTATAGACTAAAGCCGATTGTTCTCCCTAGTGTGGGTGGGTCTCATCAGTCAGCTGCAGGTCTGCATATGACAATAGGCTGATCGCCTCCTGAACAAGAAGGAATACTTCCTTCCTGACTGTCTTTGACCTGGGACATCAGTGTTTTCCTGCCTTTCCTGGGCCTCAAGGCTGCCAGCCTACTGGCTGGAACTGCAGCAGCAGCTCCCGCAAGTCTCTCGCTTTCTGACTGCCGATCTTGGGATTGCCAACCTCTGCGACTGTGAGCCAGTGACTACACTAAACATTTTTATTATGTATGTATATACACACAAATATATGTACATAACCTATTGATTCTGTTTCTCTGGAGCACCCCAACTGGTATAGTTCATTGTATGCACCAATATTTCTCCTTCTATTATTTTTCTTCCTTCTTAACACTCTAAGACTCCTTCTTTTATCATTTTTCTATTTAAAAAACTTCCTTTGGCCAAAAAAATCTTTAAAGGTATACCTACTAATAATAAATTCCTTTGTCTTGCACAAACCCCACACTACATGGTAACAGGAACTTACTCTCGAGAAGGCGGTGCAGAGTACCTCTTTCCCCGGAGCTGCATTGAGACTTGGGGTTGGGTGCCGAGGGTGCTTATGGGTTTAAGTGGTGCCAAGGCTCATGTAGGAGGGTTTACAAACTAAACTGGTTGTTGTTTCTGCACACAGGCATCTCCTGAGAGATTTTTATTTCTGTCTGGTGTTTGGTTATTGACTCATGCTGGTACTGTGGAGCGTCCCCTTGTCCCCGACCAAGAGGGCACTTCAGGTAGGCCTGCACTATGCTCATGGTGTGCTGGAAACATTCTCTTGCCGTGGCTCCAATCCAGACTACAGGAAAGGCTGCTTCCCTGCCTCTCTCAGATGCCACTCTGCAGTTTCCAGTTCCACCCAGCAGCCCTTGTGCTCACTAAGCCCACAGAAAACCAGGAGACTGTCACAGGTCCATCTGCCCATGCTTGGGGCCAGGAACACCAGGGTCTTACTCCCTTGGCAGACTCTTTGAGGGATAGAAGTATGCAACTACCTTATCTGAAGCTACATGCAGTTTCCACCCAGCCCTTGGGACTGGATGGGGAAAGGAGCCGGGATCCTTCCCAAGCAGGCCAAGTTATGTAAGGTCTCTTTGCTTCCCTACTGATTCTCCTGTCTGCAGCCAAGGGTATTCTTGCAATATTTGGCTGAGGACAGTGCTAGGAAAGGGAAAAGGGGATCTGGCTGCTGCACGTCATGAATCTCTCAGGAAAAAAAATTATATTGGTACACTGAGAGACACACACACACATACACACACATAGAATGGTTTTAGGTTCGCTTTGAGAACCCTCCTGTTCTTCCAGAAGCTGAGATTTAAAAGTTCTGTAAACACCCTGAATTCTAAGTGCTGTGAAAGAATTGCCAGTGGTTCGCTGTCAGTCAGTCACTCAGAGAAATGGTTCAAGTCTCAACCACCACCCTCTGAAGCCCACCCCCACCCCTGCCCACCCTAGCACAGTAAGAAGTCTGACAGAGAGGAGGGTGGGCTGAAATGAACAGTTCTCGGGAAAATTACCTCTACTACCACATCTTTTCTCCTTTGGGAGGAGACAGGCTACTATTTTCCTTCCTCTATTAGTCTGCTCGGGCTGTTGTAACAAAGGACCAAAAACTGGATGCCTTAACAACAGACATTCACTCCACAGTTCTGGAGGGGAAGCAGCCTGAAAGCATGGCGTGGCAGGGTGGCTCCTTCTGAGGGTTCTGAGGGAAGAGTCCGTCCCAGGCCTCTCTTCGAGGTGTGTATACGGCCCCCTGGTCCCTGTGTCTGTTCACCTCGTCTCCACTCTGTGTGTGTCTGTGTCTAAATCTCCCCTTTTTATAAGGACATCTGTCACACTGGATTAGGGTCAACTCAACCCTAATGACCTCATTTTAAATTAATTTCCTCTGTAAAAGCTCTATCTCCAAATAAGGTTACATTCTGTGGTGCTGAGGATTAGGAGTCTAACATATTTTGGGGGGATGCAGTTCATCCCATAAACACCCCCCAGAGCCAAGCAATTGGTGTAAAAGGGAGACTGGCATTTGGTTCCCTAATTAGGTGCCTGCTTTGTCAGTGGGCTTGCCGTTGTCCCTGTGCCACCTCAGCAGAGAACAGAAATGTGGAAGGGTCCCTCCACCGACCCTACTCCACCTCTCCCTGCCTGGGCCCCAGCACCTCTGGGTTTTCAAGACGAATGATAGTTGTCAGATTGATTCTGTGCATGCCCTCGAGCCCTAGCAGTTGGTGTGTAGTTGAGAAAAGAGGAAACTATTTTGCCAGGACTGCCACAACGTGTGAAAAAGAGCTACATGCAGTTAGGAAATGGAGCCTTTTATGACCAGCTGGGGTGAGCTGGGAGACACAGCTAAATCTCAGGGACTCCCAGTCTCTGAGGGAGCCCGGGGTCTGCAAGGAGCACCTGTCACCCACAGAGACAACCAGAAGAGTGCTCCTTTACCAAGAAGAGCATGGCAACCTTGCCAAGGCTGTAAGGCAGAGACACCCCACCCCACCATTCGTCCATGGTCCTCGGCACCCGGACGAGAGGGCATGGGAACGGGGCAGTGGCCTGACAGCCGCTGTGCCCCACCCTCTACTCTAAACTCCAGGGTCTGTCTCATCAAACCTTAATTTGGTGACGACATGGAAGTTTTTATAAATAGAATAGAATCTTCTAAATCAGAGTCCCTCTGAATACACAAAAGTGAGAAGTTATGGGCAGAGAAGTATGAAGGGAACTGCTACCCAGCAGGAACCAGACATGTGATAGATCAAAACTGAGGAAAGTGACTGAAAAATAGAACCATGTCAGGCTTGCTTCTCACTGAGACTCCAGACAATATAACCTGTGTGTGCACACACAGCAACACTCAGGTATGTTCCATCAAGCTCCTGCTGTTTCACCCAGCAGGGTGCCATGGACAGTTCCCCTGTCATTAGGTCCTCCTCAGAAATATAATGTTCAATGACCACAGTTTCTGTCACTCAACTTAGAAGCACACTGTTATCTTTCTCTTATTGGACATTCAGAATACATCAATGTTTTGGAATTATAAGTCACCTCATAACCATCTTTGTACATACATGTATGTCTAACTTTTAATTCTAAAAGGAGATATTATTATATCTACTTTTTTTCAGATGGGATGATTAATGCTAATCACTTTCAGAGGTTAACTGAACTGCCTTCATCACATGCTAAACCCAAGTCTTCTGAGAATAGATCATTGACTGTATTTTCAATATATGAAAAGTGTCCTTTCTGCCTAAAATACATACTTGAAAATCTGTCTCCTTTTCTTATCCATTTTTCTATATATTGATATATTGGACTATTCTACATGACAAGCCATGTTTTACTTATAGAATATATGCATAATTATTTGTTTAGATCTTTGCTAAATTTTATATCAGCCAGCTAATTTCATTAGCACTAGCATCGGAGAACAATAGAGAAATTAATGAACTGGAGATTTACATTTCTGTTTTCAAGACACATCAAAGTGAAACAGTTTGCTGTGAAAACAGCTATTCGTGACCACAACTGTATGACAGCACATAGGTCCGAATTTAACCCGAGTGCCACTGCACAGCAGGAAACCACAGCAAATGAGTGAGGAATAACAGCTTCACTCTTAATGAAACATGGCTGGGACGCTGGGCCTGTCGTTTCCGTGCTGCACGGAGCTGGACAAATGACTGTCTCTCTCTGTGCCTGGTCTGTAAACAACGGGTAACCATAGTACCTACCTCAGGGTGGATGAGAGGACTAAATGAGAAAATCCCTGTCGTTCTTAGGACCAGAACATTAGAAAGTGCTCAATGAATGCTAGCTACTAATATTACTAATCAGAAGCTATAGGTGAACCTCGCTTTAGGGATGGGTATGTGGACTTGAACAGATGTAACTCGAACCTGCACTCAGGGTTATTTGCTGATTTACGTATAAGACTGTAATCAGTTTTAATCTAGTGCCAACTATTTTTAATACATAAATTATTATTTCAATATATAAACTACAGATACATTAATGTTTATGTATTGTAATTATAAGAACTCTTATAATACATAAGCATTAATAATTATAAGAGTTCTTATAATTATAATACATAAACACAACAGGAAAACAGTGACTTTTCAGTATTTTAATAAGCATGCATCTTATGTCCTGTAAGTTCTCCTAAGTCTTACACAGTATGATGAGTATCAATTGGGAAAATAATTTAATGGAATTAAATTGGTAAAAAGTAGTTAGGTTAATTTGAAATATAAAACAAATATGTATCTACAGCACACACACAATTTATACTGGACCTTAATAAGGGTCATGTCATAACTTCACAAAACCAAAAACTATGTAACAACACTGAGTAAAATTCCAACAAATGGCTGTTCTGCACCATCTCACTTCAGGCTGAAGCCTCATTGTTACAGGGTGCAGCCAAGGGGGGCGCGGGGCAAATAGGGATTTGGATGGGACCCAGAACTCAAGGTGTCCAGGAAATATTAGGACGTCCTCATCCCCCATCCCCCACAGGTGTAGGTTGGGGGAAGGGACAAATGGAGCAGGGCCATTGAGAGCTGTTTTGCATAGCAACAGCCTTGCAGCTAACCTCTGGTGTGGTCATTTAACATATCTATAACCTTTAACTGGTTACATAGATATGTTAAATAGCTGTGGCCATGCTCTGAGTCAGGGGAATGGAAGGAACTTCCCCACCAAGATGTAACTGGGGGTAGGTCCCCTGAGTTACAGCACCTGTGTGAGAGCTTGGAGAAGACTGGCTCCAGGACATGGGGGTCACGCCTGCCCAAACTCATGATGGCAGCCCAGTAAAGCTGGAAGGATATGAGAGTCCTGGCAAGTGTAGCCGATTGTGGGAGGAGTCGGAAATGGGGCTGCAGAGGAAGATTGGCGTGAGGATTTAAACTGAGACGCTGCAGCCATTGAAGGGAGAACCACGTGGCTTTGCCAGAGTGGGGACTCCCACAGCCATTGTGCAGAGAAGACCACGTGGCTGTGGCACTGCAGAGAGCCTTGTGGCTGTGGCAGTGAAGGAGAGCTACATGGCTTTGCCAGAGTGGGGACCCCCACAGCTTTAGAAGGGGGAACCACTACCCGGCTTTAGCTGGAGATCCCGGCAACACAGCTGATGGTGCTGGAACCGAGGGAGGCCTACCAGCTGAGACGGATTGCTGGGAAGACCTGGGGGCTGCCTGAGCCATGGACTTCTATTTCTTTTCTTGAGAGATGGTACCCCAGACTGGGCAAAGGGGGAAGGAAGGACTGTGTGTGTTTGTGGGTGTTTTAAGGGACTTTGGGATTTTGATGAAGACATTAGGTTACTACTTTAAGTCTGTACAGCATTAAATAAACATTTCCTTTCCTTTTCACGAATCTCTGGCATTGAGAGATGTCTTTCCTATAAGGCGGCGGACATAACAAACCTGGGGGGCTCCTTTCGGTAATAGTACATTCCCCTTAGCCCCTTATGCTCTGTAACAGCATCACCAGAGCAAACACTTGCTAGTGTGGAATTTGAAGCCCTTCCCCCACATTTAGGAGGAGACTTACCTTGGCCTCCCAGGTAAACCAGGGTAGGAGGGCCACTTTTTGTAGGCATCTTCACCATGAATCACAGTAAATTTCACATTTTCCTTTAATCATATCACAGGGAAGATACCCAATGAGTAGCAATGTGGAGGAGGAGGAGGTGCTGACCAAGGATAAGACTCAGAATTCAGGGCAGATGCAGGAATGCGAAAATCCCTGAGCTTCTGCTTGTACCCAGCCCACAGGAAAGGGTGAGAGGCGAGAAGTGAGGGAAAGTGCTTGTGGTGGTGCTGGACCTCGTAAGCCTTGTCGGTTTTGACAATGTTTGTTCCTATTGTAGGAACCGCCTGCACAGAAGCAGCTGTGGCTGGCAACTCTCTAGAAGAATGTAGCAAATCGAACACACAAGATTAATGCTCCTTTCTTGCATCATGGAATTTTATAAATAGAGCCGCAGCTTTTTATATACTGTCGAGTACTACGCTATCCAATAAAAGCAGACAAAGAAAAGCCAACAAAGCCTAATTTTACAGAGAGGGGGGAAAACTGATACCACTGATCCATTTTGAACACATTCAAAATTCTTTAAGCATTGTTCACATTCTCTGGGGACACAGAGTCAAGCCCATGATCCAATACACAAAGTGTGTGTGTGTGTATTTGTGGCTAATGTAATATGTATATAATAATAATAAATCTATGCTGAAAGTAACAAAGAGCTCTTGGATTTTACCTGTAGGGAAAAGAGTACATGTTATCACAGTGCAGGCTTTAAGGTGAAAGGCAAGTTTTGCCGTAAAGCCTTCATTTTCTTGAACAGAAGCTTTCACCCCAGCAGCAAATGGAGCCCGAGGCGCTCCTGCCTACCTGTGCTGGCGTTGGAGCTGGGGCTGGCCAGCAGCGGCCCTCCGCCCTGCGCTGGGGGTTGAGGCTGTCCATCACTCAGCTGTTTGACGCGTCTGCGGTGGGATTTGCCGTTGTAGTGGACCTGGGCCTGGGCTGCAGAGTTTAGCTGGATGTTGCACACCTCACAGAAGGAGAACAGAATTTTCTTTTTCTCTTTACTGAGCTGGTCCTCAGGCCTGTCGGGTTTTATCCTCTTGTCTTCAAAGCCCCGCAGGAAAGTTGCCATATTCATAATTCCATCTTCAGGGTAGTTGTCAGGGCTTAAATAGTACTTCATACCTGAAAAAAAGGGATACAACTGCCTGTGAAATAGGTACCTTTTTATCTTCTTGTAGGATTACAATAAATGTTCATGGCATGCTTTGGGTGTCCAAATTTTTGGCATCTCTGGGCCACATTGGAAGAAGAGTTAGTTGTCTTGGGCTACACATTAAACACACAAACACTAATGCAAACTGATGAGCAAAAACAAAAGGTTTTAGGTAAATTTACGATGCTGTGTTGGGCAGCATTCATGGCCACCTGGGGCTGCATGTGGCCTGCAGGCTGCAGGTTGGACACCCCTGGTAGGCCAAAAGTCTCCCAGCTATGGGGTGGTCACTCTTGGAAACAGTCATCAAGAGTAACTGAGGAAATTCGGTCTTTAAACATGTGTTCCCTCCACTGGGAGCACTTTCTACTCCATCTTTGCCCCTCGCCCCTCACCCCTCACTTCTCAAGTCCTTTCCTCTCTTAACTCTTGCCCACCCCTGAGATCTTAGCTGGAGCACTGTTCTCTCCAGAGAACCAGTCTGAGCCTGGAGACGAGGCAGACCTCTGGCTACCTGCTCGAATAGTGCTGTGCGACCTCCCTGCATCACATCCATTACCAGTGCATTTTACATGCATTTGTGCGGCTGTATGGTTTATGTTCTCCAACATAGAGGGAACTTTGTGAGGGCCATAACCTCATTTCTGGATATCCCTTAGGCCTAAAACTGCACATTTTACATAATAGACATTCAATTATCTAGTGAAGAAAGGAAGGACTAAATGATGTTCTGAACCCAGAACTGTGAAAAATGTACTTGTGGGCACAAAGATGGGCACCTGCAAACAGATTCATGCGGTCGCCTGTGGAGAAAGTAAGTAACAAAGACTGAGCACAGTGTGTCTGCAACTTAGATTTGGTTGTGTTTCAAAAGCCCCTTTACAAGTCAGTCAGTGGGAATTTGAGCATATTTTCTTACAGATGTAGTGAAACAAATTGTATTTAGGTTTCCAGATTAGCCCAGAAACATCAATTTCACCTTTGATGAGGTTGAAATACAGAACATACGAAATACAAAATAACAGACATACAATATATGGAAAACTAGTATTTGAACTATAGAAAAAGAATAAAACAGACTAAGATAAAATTTTATTTTGTTTTTAAGTAGTGAGCTTTTACATTTATTTAGATAAGGGTAGAATGGTAGATTATAATTTAAATAAAGATTTTAAACGAGACTGTTCAGTCCCTTGAGAACCTCAGCTGATGAAGACAGCCTGGGCTTTTATCTTGGTCGGTTCTAGGTTAACATATGTAATTTCCTCACTTTAGTAATGCTGGTCTTACCAGAGTTTTCATACTTATCAGGATAATTATTGCAATGTTTTTGGTTTTCAACCAGAACAAAGAAAAGGACACTGCCGTAGAAGAAAGAGGAGTACACGAGTCAGGGAATAACTGGCAAAAACTAGGGGAAAATGGTGTGCGCATGAGAAAGAATGGGACAGGCAGTAGCATGGCAGGAGTGAGGAAAGACTCTGACGAATGGATCGTGGCTTGTGAGGGATTTCTGCCTTCGGGAAAACTCGGGAAGATCAGAAGCATTGGCTCAGACAGTTCTGTTGATCCGAGTCCGCACTGGAGTCTATAGAAAGGAAGGAGCTGGTAGAGACTAGTCTATGTTTGGAGTGTTCACCCATCGAATGTGTAAGTTCAGAAAATGAATTATAGCACAGGGCATGACTGTGAAGATTTAGCTCTGTGTATGCAGTATGCCGTAAAGAACTCCTCATTTACACCCGCGCTCCATACTGCAAAGTGCCCTCCGCATTGCACCACAGAACAAGTCACAACCATCAGAGAATTGTAAGAAAATTGCTCATTTTGACATGTAAAACCCATTTGTCCCATAAGTTCTTTACTCTGATGCCACCATTTTAAGGAACTCTATTTCACAAAATTTTCCAAAAGAATCCATGCCTTTTACCTCGCCACAAAGGCAGTTTCTTCTTTAAAAATCTATTTAAACTATACATAAATCGGGTTTAAGTAATTCCTGTAGCTGAGTTATAAATGAAATGTTATTTGAACTGCACATACATCAACATTTTTGCTTTTATTCCCTGAATCCATATTATGGGGGAGGGGTCACAAAAACATTTTTTCCATAAAACTTTAGAAAATATCAGTGCCGTCTAAAAGTTCTGTTCAAACATATTACTTTGTGTCCTCTCTTAAAATATTAAAATCTATCTTAAGAACTCACTGAACTTACCAATAAAGTGATAGTTTTTATTTATTTATTTATTTATTTTTTTACTATGTAGTCAACACTTTATTTTCAGTTTCTTGGTAAATATATGAGGGGGCTCACAGTACTACGAAGGACATGTGGTGGATCTTGAGGCTTAAGTTCTGAATTGCATCACTTCATCATTAGATGAGAGAAGACTCTACGATGTGTTCTGTTCATTAGCATTACTATTCAGAAATTAGGTGGTATTTGAGGTTGAGTAGAGCTGCCTGGTGGAATAAAAAATAGGTCTTTTGTTCTTTGAGCATATGTATGCTTTAGTGACATCTTTCTGGCAGGTGCAGGTGAGTGGCATGTAAAGCCTTGTGTGACTTTAATTTAATTGCTGTAGTATTTTTTACACATTCATCAGACTGTAATTTGACCTTAGCCTTTAGGGCACTAAGAAGATATCTGTGTCAGTTTTTAGGAAATTTAATTCATTTCAACTAAGTGTGTTGAATGCACATGATATGCATTCAATGCATTTAGTATTTAGTATTCTCAGATAGGACATAAAAATGAAGAGAGTACATCTCTCCTTTCTTAGAAAAAAAATCTGACTAAGCATGTTTTAAAAGAGCTCATTGTTAACATATCACGCCCAGCCTAGAAAACAAACCCATGGTAAAACATAAGGAAAACCGTAACTTTTAACCTCGCAAGGCTGGGTCAGGAACCTCGCCCCGCACCACTGACGTCTAAGTGTTATACTTCACCTCAAGCAACCAAGGTTCTTCACCCAGCTGAGGACTGGTGACGCTCTGGTCTGAAACTGAACCCCCGGGAGGTGGTGCTGGTTGACACATGGTAGTTCACGGAAATGGGACACACATCATGATATTCCTTTTTAAATTTGAATTATTTAAAAAATGACTTATATGATCTTATAAAAGATGAGGTCTGCTTACCTGTGTTTTTCTGACTGATATTTGTCTAGAAATAAATCATGCTTTAGATTTATTTAAATATACACTATTTTAAGTAGTTAAAAACAAACCTTTAATATGAATGGCTATTCTAAAACTGTCCTGCAAAAACCTCTTTAAGCCCCAGCTGGTGTGGCTCAGTGGATTGAGTGCCAGCCTGTGAACCAAAGGGTCACCGGTTTGATTCCCAGTTAGGGCACATGCCTGAGTTGCGGGCCAGGTTTCCAGTAGGGGATGTGTGAGAGGCAACCACACATTAATGTCTCTCTCCCTCTCTTTCTTTCTCCCTTTCTAAAAATAAATAAAATCTTAAAAAACAATAACAAAAAAACCCCTCTTTAGTATACCAGCACCCTTCATAATCTTTATCCCTATTTTACTCCCTCCCAGAGTTACTCTCCAAGAGGATCCCAGAAGCCTCCAACACCACATTCAGGGGGCACTCTAGGGAGGAAGCAATGCCTGGGAGTGAGGGGAGTCCACTAAATCCCAACTATTAATCCTAGTTATAAAAACACAGAGAAGATTCAGAACTCTGACGCTGATTCTTGCCCACTTAGTTATGCTGCCAATGTGTGGTTCTGACTCATAAACTCCTACTTTAAAGGAAGGTAAAAACTTGAATTCTTGGGTATCAGGCTAAAAACAACATCCTTTCCCTCAAATACAGCTTGGTATGTTTCATTATTTATTTTCTAACAGAATCCAGGTATACGAACCTATATTTGTTTCAATTAAATGCTGACTATATAGACATACTATCCTTTGTCCTATGGTGGCTAAAGAAATGAATACAATAAAGAACTTCAAAAAATAAAGAGCTTAAAGTAGGAGTTGGTTTGTCTCAGATTTTTTTTCTCACCACCTACTGACACCCTGCTGAGTTCTAGTGAAATTGTTTGTTGCAGGGTGATTTGCCCTAAGGTGAATCCCAGGAGATTTTGACACTAATTGATGAATTATCAGAAACTGATATTTTAATGCTTCTAGCAGTTTGTTTGTTTCCCTGGAGGAAAATATTTGAATTCAGCCTGAGGGGCACTCTGCTCTTTTGTTTTGGGGAGAACATCTTAGAGGATTGTTCAATTAAGTGGAAATGTGAAGGTCTCTGGAAATAATATGGCTCCAAGGAGCCTAATCTGCTTTTCATAATCCTATAAAGGTTGTTTTCACTGCAGCACAGTGGCATCTCTGCAAATTATCTTTTCTTTCACAACTGTTTTTGTCCTGTAAATTGATTTAAATTGTATTGTCCCCCAGATTTTTGTTAGGTACTGGGAGGTAAGTGTGTTTTCTTGTTCAAGCACTTAACCAAAGGAGATTGGAACCAGGTGGAGACTGGAAGCCAGTAAGGACACGAATGCCTCTTACCTTAGAAAGAAGAACAGCCTGAGATGCTGAAGCTCCAACCGGACCGGACCATACTGTACAGCCAGCCTCCTATTTGGGACCACTTCCAATTAATAAACTCAACTTTGGGGAAAGTACTGATGTTGCTCTGAATCATCTTAGGACCTAAAGGTAAAGACTCTATGTCTGTTGATGAGTGCAGGAATACCATAAAGGAAAAGATTTTTCCCCTGTCAACCTAAAAAGAGATTCATAGGGGCAGAAAATAGACCCTTAGAGGGATGAGCCCATGACTGACTGTCACTGGGCCTGAGAGACTTGTTCTTGGCATTCCCTTTGAGGGAAAGTGGATGGATCCCTGAAACACGGAGACCAGCCTGGGCAGAGAAAACTGCATAACAGAAAATGCCCGTGGGGGGCTTTGGTCTCTGAACTCAGAGAACCACCATATCTCATAACAATGATGGAGTTGTCCACTTGTATTTTCTTTTTCTTCTCTCTTAAAATCCTGAAGCCATGAATGAGGTCCTGCAAACATCACAGCTGAGCTCCCTATTACTGTGGGGAATTGTGTGTGAGTCTGGAAGGGCACCCAGGGTTAAGGCCACACATGGGAAGCAGCAGCAAGAGGCTGAAGATGTCACTCAAAGACAAAAGAATGATGCAGTGGCCCGGAACCAGGCAGCTGGTTAGGATGTCGAATAATAACTGACTTGGAGTAGCTCAGGCATTCAAAAAAGTGTGCAAGAGGGCAAGCTGACAAAATAATGGAATTCTTGCATCAAGTAGGGAAGAAGTTTGAACTATTTTGAAGTAGGTAATATACCAATAATAGGTAAATAGCCTGGGGCATTCGAGTTACACTCCTGTAAATAAAACAAGGTTATTTTATTCTCATTCATTATTGTAGATCCAAAAGCAGACAGATGTCCAGCATGTAAAAGGTGTTCCACGAACCTTTGGCAAAGTAAAATAATAGCTACAATTAATTCAGCTGAAGTTCTTTCCCTTCTTTATATTGTATCTATATGAGGGGATGGATGTTAGCTGAGTCTATTATAATAATTATTTCATAATTATGTAAATCAAACCATCGTACTATATGGTACTATATGCCTTAAACTTATACAGTGATGTAAGTCAATTATTTCTCAATAAAACTGAAAAAAGAATTTCATGACTCAGAAGTTGTATTCCCAGGCACTTATCTATGTAAACTCATCAACAACTGTGCCAGGAGACATAAATAAGAACATTCACATTTACCCCCCACTGGAAATAATCCACGTATTTACCATGAGCAGAGTAGATAAATAATCTATACACCAGAGGGCAGAATAAATGAATAAAACATTAGCACACACAAACACACAAAGTAAAAAGACCAACTTTGTTACCTCAAAATTATTATCTCAAATAGATAAACAATATTTAAACACAAAATATGATACAATTTCTATTTCTATATCTTAAAAGTTGTTTTTAATGATGGTTTAGGTTTTGGCCTTAGACAAATATTGATTTTAACACTGAGGTTTTGGTGTCCCACCAAAATGTGTACACGGTACACTGGCAGCTATAAGAAAGAACCATGTTCATCTACTGGACTATGCAGTCGAAGGCTGGATTCCACTCACCCTCTGCTCCAACTGGCACAGTGGTGTGGCAGGGGACCGCAGAATGAGGGTGAGACAACTTGAAATCACACCCGAGCACGAGGACCTGGGTGGGCAAGGGCAGATGTTACTGCTGCGTTCCTCCACAGTAACCTTAAATGCCTTCCTCTGAGGACAGGCCTGAGAGCCACTCCCACAGGACGTCAGCTGAGTCTGTGTGTGAAGCAAGAACCAGCTCTCCTGGCTCCCTGAGGTAACTGCCAAGCACCTTCTGTTTGGTGGAAGGGAACTTGAGTAATTCGATAGATTGCTCCACATGTGAGATCCATCCACCAAGCAAGTACTGTTCTCAGTTCATTGAAATCTCAGGTCATAAAAAGTTTACAAACAAGAATGGTGTTTGCTGGCTTATGCTATGTGGGAAAGTGTAGTTAAATGAAAGAGACCATGTTACACAGTCTAATTTCCCATCACACTCTCTACATATGCCATCCGGACACATTTTTACATGGACTGAATTCTACTTGTTATAAAAGTAATATATTCTAGAGATTTTAGAAAATATGAAGAGCGGAGAAGAATTAGGGGAAAATCTCCTGTGTTCCTACCATTCAAACTCAAGCACATTTTGTTGTTTCTTTCTAGTCTTTTTAAACGCATATATTGTTTTCACAGAATTCTGGTTTGACAACACAGACTTGCTAAAAGTTCAAATATATAAATACATTAGAGCTGAGTTTTTAAATTGATTACATTCACTTGCAATTAGATTGATAGGAAGTCAATATTTTACCCCTCTGACAAGGATCAAATGCACCTGTAACAGGGTCCTGCAGAAAAGAAACACCTTCAACAGGGGCTGCCCTGGTCAAGGCAGTCCGGGAGGCCAGGTCTGAAGTAAGCAAAAGGATGACTAGGAATAAAGAAAAGAACATTCCAGGAAAAGAAGATGAAATGTGCAAAGGTCCAGAAGCCCAGTCGCTCTGGAGCAAAGAGGGCAAGAAAAACGAGATGGGAAGGAACGCGGAGGCACTGAGAGGGGTCAGAAGACGAGGGCCCTTGCAGGCCGAGCTGAAGGTGTTGGTCTAGGGGAGTGAGGATGTGTTTTCAATTGGAGGAAGGATGTGCTCAGACTTGATTTCTGAAAACATCACTTGACTTTCGGAGTGGATGAAACACGTGCTACACGGTAGAGAGACTGCCACGTGAAGAGACTAATTCCAAGGAAGAGGAAATGGCGGATGGGCCTGGAGAGCGGTGGCCACAGCAGAAGAAAAAAGTGGAGAGATTTGAAAAACTGGAGTAGAAAAATCAACAGACTTGGCGATGGATTAAACAGGACTGGGGGCAGAGGGAGAGAAGACTGGTGTCAAAGACGATTTTAAATGTACCTGGGACAGTTCTTACATAAAATACCGATGCCAGGGGTCCCTCCTTAGAGATTCTGGTATGACTGGTCAGGCACAGGGCCCGGCCTGCGAGTAGAAGCCTCCCAGGTTTCCGATGGGCAGCCAGGGCTGAGAACGACTGCTCTAAAGACCACAGCTGTTTGAAAGTGATTCCTGCCCCAGTCTGGGGGCCGGCTGTGCAGTAGTCAGTAAATTTCACCCTGACAGCAGCCAGGTCTGGAAAGGGGATTTGATCCCTCCATTCCAGACAGAAGCACCAGCACTTTGGGGTCCCATTAGACTTGTAATCCCCAGAATACTGTACAGCAATCCCAGAATACAGCCTGCCCAAGAACCTTCTCCTCAGGTCATGAGTGATTTTTCTCTCATCTTCAAGACACAGGTGTCCTGGAGGACTGGCAGGATGGAGCAATCTGAAGCAGACACATTTAGGAAGCTAGAGCCCGTATTCAATTCTCAGCAGCTAGTGGGCTCTCATTATCTACTATGTAGAATTTCCTCCTCCTGTACCTTGGCTCCATTCTGTTTCCTCCGAGCAGTTTTCACTTGATTCCCAACACCCACCTGAAATAAATGGGGTGTGCCATGACCTCCTTTAGGGTCCCTCCTCCTTGACGGTAGGCGACTTCTCTACTAATTTGCTTTTATCCCAGTTAAGAAAGGTTTTTATTCTAAACATCTCAATAGGGTATTCTTCCTGACCCTTCCCAGGAACTTTGTTGATAATACTGTTTGGAAAACAAGAATAATTTTTCAAAAAGTGATATTTAGAAATATTTTAGACATTTTAATGTAGGATAACATTCTCAAAGAAAAGTGTTTTCTTTGGCAATGTATTGACATGAATTTGTCATAAAAATAACAACCCATAGATGGACTATGTAATTCATAAGTCAAATCGGGGAACTTTTGCCTAGGACAAATGCTGAGTGCAGGAAGACAGATGGACAGGATGCCCACTCAAAAGATGTGAGACAGGACTATCCCAGCAAATGGTCATCCTATGCTTACAACATACTGGTTTAGGACAGGAGGCCTTTAATGATGCACCAAACCAAGAAAGCACTGATCGAATGTACTTTCTTCACAATTTTACATGAAGGAACAACCCTAGAAATCTTATGAGTTCTCTAAAGGGCTAATAACTAGATTGTACTGTTGTTTTTGTAAATTCTAGAATATACAACACACCTAAAATATATATGCCTTGACAACCCTGGGGAGAGTTGGGAGTATGAAGGGATCAAAAAAAGTGGGGGAGGAGAGAGAAGAAACTCATGGACACAGATAACAATAAGGTGATTGCAGAAGGGAGGGGGTGGGTGGAGGTGGAAGAGGGTATGGAGGGATAAATCGTGATAAAAGATAAAAAATAAAAAAATATATATCATTGTAAATTTAAAAGATAAGTCTTCTTTTTAGAAAAAAGATACAAAAATTTTTAACTTAGTAGTGTTTGAATATTTTTTTAAAATTACTTTGCATTGTCTTATTATAAAACTAATGGTTCATTTTCACCAATTTATCTGTAGATTCAATGCAGTCTTAACCAAAATACCAGCAGGATCATGTTTTGAAACTGAGGCATGATGAAGAACAGAGAGCTGTCAGAGGGGAGGGGGTTTAGGTGGCTGGGTGAAAAAGGTGAAAGGATTAAGCAAAAATAACACAACAAACCAACCAACCTCATAGACACAGACAACAGTGTGGGGATTACCAGAGGAAAAGGGGGATTGGGGGGGGAGTAGACGGGGTTAAAGGGACAAATGGTGATGGGAGGACATTTGACTTGGGGTGGTGTATGCACAATATACAGTGTACAGATGATGTATTACAGAATTGTCCACCTGAAACCCATATAATTTTATTAATAAATGTCACCCCAATAAATTCAATTAAAAATGTACATGGAAATTCAAAAAGCCAAGAATAGTCAAGGCTGTTCTGAATACCTACAGAGCTGGAGGACTTAGACTAGCAGATACCACAGCCTATTAAGAGGCTCTGGCAATTAAAGCAGCCTGGTTTTGACCCAAGAAAAAAACAAACAGTGGAACAGAAGGGAGAGCCCAGACACACCACACACCACACACACACACACACACACACACACACACACACACACACAGTGTATATATATTTTTTCCATACATGTGTATATATATTTACTGTCACCTGATTTATGACAAAAATCATAGTATAGCAGTGAAAGGATACTTATTTTTCCTTTTTTAAGGTTTTTAAAAAATTTATGTATTCTTGTTAGGTTACAGTTGTCCCACCTTTTTCCCCATGGCTCGCCCCTACCCTGTCCTCCGTCCGACTCTCACAATCAGTCCCCCCCGCCCGCATTGTCTGTGTCCTCGAGTCATTTATTTCTGTTCCTTTGCTTCTCCTTCCTTCTTTCCCCGTTAACCTCCTCGCCCCTCCCTTCTGATCACTATCAGTTTGTTCTTTATTTCCAAGTCTCTGGTTCTATTTTGCTCATTTGTTTGTTTTGTTGAGTAGGTTCCACTTAAAGGTGAGATCATACGGTATTTGTCTTTCACTGCCTGGCTTATTTCACTTAGTATAATGCTTTCCAGTTCCATCCATGCTGTTGCAAAAGGTAGGGTTTTTTTCTTTCTCTATGCTGCATAGTATTCCATTGTACAAATGTACCATGGTTTTTTCTGATGGGCTCATTTACTGATGGGCACTTAGGTTATTTCTAGCAATTGGCTATTGTAAATAATGCTGCTATGAACATTGGGATGCATGGGTTTTTTTGAATTGGTGTTTCAGGATTCTTAGGATATAGTCCCAGCAGTAGGATCACTTGATAGAAAGGCAGTTCCATTTTTAGTTTTTGAGGAAATTCCATACTATTTTCCACAGCGGCTGTACCAGTTTGCATTCCCACCAACAGTGTACTAGGGTTCCCTTTTCTCCACAACATCACCAGCACTTGTTGTTTGTTGATTTATTAATGATGGCCATTCTGACTGGTGTGAAGTGGTATCTCGTTGTGGTTTTAATTTGCATCTCTCTAAGGTTAGTGATGTTGAGCATTTTTTCAGGTGTCTATGGGCCCTCTGCGTGGCCTCCTTGGAGAAGTGTCTATTCAGGTCCTCTGCCCATTTTTTAATTGGATTGTTTGTCTTCCTGGTGTGGGTCATGTGAGTTCTTTATGTATTTTGGAGATCAAACCCTTGTCCAAGGTATCATTGGCAAATAGTTTTCTCATATGGTTGATTCCCTTTCCATTTTGTTGATGTTTTCTTTAGCCATATAGAAGCCTTTTAGTTTTATGTAGTCCCATTTGTTTATTCTTTCCTTTATATCCCTAGTCATAGAGGATGTATTGGTGAAAATACTATGTGTGGGATAGCTCAAGTTTTTCTGCCTATGTTTTCCTTTAGGAATTTCATGATGTCATGACTTATATTTAACTCTTTTATCCATCTTGAGTTTACTTGGATGTATAGTATAACTTGGTGGTCTACTCTCATTTTTTTTTGCATGTACTTATCTAGATCTCTCAACACATTTATTGAATAGGCTATTTTTACTAATTTTATGTTCCTGTCCCCTTTATCAAATATTAACTGACCATATTGAAATGGGTTTATTTCTAGAATACTCATTTCTATAAATGGAATGGGTTGGTTGAATATCCATATTGGGGAAAAAAGTACCTAGATCTCTACATTTCACACTTTATAACAATTCAAGAAGAACTACAAATCTAAATGGTTCAAATAAAATAGTGAATCCTTAAAAAAAATACCATTTTAATGACTTTGTAATCGGCATAGACATAAAAAGTATTAATCATAACAGGAAATATTATAAAGTGAAATATGTTAAATGTTTCTTCATCAAAAGACATCAAGAGACTTAAAAAAGTAACACAGAGTGGGAAGATATATTCACAATGTACATGGGCAACCAATGCCCTGCATCTAGAATATATACATGAAAACTCACTCAAATCAGTAAGATAACCAATTAAAAGTGAGCAAAAGCCTTGAATTCACACAAAACAACATCCAAATGACAAAAAAACACATGGAAAGGCACTCAACCTCATTACTCATTGGAGGAATGAAAATTAACACTATAATGTAATACCACTACCCCACTAAAATGGTTGAAATGAAAATGACAGTAAATACAAAGTGCTCAATGAGGACGTGGGACACTAAAAATCCAAACATGGCTGGTGAAGTAAAAATTAGTACATCCAACCGGGAAAACTGCAGTATGTACTAAGGCTGGGCGTGTGCATAGTCTAAGACCCAGCAATTCTACTCTTACATACCCAACAGAAATACCATGTATTATGTTCACTAAATGCACAACACTCACCAGAATTTTCATAGAAGCACTAGTCATAACAGACCCCAACTGAAAAGTGTCCAAATATCCATCAAAAGTAAAATGGGTAAATACATTGTGACATACAGTATTAATTTCCACAAGAGAATACATACAGCAGTAAAAAGGAATGCATGCAACAATATGGATGAATCTCAGTGATATTAAGCAGAAGAAGCCAGACCAAAAACGACTAATAGTATGATTTCATCTACTTATATGAACTGCAAAACCATGTAAAATCAATGCATGCCATTAGAAGCCAGGCTAACCCTCACCTTGGAGGTGGCGGCGGTGGTGAGGTGTAGGCAATGACTTACAGTGAGCACATGTAAGCTGACAGTGCACTGTGTCTGAGGCTGGGTCCCAGTTACACAGGGGTGGTCAGCTTGCAGGAATTCATTAAGCTGGGAATGTGTAAGAGGTATATTTTTCTAGATATATATTATACTTTAATAAATGTTAAAAACTAATGTGTTCAACAGAGAAAATTTGAGAAATATTATAGAATAAAAATAATGCTCACTCAAACCCACTACCAGAGAGATAGTCTTTTAATTTAGAGTATATTTTTCTAGGTTTTTGAAAATGTGACTATACATTTATAAAAATCTGATTACTGTACATACTACTGGACATTGCTTTTTCAGTTTACATATAAACATCTTTCCATGCATTAAATATTTATCTTTAACACCAGTCCTAATGACAGAAAAATATTCACTCTACAGAGATAATTTAACCGAATTGGAGTCTCATTGCTGGGATATGATGCCCTGAGGAAGACCAGGGAAGCTAAGGCCAGGGTAGCTGTTTGCTCCAAACATCTCCTGATTAGACAGAATCAAGGACCACCCAAAACCATTTCATTTCCTCTGGAACCTGGGTGGTGGTATGACAGTCTTTTTTCCCACATTTTGACTATTTTAAATATGACTGGAAAAGATTGTATTTTTGGATCTGTATCTTTGTGCATATCCGTGATTATTCCCTTAGGACATATTCTGGGAAGTACGTAGATTTCCTGTGTTCACCTTTACTATATATATTGACACTATGACTCGTAGATAAGGTGTACCAGTTACACTTCTCTCAGCAGTGTGAGGGAATGGTTAGTTCCCTGCACCCTCAGCAACACTGAGAAAGCTGTTGAAAGAACAATTAGTCAATCAGACAAGCACAGCATGTTTTCAAATGCCCTTAGGTGATTACTGACATGATTGGGCAGGTTTTCATTCAAACACTGACTATGTATTATAGCTTTTATTTGTAGATTTCTATTTGTGGCTTTTGTTCTTTTTTTCTTTTTCAATTGGAGCTTGTTTCTCTTATTGAGTTTAAGAAGTTTATTTTGTATATTAAACACATTAACTCTGCCTCTCATATATTGTGAATATTTTTCCATTTAATTCACCTTTCATTTTGCTCATGAAAATTTTCAGATGTGCTTAGCTTTTTCATTCTCAATGTCATCAAGTCTATCCACCTTCTCATGTATGACCACTATCTTTAGCTTAGAAAAATCCTTCTCTGCCCTATGTTATAGAAAGTAACACCCGCGCCCCAACCTTAGCCACAGGAGATACAGTCTAGAACCTCTAGCGGAGGTCTGAAACCACTGAAGAGTACTGAACCCTATATACAATGGGTTTTTTCCTATATATCAATTTAATTTATAAATTAGGCACAGTAAGAGATTAACAACAATAAATAAGAAGTGGAACAATTACACTATAATAATAGTTATATGAATGGCTTTGCTGCCATTAGTCAGTAAAGCAAGGCTTATGACTGGAACCCAAGCACTGCGACACCAGCAGATCTGATGACTGAAGCTGCAGAGTGATGCAAGGGTGAGTGGCACACTCAGCACGGGCACACTGGGTGAAGGGGTAATCCATTTCCAGGGCAGGACAGAGCAGGCTGGTTGGAGATTTTATTACATTATTCAGATCAGCGTGCAATTTAAAACTTACAAATTGTTTATTAAATTTTCCACTTAAGATTTTCATGGGTAACTGAGACTGCCAAAGGCAAACTGCAAATAAAGGGGGACTTCCATAATTTCGCAATTGCCATTATGGTTTTGAGCATAATGCACAGATTAAGAAGAAGAAAGAAGCCTAAAAACCAATATGATCTCTGTTAATGTAGTTAAGGGCATTTGGCACAACGTGTAAATGGCTGTGGCCTCTCATAAGTGGCTGCACTGAAAGGAAAGAACCAGGGTAAGGTAAAGCAGGAGAGGTTCTCGTTAGACACTCATAGAATATTCCACCCTGGAGACTGTGGTGATGAACTCTTCTCCTCTTCAACGTGCTGAAAGGCACTGGGGTACATGTGGGAGACCAGTCCATTGTTACCGGGTCACAAGCGGGGGACAGGGCCTCCCTTCTCGTGCTCTGACTCTGCAGGAGCAGGACACACGTCCAAGAGATGATTCTACATCCAGCTTTTCCAGTCAACGTTTCTCTTTATCTCACCTACAAAATTTGGATGCAGGAGGTTTGTGGGACAAAGCTTTGTCATCATTTTATCATGTTATTTCGAAAGTCAAAGAAGTTGTACTACTTGTGCAGCAGATGCAAAGTTTTAACATATGGGGATATTCAAAAATAGAATATAAGCTTTTCTATAAGGATTCCAGTCCTGATGATTACTTTTTCATATCTTAGAGTATAACTTTGGACAATAATGTAATTTTTATTCCCTTCTTCTCTTACAACATTTTAAAACTTGTTCTGGAATCATTGAAAAGGCAATGCTCTGTGCACACACACAAACACACAGAGGTAACAGCTAATATGGAGATATCAGTTAGTTCAAAGCCAGTACCTTCTATGTGTAATTTTATCTGGTCCTTGGCATGTTCTTATCTTCCCCTTGTAGTTACCCTATTACAAGCTACTGCCACTAGTAAGGAACAAAGGCAGATTTAGACAAAGGATTGTGTTCTGTTGAGTCAAAGCACACAGCAAGTGTAATACACTTCAGAGCAACATGAGAAGAAAATGGCAATTCCCAAGGCTCTTGTAAGAATTTAGAGCCCCAGGTCAAGACTGAAAGCTGACAGCCCCTGTGGCTGTGATATGGCTGCCCGGAAATGAACCCACAAGCCCTGTTGGAGAAATTAATCCCAAAGGTACTACAGGCAGAAGATGGCCAATTACTGAGAGGAAGATCAGGCATATAAAAGATGGTAAGACCGGATCACGAACACCCAAATATCAGAGCGATGTAGAGTGTCAGATTTTGACTGTAAGAGTCAAAATCAGAAGCTGCTCAGAAGAGAAAAGGAGAAAATGCCTCTTTGGAAACTAGTGTCCTGATGCTCTGGGGGCAAGGCCAAGCCTCCAGGCTTCAAATGAAAGAGTTCAACAGGTCATCACCCACAGCTTGTTGGAACTGATGTGAAATAGAGAAGGCAGGGAAAGGTGACTGGGGAAAGGACTGTGCAGAATAAGAGTCTAATGACAAGAAAGTTGATTGTGCTTGAACTTGTTTTTTGCTTTAAAGTTTAACTTATTGCCATTTCCAACTACCTGTTCTTTCCAAATTGATGTTCTTTTACATGGTCTTTTGTCCTTTTAAAATTGATCTTTGAAAGTGTTGGCCAAATATCTCCACTGCTTGTGATAGTCCATTTGATGACATTTAAAGTCTTTGTGTTCTCACTTTCCTACTGAAAGGAATGACTGGCTTTAACTTAATTCCATTATTTAAAAAAAAAAACTGAGGAAACAGGGAAAGCTAAATGTATTTGTTGCCCTAAAGTAATTGCTAAATTTGCCCTGGCTGGTGTGGCTCAGTGGGTTGAGCACCAGACTAGAAACCAAAGGGTCTCTGGTTCGATTCCCAGTCAGGGCACATGCCTGGGTTCTGGACCAGGTCAGGGCCCCAGTGAGGGGTGTGTGAGAGGCAACCACACATTGATGTTTCTCTCCCTCTCTTTCTCCTTCCCTTCCCCCTCTCTAAAAAATAAGTAAATAAAATATTTTTTAAAAAAGAGTAATTGCTAAATTTACTCTATGAAATGTTCATGAAGCACAGTCCCCCAACTATTTTTAGATAGATCCTTAATTTCAAAGTTATGGAGTTGTTAAAAAACCACTGAATTTCACTCAGAAAAGTTAAGAAAAAAGACAGCTTGTATACAATTTGTTCAGGCAGTCAAATAAATCTTTATCACTGGTGACTACAACAGGTTGTACACTAATTTCATACTTTCAAATACAGAACTGAGTATGGGTATTTTTGATTTATAGGTAGCTGGCAATCAACCACCCATGTACCTGGGATTGTGAAGAAAATGGCAGGCAAGGTGGGGCAATGCCTGGGGTGACTACCTGGACTTACTAGTTTGAACGCTTGAAACACTATGTTCACATCAACAAGAAAAATGCATGTAGTGTTATACCACCAAGAAAAATTAATAAAGGACCTGAAGTATTTTGAAAAGGAGTACCCTACAATTTCCACAAATGTCTGTTTAAAGATGCATTGAGGCCCTGGCTGGTGTAGCTCAGTGTATTGAGAGCGGGCTGCGAACCAAAGCATCGCAGGTTCGATTCCCAGTCAGGGCACATGCCTGGGTTGCAGGCCAGGTCCCCAGTGGGGACCACATGAGAGGCAACCACACATTAATGTTTCTCTCTCTCTCCTTCTCCCTCCCTTCCCCTCTCTAAAAATAAATAAATAAAATCTTAAAAAAAAAAAAAAGATGCATTGAAGCCTCTCTCTCCTCTCTCCACAATGGCCTAGATGAGGAATGTAAAATATACTAAAATTAACACATGCATAGTACGTTGGAATATTTTTAAAAGAACTCATGCCAAACACATAAGAATGTTTGCCTATTTGAGGATGGCACTGCGAGATGTGGAAATAAAATAAATTAATACAAAAAAAGGCGCCTCCCTCAAAGAAGTAATGAGTGAAAGCATGCTCTGATTTGAAGTGTAATTAACTTAATTCTCTACATCTGAGGTTAGAAAATATATAATTTTTTTGTTTTGAAACCACAATGTGATGATGAATAATGTAGTATTATGTTCCATTGCAACAGGTCCATATAAGTATGATTCTCAAGTAGCTCTTCGAGGAGAATTCAAGAGCTGAGTCTGGGTACGATCAGAGAAAGAAAGTCCCCTATTGCTAACTATGGGTCTAAGTGACTTCATTCTTACATTCACTGGACAAAATGGAAAAAGAAGCAAGATTTATGTTTGAAGAGTTTCCCTCTTTGGTATTATCATAGATTGCTCTTCTTGAACTCCTGTGCTTTATTCCGAATCCCCTCTCAAGCCTACCCTTGAATTGATTCACATTAAGCTGTTTTTGATGGATAAAGACCTCTTTGTCAGAAGGAAAGAAATCTCTAATGCAGCGGTGTTTAATACATATGCAAATCAAAATACCCAGGGAGCTTTAACCAACATCCACGTGACCAAGCTTGGCCTCTGTAGACACTGATTCAGTAAGTTTGGAATTTGTGTAACTGGTTAGAATGGGAAGAAAGAACCAATGTATTTCTTGGAATGCTAAGAAACATAGATGTTCAGCTGGTCGTGAGCACTTATCCAAGTCTGTATCTCCACTTCCCAACCCACCGCACCAGATGTAGAGACTTCTAAGTCACCTGCCCACCAGGAACAGGAGACCATTACCACTTCCTATTGCACCAGTCACCTGCTTCTCAACCCGACACATGGTCCCAGTATCATGAGAAAGAAAGTGACATCTCTGTCAGCCACCTGAGAGCTCAGGTATCTTGAGAAATCCTGCACCTGAATGGGCATCAAATTCCTATTTGTAGAGAGAGAAGAATGAACTAGATGACCTCTAAAATTCCTCTGTGTTCTAAAATTCTAAACACATATCACACAGCCTCAGCCTCACTTTCCTGTCGTTTGTTTTTCTTATAGGGGAAAATCATAGCGACTATTTGCAGGCAATATTTTATTGCCTTGGGACAATGATCTGCTCCGATCCTTCTGACTCACAGCTCACCCTTCATGGCAAACCTAAGGGCTGCTGCTGGCTCTGGGCCTGCACAGAGAACATTCCCTCGCATCTCACTTAGTGATTGAGTAGGAGGCAGCAGGCAGTATTTCAAAATGCAAACTGACATTTAATTATACAAAATCTCCTTCCCCGATCACTTCTCTTGCCAGGCTGATTCTTATCTACTTGAACATTTTTCCCTTTTGTTGACTCCTAGTTTTCCAGTCTTTATTGAGAACCATCAAAATGAGCCGAAAACACCAGATTTCCAGTTTTGTTTCTTTTTGTTATGTAATACAATCTTTAGGTGATATTGTCATTTGCAAAATGATGTTTCTTCCTGAGACATATCTGAATCCCTAACATCCATACTGACATTCCCAAAGGGTGAATATTTCCCAGTATCTGTATCAAAAAGAGAGTATTTATACAAATGTCACTTAAAAGTTTAAGTGGAGATTTTGTCAAAATGTGGGTAGAAATGAACTGTTCTGTTTTTAGATAATTAACACTAAAATGATTCAGCATGGAGATAAGCCATGGCCAAGACTACAGTGAGGTGACTAAGGAAGGCACTTGCCTCAAAAATCAAGATAAGCAATATGTTAATGCAACAGTTTAGTGACAATGCCATGGCAAGCCATATTGTAATCTGAAAAATCTTTTTTTATTACTAATTGTGTCTCTATGCAAAATTTTTATTTTTGTTCATGGTAAATTTTTTAATGGATTTTGATTTTTTTTGAAATATAGACAAAGTAGTATTATATTGATTACAAATTTTGGGCATCCCCTACATGCCTTAAAGTTTCCCTTCTTCACATCACCTTAGGTCTAGTTCTTGAGTAACTTACCTTCTGCTTTAAGCCACACACGAACATTACTGCATCTTGTACTTAATAAAGAGAAACACTTAAAACAACTCTAATGATTCCTATTATAGTTATGATTGGTGTGTGCACCTTTTCTAAGTGATTGATATCATTTCAATAATTTATTCTAAGCAGCAACTGAAGTAGAAACTTTTCTTTTTACATAAGAGAAATATAAAACTCTGAAAAGTGAAAATAACCTGACGAGAGATATGCCTTATGCATATTCTATTATTTAAAAAGATGGGATCGGGGAGAAAAAAGGAGAGAGAAAGATACAAAAGAAGAGAGGAGAATGAATACAGAGCCCAGGGCTTTTTTACCTAAGACTCGCCTGGTAAACTCATTTAAAATGTAGATTCTTATGGTGATCCCCATAGTTTTGAATTAAGTAAAACTCCCAGAATCTGCATTTTAAGTGATTCTAATGCAGGTATTCCAGGAACCACACATTGAAAAACATTGACAAGAAGCACCCATCCTGGCAGAAGCCAGGCTGTGTGTATGGAACATTTTCTCACAATCTCCCAATAATCTTAAAGGTAAATACTAGTGCCCCTTTCTTTACATATAAGGAGTGAGAGTCCAAGATGATAAGAAAATTGCAAAGTCAAATGTTGGTTGAGTGAAAAAATCAGAATTCAATCTAGACCTGTCAAATGTCAAATTTTAGGCTCTTTCCACTGTACTCCTTGCCTGTCATGAGGAAGAAAGGGGATGCACCTGTTCAGTGAGCGCTGCCATGCACCAAGCACACAGATCATATCACAGAATCTACACCAGCCAAAGTGCTCATGGCCAGGCAGCCGTGGCAGGCAGCTGGAGCAGATGTCAGCAGTGTGCACAGATGAAAGGAAAAGGTAACAAGTGATGGAGCGGGGGCAAGGCAGTACAGTTCAAGATCAGAAAGCAATGTCTTGCACATGCAACAGTTTTATTTTTCAGTTTCAAATTCAAAATGGGAAGTATAACCATTATGTCAATGTTTCCAATTATATGAGAGAATGATGTAACACATGTACAGATGTGACAATAATTTAGTTTGTTGAGAGAAAAACAATATCTGGTTTTCTAGTTTAAGCCTACATCAGCCTGTTTTCTACGTTAAGCCTACATTAGCCTGTTTTCTATGTTAAGCCTACATCTCTGGATTTATCCCCTATCCTGCCCCTCTGTGCCTTCTGTCTCTGATCCCGAACTCAAGCTGTTCTCACTGGGCCGATCTTCCTGGTCTTCCTCATGTTTATACTCTGAAGTCAGAACTATTTGAAACCCATCACTTCCAGGCAAACCAATCACCCGGGTTAACTCAATATCATCCCAAACTTGACACCTTACCACTACTCCCACCCGGTTTTCACTTGTGTTTACATATTTAATATATAGCACACTTATTATTTATGTACCCATGCCTGTGTTGTTTGGCCTAATAATGTATCTAGATCATGGCTAAATCTGTAAACAGATTTTCAGTTTCTGGAAGTGTTTGAATATTCTAAAACTTAATTACAGAAACTGTGTCACCTAATAAAATGCTACACACCATGAAAAGTGGCCAATGAGCACTTAACTAAAGAGAATGATCATTTAAAAAGTAACAATTTTGTAGGGTAATACCTCTATAATGCTATAACCCACCTAACAGTGAGTTTTTCTCCCCAAAAGAATACGCTTACACACTTCTAACATTTAATAACCATTAGACTCTCGCTATTTCTGTAGATCTGGTTGAGCATAGGGGTGGAGGAGAGACACACATGTTATAGTCCTGAGAAAACAAAAATCTTACTGAGGAAATAATAACAAATGTTCACAATTTTAGGCCAAGTTACATTGAATATTCAAACAGAATAGAGGCAAGAGGAATCAGTATGACCTCAAGAGTTGTCTTGGATGAGACAGGAACACTGCTGGGCAGGATCCGACTGGATATACAGGAGAAGAAATTGGGCCTGAAACACAGAGAGAAGTGACGGGTGAAGATGCAGCCGGGGGTGTCATCAGCCTAAACAAGACGTGATGTGAAAGTATGTAACAAGGGGACTGTGTGTGCGGGGGAGTTTAAAAAGAAAATGAGTGAGTAAGGACTAAAGAGGGGACAGTCATGCATATCACAGCAAAGGGGTCTGACTGGGAAGGGAAGGGGTCACTGAGGGCAACTAACAAATATTTTCCAGAGTGGAAGACTTGGAGGACTTTGAAGACAGCACAAAGAACCTGCAATTAAGTTGAAGAGGAGTAACTAAGGCAGTGAATCCCCAGAAGGAGGAGGTAGGGGTCAGATGTAGAACAGAGTGGACAAGGAAGTGCTGAAGGGAAGAGAAATCCTTAGAAGGACACTATGATGCAGAGAACTGCTGGGAAAAATCGGAGGCCTAGGACGGAACTCAGCCCAGGCGGTTTCCATCATTATCATTATGTGGGAGGTGAGACCAGCTCCCGAAGGCAGAAAGGTAGTCGGGATAGATGAGAATTTCCTGGATAACAGTGGCGGTGAGTTTTACAGAGTGTCAGTGCCATCTCCATCCTCAATGACTGTGCACCACGCTATGTGGGTTAAATCTTATGTATGTAAGTTACTCTCATATACCATAATTTTACCTTTATAAATTTTATATAAAGAGATAGCTATAGCTTCCCCCTAAAGCATAAAGTACAAACAATATAAAATATAGATATATTTATTATTTTTAGATATATTTAAACATCTAGAAGGAAATCCCAGTTTTCATTCTTTTACAATTTTTTTTTATACTGTCAACAAACTTTTTAAAAAATGTAGTAAGCTAGGTTAGTACACAATGCTCAGAATTAAAAAGTCAGTGGTGTTGGCGACTTGGGTTGGCAGAGCTTCATCAGTGACATACAGTTTTACAAGAAATACCAGAGAGCTAACATTAACTTCTTGATAAAGTTAACCATGCTTTAAAGTAGGGAGTGATCCCTACTTTAATTGAAAAGCTCTATGACCTTCCATATATCAGGAAGCTGTTTAAAAACTGCATAGTAAGTAAGAAACATCTCTGAGCATAATTATTTTTAGGTTTAAACCAAAGAACAGAATGCTCTACACCAAGCTAATTTATTTCTCTTTCCTCCATGACATAGAAACTATGAAGGATTTAACCTAGTTATCCTTGCTAGGGGTATAGGAAAATCCACCCACAGGAAAGGATGAAAGCAACTAATTTTAAAGTTTGAAAGACATGTACTCATACCAATCTTGGGGAAATTTCTAGCCAATTTCTAAATAATCATTGGCTGACTAGAAATTGAACTTCTTAGTATTTCTTTTACCTTCCTTAAAGGATTGTTTCATTACATTTTATGTGTAACATTAATTTCAGAAACAGTTTCCAAGTTTTCTCCATTTCAATGAAGCGGGAGGTAAAAGACACCTGGCTTAGCCAAGGCTTCCCAAATCTCTTCAGTTTCATGTGTTTGGAGTCAGTCATCGAGCTGCTTGAAGCACAAAAACTTAGTTTAGTCACCCCCCTGGGCTGCTATATTACCAATAAAGCATCACTTATCACAAATTACAGTTGCTCCCAGAAATGGAGAGGGTCACTTTACAAAAGTGTGTATCGACTTGAGGTTTCTAATTTACTGGCCTGAAGATTACTTACACAAAACGTTGTGATGGTCCAGAGGTGACTGGAGCATTCCTTTCTTGAAATATTTCATTAGCTCCCCTGGATCCTAGATGAAGGAGCTATCCCCTTGGGGTAACATCAGAGTTTTATGCAACGGCTGTCTTCATTACTTAGTACCGAAACGCCATCTCTTATTGGCTGTGGGTCCCCCCCGCATCCCGCCTTTGTGCACATGCATGATAAGGATGTCTCCCATTGTGAGGTCACTACCACCCGTCTCCTTCCTTCCAGCAGCACACTGTGCTGTGCAAATTCCCTATACCAGGGAAAACTGCCTTGGAACAATTCATTAAGAAGAATATTAAAACAAAATTGTGCTTTTCTCCCCCTGTCTTTTGGGGAATGGGAACAGCTTGCCTCGTTAAAGATTGAGTATTGCCTTGGAGCAGACTAACTAGGTTTGGAGTTTCTTATTCGGCCAACATGCAAATTACAATCTCACCCAAAAGACTTGAATTTGAACAAAGAATGCTGATCAATAAAATGAAAATATATACTTCCATTTCATCTATGTATATAGTTCATATAGATATAAAACTGCAGGCACTGTCACTCGAAATCGCCAGGCTGTTCAGACTGCATGGAGTAGGGGGAGCCCACCAGCATGACCGTCAAAAGGGCTGCATTGCAAGTCTGCCTCCCTCCTCCACTAGCTGTGTCTTGATTTGAGATATTTAATCTCTCAGCATGATGTGGAAAGTGAAGACAGTAGAATTTCTTCAGAGGATTCTCGTAAATCTGAAGCAAGATAACATATGTGAAGTGACTAGAACAACGTCTGGTGGCACATAACTTAATACTTGATAAATGTTAACAACGCCTTATTAAGAATGTACTTTTGAAAATGGGATGGGAATATCCTTAACCTGAAGCCCTTCTTATTGTAAATTATTTCACATAAATGACTGCCTATCTCCCCAACATGATCTCTGAGATTGATCTTAAATGACACTTCTTTTTATCCATCATGTTATAAAAAATTTAAAGCATACACAAAAGAGAGAATAGTTTTGATATCATCCTGTTTTGATTATTAGCATCATGTGTTTCACTTATCATTTCTCCTCCCCATAGATTATTTTAAAGCAGATCCCAGAAATAATATCATCGCATCCATAGTATTTCAGTATATCTCTAAAAGATGTGGATATGTATAAAACATTACTGTTGATAATTCCTTATTATCATTCACTATATAGTTGAATCAAGATCTGAATAAGGCCCATACACTGCAATTGACTGATACGTCTTTTAAGACTATTTTACTCTATAATTCCTCATCATGTTTTTGTTTTTATTTTTTGTCACACAATTTGTTTCAGAAACCAGGTTATTTGTGTGTTAGAGCTCTCCACAAGCATGACTTTTCTGATTGCATCCCAATGATGTCTTTTAATGCATTCTACTAGAATTCTTCTCTTTCTATAAACTGGCAATTGACATAAAGGCTTATTCAAACTGAGGTCTGCTCTTGTCATGAGTAGGTCATGGATGATACTGTGGACTTCCATCTGGGAGCACATGATGCCTTTTCATCTCTTTGTGACAGTAGCAGCTGCATGGTGGGCATGACATGAATCCATTATTGTGACATGAAAATATTTCTAATACAAAAATCTCATCAATTCTTGATCTCCTGAAAAGGCAAGAACATTGCTTCATTTCTTCATTTTTTTTGAAATACTGAAAATAGTTGATTTGCCAGTTCCTGCACAGGTGGCCCTTAAGGGGTCTATTTTTTTTAAGTATCATCATAAACTTGTGTTTTAAAATATCTGATGTGTTTTTGATCCATTGCAGATATTAGTCTATTGATGATCAGATTATTCCCTTTGCTTAGTAAGAACCAATTCACATTGGTTCCTGAGTCCTTCAGACACAAGCCTAGTAGTCTTTGTCATTCTTTCCACCTCTTCATTTACTTCCTGATCAACCATTTCTCCAAGGATCTGAGCTCCTTAGAGGTGGAAATTACATTAAGGCGCCACAGTCTGGTGACCAGGGCTGCTGGTTGTTAGGCAGTTGGTCAGTTTCCAAGCCATTTCGCTGGACAGAGCTGGAAAATACTTTTAAAACTGCATCACAGGTTCATACTGATGTAGTAATTCAAATTCAGGACTACAAGATTTCTGCTAACCCCATTCTTCACTGATTTTCATCTTTATCTTCCTGCTCTAATGTCCCCAAACCCCATTTGCAAGGGCGCCAACAAATACGTTTTATCTCACAATAGTTGCCTCAGGATCACAGTATGATAACTGCCCTCCCCAACAGTGCACTTACAATACATAATTTCAGTTCTCTGTGTGTTTTTGTTGTTGGTGGTGGTTGTTCTTGGGGTGTGTACTCCTAGACAGACATAGTCAAATTACCATTGTTCAATGTTTTCAGAAGTTCTTTTCTATTGGCATGCTCCCAGTTTGTTATGTAGATTATTTGTTTCACGTAGTTTTTGACTTTTAGGGACTGCTTTTTTATATTTAATTCTTAAACGATTATTCAAAATATTTACATGGCTCCAAATCATATCTACAAGAAAAATATCTTCAAGGAATTCTAACTAACCTACTTGTCCTCTACCTTCCATTAAATATAAAATATGACTATATTCTTATATTTCATATTTTATATTTAATAGTTCATCCATTCTATAATAGTTTTAATATAATATACCTCCTTATAAGAATGATACATACATGTATGTCTTCTTTACTTCACTCAATAGGTCCTGCATCATATAACTTGCCTTAATTATTACCCTGAAACAACTGCTTATTGTAGTTGAGGCGATGTGATGGTCATCAGACGTTACTGTCACCTCTGTGAGATTCAGCAATGCAGTCTAACTAAAAAGGGCATCCAGTTTCATGTTTAAAGACCCATTAATAGTCAGTTTTAAAGGCATACTTTTTGACCTCCCTCACCCATTTTTGCTCACTTTTGAAGGTTAAAAGGTACAAACTTCCAGTTTTAAAATAAGTATGTCTTGGGGATGTAATGTACAGCCTGGTGACTATAGGTAATAATACTGTGTTGCATATTTAAAAGTTGCTGAGAGAACAGGTATTAAACATTCTCATCATAAGAAAAAATTTTGTAATTATGTATGGAGATGGATGCTAACCAGATTTATTGTAGTGATCACTTCACAATATGATCACTCGTTGCTGACCCTTGAACAGCATGGTGGTTAGAGGCACCAACCCCTGCACCGTAGAAAATCTCTGTAAAACTTTTGACTCCTCCAAAACGTAACTACAGTCACCCTCTGTATGATGCAGGGAATTGGGTCCAGTACCCCCCTTGGATACTAAAATCTGCAGGTGCTCAAGTCCCTTACATAAAATGTCCAAAGGGCACAGGAGTTGTCCTTTGTATATACATCTGCAGATTCCCAACCATAGATCAAAAATACTGTTTTTGATCCATGGTCCACTGAATTTATTTGATGTGAAACCCAGGCATATGGAGGACTGACTGTATATTTATTGAAAAAAAACCCACATGTAAGTAGACCCCTGCAATTCAAACCATGTTGTTCAAGGGTCAACTATATATACACATATTGAATCATTGTGTTGTACACCTGAAACTAATATAAAGTTATATGTCAATTACACATCAATAAGAAAATCATAGCTTGCACCCTCATTTAAAGTGCCAGTGTGAAAAAGGAAATAGCTTTATGAGTATAAAGCTATTTCTCTTAAAAGTTGGCTGTTTCTGTTAAGGTCAGTATTATATTCCTTTATATGAAAGTCTGCCAAAAATTAGTATATGAATTCTCTTATCCCCAAAGCATTTGTAAGAGCAAATATCCTATTAACTAAAATACTGCAAATATCTCCAGAATGCATATAAATTATTTTTATTTCTACCAGTTTCTTGTTTGTAGATATTTGATAATGGAAGTCAGATTTGCAGATTTGATAATTTGGAGTCAGAACCAAATAAAAATCCTAACTAAGCTGCTAACTGGTTGGATGACTTTAGGCAAGTCACCTCTCCTCTTAGAACTTCCAATTTCCCATCAGTCAAGGGGAGATAATGCTACCAATGCCAGAGTATTTTTGTGAGAAAGAAATAATTATTTCAATGGAACAAATAAAACCCATAACACTCTGCGATTGTAAAGCACAACAAACAGGAAATTTAAATGGCTGGTTTGATAAGATCCCATCTTAAAGCTTAATTTGTTTGTTTAAAATGATCACAACACCTGACTGTGAACGAGAACTTTACAAGTATCCAAGCTGCGGTCTGGAAACTGATTTTTGCTTGATGAGAACTCAGGGAAAATAATACATGAAATTTAATCACATTTCCTTTTAAAACTTTTTAAACAGACATAAATTTCATTAAAGTAAGAATATGACACTGAAACATTTTGAATGTGATTCAGCAAATGATAAAACAACAGGAATAAATGAGATTTATAACACTACATTAAAAATCATCTATGTTCATATTAGTGGTTACAAATTATACCCACTAAAATTATTCATTCTTGCCAATTAACTCTGAGCTTAGTTTCTGGTTACAACTGAAGCTGAAGAAATCTACCTCTCTGCTTTTAAACAGAAATCTGCTTTGGGGGTGTATGCTGCAAGGTTACACCTAAGTTCACACGTAAGAATAAAAAATACTGTACATACATTTTTTAGCTCTAAACTTCACAGTCACACATTGTTTTCCTCTTTCCACTTAAATCCTGCATGCTGCCAATAGTTACATGTCTGAGCCACCGATCTGGTCATGAGCAGCTCACTGGGAGTGGGGGAGGGAGGGGAAAAGAGTTTAGTTATTAACATTTTCCCACACATGGAAAAACAGAAGGAATAGGTCAATGAGCCTCCACATAGCCATTGCCTACGTTTAACAACATCAAGAACTCACCACGTTTACATCATCTTCTCTTTATTTTGTTGTGGAAGACTTTTAAAACAAATCTCAAATTTCAGGCACACTTCAGGATACATCTCTAAAACAGATGGACATTTTCGTACATAACTACAATGTTATTTCCACTACTACAAATTTGCCAATGGGTCCTTGATTCATTTGTTACCCAGTTCATGATCAAAATTTCCCAGTTGTTTAAAAACAGTCATATTAGAGTTGATACTTTTAATTAGGATCCAAATAAAACCTACACTTTACATTTGTTGTTATTTCTCCAAAGTGTGTTTTAACCCAGGAAACATGCCTCCTCTAACTTTCCCCCATGCCCCTGACACAGGGTTTCTCTTACTGGAGAAACACTCTCTTTTAAAAAAATACATGTTTCTTAAGTGCCTATTTCTTGCTAGGTGCTATTGCATTTACAACCTAACTTAATTTCAAAATATCCTCAGGAGGTAATGTGGAAGACACAGCTACTTGTCTACCAAAATTTGGCCCTTCTCCCCCACAGTATGGAGTTGTTTCTGGGAAGCAGCTGCCAACAGCTCCCCTAAACTGTGATCAGTTGACCCAGGTGGATTAAGGTTGGAATAAAGCGCTTCTCAGTGACAAATACCCCCAGTCACTTCCCTTTACTCTGTGTCAACTGATGGTGGTTGTTGAATAGGAATCCCCAACTAGGGGTGTGGTGAAGAAGGAGACATTTTTTTTTCAGAGTCAACAGCTCAATTGTGTCAATGCTGGGACAATAGCAGGAATGTGAGGCAGCCCTGGGGCCAGGCTATTCAATTCTGCTCTGTCCCTTGCTGTTCTGCTCTGTGCTGGCCTGCTTTGCCCTGTGCTCCACTCTGCTCCAACAGGATATCTTCAGTATTTCAGCTCAGGCTGAGAAATGCAGTCTTTGGTGAAAAAGGAAAGTAGCTTTTAGAGTCAGATGGGAGCTGACTTATATAGGCAGAAGGCCCCACTCTGGTCCCTGATTGGTCCAATTTCATGTAAATGAGGACTACAAATCTTCTGCAGTTGGTCCAAAGGGACTGTTCTGATTGGTCAGAATGGAGCCAGTCTGGTTCGTCAGTGAAGATGTTGATGGTGGGCAGGGGGGGGGGGGAGCAGGAATACAGCTGCATAGCTCCAATTGGATGGGAAAAGTTTAAGCCCTATTGGGTGAAATAGGATTCCAGGACCTCCTTTACAAGGGCTGGCTCAGATGGCAGAAACATAACACAGGCAGGAAGTTCAGTGCAGAGGCAGGTAGTTCAGTGAAGGCTTCTTCCTGAAGTGCAATTTGTATGAGAGGCCCCTGTGCAGAAATGTCTGCTAGGCTCTGTTTTGTTTTTTATTTGTTTTGTTTTGTTTTTTAATTTGAGCCCAGTTAGCCACCACAAGCCCTTCTTAATAGGTGTTTCCTTCCTCAGGGTCTATACTAGAAATATGCTCCCTGCAAGATTTGTGGGAATATTTGCTGATAAACACATCCTCCCAAGACAACTCCACTCTTAGTGCTAAGACACTTGTCCACATTTCTATTATATCACTTCTTACATTTTAGTTGTAGTCCTATCTGTCTTTGACCCACTACATGGCAAATCTCAACAGGATAGAAATGACACCTTATTCAACTTTGAATCTTCGGTGCTTAGTGCAGTGCCTAGTATTTATAATTTGTGGACTAAAAAAATACATAAATCAATGACATATCCTGCTTTTTTAACATGTTTAAGAGGCAAGCATATCTCTTATCTAAGAGGAACCTCTCTGATGCATCCACAATAGAATCATAGCACTAGGGAGGACCTGAGGCATGGAAAGTTTTGATAAACAAAGTAATAAATGAAAAAAAATAAAGCCTATGAAGAAAATGAAGGGAAAGGGTGTCAGGGGGAAAGAGTCCAAGAGAAAATGACATACTTTCAAATAAGAAAGTTCTCTGAAAACTCTAAAGCATAAAGCAAACCAAACTGCAGATAATCAGAGGTCATGGACCCATCACTGTTTTTGCGCCACAACATCTCTGGCTGACGGGCACTTAAGCCATTTTTCAGTATTACCAGGGCTGAGAGGATACCAAATGAATCAGTGTTTGATAATCTTGACTGTTTAGAAAGATGAACCAGAATTCCATGCACTTCTGTGTAAGCACATTTCTTCTCCTCCATCATGAGAGGTGAGCAGCTGGCTGCCATGCTAAGCAGATCTCTTTTTATACTCTGAGACCCTCCAAATATGCACTGCTTATTCCGATCCTTAAAATATGCTCTTCTCTTCACACCCTTCCTTATGCATCCTGTTGGGAATGTTCCTTTATGTAATTCATCGTTTCAAACCAACCATGTTGTTGCTACATTCCTTAACCTCTTCTGGGCATCATAACTTCACCGCTCCCTAGGCCCCTTCTGTTAATATCTCTAGTTTGACTGACTACAGTAAATCCTCCCTTTTGTATTGGCATTCTGCTTTCTACATCTTAAGAAGAGGGCTTATTTTAGAGAACGATTTGCCTTATATTTCATTCTTTGTTTAGAACCATCTAATGATAAAATTAAAACAGTCCCAATCAGAATCAGGAAACCAACCTTAAAACAGTCTCCATAAATCTTAGGAAATATGTCTTCCTGGAGATTAGTTGATGAATTTTTAGCACAAATTAAACCTCACAAAATCATTTCTCAAGCATTTCTACAAGTGTTCCATAGTGTGTTCTTCCATCACGTCACCCTCTGATGCTTTAGAATGGTAGAGCCTGTCTGAAGTCATATTATATTGATTCCAACAACCCTGCTCACAATTTACAAATACGAAAAGTGTGTCTTGTAGGTGAAGTGAGTGGTTCTGGGGAAAGAAGACAGCAAGAGCATTCTCTATGATATCACACTGCTCCCCAAAAGGTCTGACAGATAACCCTACTGGTGAGATACAGCTAAAGCAAAAATGCCTTGTGTAGCCTTGGAAAATAACAGTAAATATTATAAGAATGATACAATAGCTAATCCTTCTATAGCACTGACTATGTGCTAGTACCTTTGTAAATACTTTACATGCACTAACTCATTCAATTTTCAGAATACTCTTGCAAGAGAAACATTTTTTGGCATCATCATAAATTTTATTTATTGTGGAGCCTCATAACTAGAGGTTAAGAGCTTAGAATTTTTAAAAATTTTATTAAATTTATTGGGGCAACATTCGTTAATATGATTATATGTTTCAGTACATCTGTATATTGCATTGTGTGTTCACCACCAAAAGTCAGGTCTCCTTCCATCACCACATATTTGAACCCATTTACCTTCTTCTCCTTCCCCCATGCCCTTTCTCTCTGGTAACCATCATACTGTTGCCTGTGTCTATGAGTTTTTTTTATTTGTTACTTTGTTTTTATATCTCACATATGAGTGAAATCACATGATTATTGTTTTTTTCTGTCTTATTTTGCTTAGCATGATTTTTTCAAGATCCATCCATGTTGCCACAAATAGCAGTATTTCATCTTTTCTTGTGGCTGAGTAGTATTCCATTGTATATGTGTACCGCATCTTCTTTATCCAGTCATCCCCTGAAGGACACTTAGGTTGTTTGCATACCTTGGCTGTTGTAAATAATGCTGCAATAAACATAGTGGTACATATATCTTTCCAAATAATTTTTTTTTTTAAATTTGGGATGGATACTTAGAAGAGGGATCACTGGGTCATACAGGATCGCTAATCTTAATTTTTTAGGAAGCTCTGTGCTGTTCTCTATAGTGGCTGTTTATTTACATTGTAAGGGAGACATGTTTTTATCATGCTCACATTACGGATAAAGGAACTGAGTCCCAGAGAGCTTAAGTTCAAGTAACTTGCCCAAAGTTATGCATGATTTGGCTGGGATTTAATTCTAGGGCATCAGGCTCCAAAGTTCGTGTTGTTAATCCAGAACTTATACTGTAAATGGTTCAGAAGAGACATCTTTGTGACATAGGAAATATGTATCCTAAAGTAATACACACTTAGTAAATGTGAACATTTACAAAATAATATTTCATCTCACTGAACAAGGAAAAAATAGAAAAAAATCAACATGCTATTGATGTGTTTTCAAGGTGGCTGTTCTTCCCATCAGGTGGCAAGTGATAAACTGCTGGGAACATTTTTACTGGCACATAAATGTGTCTGTCTGACATTTGAACAAAGACCTCTCTAAATTTAAGTAAATAAAAATCTTAATGTAAATATCAGCTATTTATATGAAATTATTTTAATACTCAAATATTGTTTAGACAAGTGCTTTGTTCTAATGAGTGGAACAGTTCAGAGGTAGAAGCATAAATCTTATAAATTAGATTTATAAAGTGTACATGATATTTTGCACATTAGCATCACTGGGCCATGACCCATATACAAACTTGAAATCCTAACGGATAGGAAAATTGATCAGCGAATATAAACTTTTTAGCACTTACTGAGTGTAAGGCCCTAGGCTACATCTTATAAGAGACAGTCCTAATGTAAATACTATCGGTCTCTGCCTTCAAAAATATTCCCTGTAACAGGCAACTGATAAGAACTAAATATCCATGTCAGTTTGGCTCTTTTAATTATAAGAATAGAAGCTCGCTCAGGTTATGGCAATCATGGGGTTTGACTGACTGTAAGCTGCTATGTAGAAATAAAGAAGGTAGGTGTTTCCACCTGCTAATTGGAATGCAGAGAAATCCAAGAACCATTCCGCCCAGGCCTAGAGAGATAGAAATGGGTTCAAGAGTGGAAGGTCATTTGGGATTCAAAGAAGTTCTGGCAACTAGGTTACCAACATAGGTCTGCTTATCCCTACTCTACTGAAAGCCATCTCTGATTCTGTCATCAAACAGAAACTGTTTCTGTTTCCAATGGCTTCCGTGTCTCAGTGTGTTCCATTCAAAGACATCCAGAGAGAGGATTTTATCATCAAGTTTGTCACCTCCGGTTTTGTTAGGCTGACTTTTCCCACCAAGACTACCTTGGGCACTACCAGAGATGCACCTAAGATGATATCATAAAGCCACCATAAACATCTGAAGGACTCCTAAACTCAGCTATTCCAAAGAAATCCAACGAATGTTAACAGAGCAATGTGAATACCTGTGCCATCACTCCAGTGTCTTACTTAGAGCTCAATTACCTTAACATGACATACACAATCAATGGGAGGCAGCATTTAATATGGCACACCATGTTTTTATAAACCTATCTAAGCCTAAATGCTGAGCTGTTTGAGAGGGTAATCTCTAAAAACATTACCTGTATTCAAGTTTAGTTCTGACATTTACGAGGTGTGTGACCACGTGCAAGTTTCTTAACCTGTCTGTACCTCATGTCCCTGCATAGAAATTGAGATAGGAGTAGTCAGTCCCTACTTCATAGGGTTATTATGAAAATAAAAGAAATATTTCAATTAAAGAGACTACAGAGATGGCCTACGCACTGAGCACTTGATGATTTTAACTATCATATTCTTATTACTTCTAATACACCTTACCAATTTTATTCCTTATAACTCCACAGCACAAAATTTCTTTAAGTTGTTTTACAATTACAATTTACATTCATTATTATTTTATATTAGTTTCAGGTATGCAGCATAGTGGTTAAATAATCATATACTTTAGAAAGTGTTCCCCCAATTATTTCCAGTACCCAACTGGCACCATACATAGAAATTACAATATTATTGACTATATTTCCTATGCAATACTTTATAGCTCTGTGATCAGTTTGTAACTACAAGTCTGTACTTCCAAACCCTTCACTTTTTTCACCCCATCCCCTCACCCTCTTCCACCTGGCAGCCCATCAGTACGTTCTCTGTACCTATATGTTTGTTTCTATTGCATTGGTTTTTTCTTTTTTGGTGTTGATTTGTATAAATTCTTTATAATTTTTGGCTATTAAGCCCTTATCAGATGTATTACTGGTGAATATGTTCACCTGTTCAGTGGGTTGTCTTTTCACTTTGTTGATGGTTTCCTTTGCTATGCAAACACTTTTTAGTCCCATTTTTTCTTTCATTTTCTTTTACTGAAGAGATATAACAAGAAATATTACTAAGAAAAATGTTCAAGATTTTACTGCTTATGTTTTCTTCTAGGAGTTTTATGGTATCCAGCCTTACATTTAAGTCTTTAATACAAGTTTATTCTTGTATATGGTGTAAGAAGTTGGTCTGGTTTCACTTTTCTGCATGTATCATCCAACTTTCCCAATACCATTTATTAAATAGACTGTTTACCCCATCATAGGTTCTTTCCTACTTTGTCAAATGTTAATTGCCCATGTAGGCATGGGATTGTTTCTGGGCCCTCTATTCCGTTCCATTAATCTATATGTCTGTCGTTATGCCAGCACCATGCTGTTTTGATTACCATAGCCTTGTACTATAGTTTGATACCAGGTAGTGTGATTTCTCCAACTTTGGTCTTCTATCTCAAAATTGCTTCCAGAGCACAAAATTTCTATCCAAACATATTATGCTCTTCCATGTCTCTATTGTTACCTTTTGCCTGGATCTTCTTCCCCTAATTCCTCTGGTGAAGCCTTCCTCAACCATCAAAGTTCAGCATAAATTTCCTCTTCCAAGCAATTCCATCCCTAGTTAGAAGTCTCCAGAGGAGGCCTTAATAGTTCCTCTGATTCTGTATGTTCATTCAATCCTCACATCAAATGTGGGCAATTCAATGCCCTCGCATTGAATCTGGACTGGCCGTGGGACTGGCCTGGACCACAGAATGTGGTGGAAGGCCATTCTGGAGCTCTCAAACCCAGGCTCTCACTTCCCAGTCTTGGAATCCAGCCACCATGACATGGAATCCAACACGACATGAAGATGTTATGTAGGAGGACCAACTTGCACCAGTTGATAGGTCCAGCTTAGCCCCTGGCTGGTGTCAGTGCCATGTAAAGGAGCAATCTTGGAGAGTGCAGCCCAGTCAGGGCCCCAACAACTGCAGTCCCAGGTATCACTATGTACTTAGCTGAGGTCAGTCAGCCTATAGAAACACATGAGATAAGAAAATATATGATAATGGCTTGAAATGCTAATAAAATCATTTCAAGACACTATATTTTCATTATTTTATTACAGCAATAATACAGGTTTTCTTATTACAGCAATACCAAATCATCATTCATGGTGGACAGAGGAAGTAATTCTTGGGCTAAGACTTCATAACTCTATTCTGTAATATAACAGACTGTATTATAATTATTTATTTTTAATGACTGTTTCCTCTCCTGAGAGTCTCAAGACTAGTAAGTATGGATCTTAGGGGAAAACATTTTTCAGAATAAATTCCAAGAAAAGTAGCAGAATTTACAATATCTAGAACAAAGGTGTAAAAAAACAGAAAAAATCAGAAGTCATCCCAGCCTATCATTACAGACATCTCTAACTCTTTGTAGATTCAAAGTAAATCATAGAAAGGGCAATGTTTACCCCAAAACAATGATCAGATAATTTACTATTGTAATTTCTATCTAGAACCTCACCTATATACCAGTGTCTCCTGATAATTGAGAGAAAATAAAAACAAATGAAATAGAGAAAGTGACCAAAGTTAGCCAATATTGTTTTGCTTATTTTTTTCTAAGAAGAATAACAAGGAGAAGGATCTTGGTTTTATCACACAGCACAAATTTGTGGAAGCCAGGTAATAGAGTGGTTATAAATGTGGACTCTGTAGCCAGCCTGCCCAGGTTTTAATCTGTTTCACAGTCCGGGTTTGATTCCCACTGACACGTTTGTCTGCCTAGTCACTGACACTGTTGGTGCCTCCATTTCCTTAATGATAAAAGGAAGACAGTAAGAGTACTTACTGCACAGGGCCCTGTTAAGTATTAAGTGAGTCCACATAAGTAAAACGCACAGAAATGGGCCTGATATAAGACTGGTTATATAAGACTGGTGAGCCGATGCTGCTGTTCCTCACACTCTTCTTCCTACTCCTCCTCCTGCTGCTACAATTATGAAGATATAGAAATGCAGATAATTTAGTTTAAGGTCATGTATAGACAAAACAGATGCTGGAACTAGACAGTAAATTGTGCATATACAATTAACTCTTTAATTTTTGCTAGATACAATAATAAACCTCAAGGAGAATTTTGCTTATAACACACAGAATCATATAACATTTTTTAAATGTAGGAGAAAGTTATTAATAGCTTGGTGGTGGGAGGTGCAGAAACTTAAAGCCAGGTATTAAAGGGTAAACCACTAAGGAAATTATTATTAAATTTGACCACACTCATTTTTTTTAATTTAAAAAATTACCATAAAGTTAAAAAACAAACCAGAGACTGGGAAAAACAAATTTGTAAGGGGTAGTGTCCAAGATACATAAAGAACTCCTATTAATCAGTAATAAATAGCAAGTAACCCAGTAAGAAAGGGGCAAGATGATAAACACCTCCAGAATTTTTCCATCCCAATCTTTCCAGATCACCATGGCTAAAGCCATTAACCTGTTACTAATGTAACTTGACATTCTATGTAATTGAATTTTTTTAATCCCTCTTACCAAGTTTTGGTGATGTTTTATGATGATGACAACACATTAGTAAAGATTGGACACAGTTGTATGGGACACTCACATATTAACTCAGAACAGTCCCAAGAGGTATGGTCATTATTCCTGTTTTTGTCAGTGCGCTACAAAATGGTGATGTGCCTGAGGTCATCCAGAAGAGTCAGGATTCCAACCCCGTTATCTGGTTTCAACATCAGCTCTTAACCATATGTTATTATTGCCTATGAACTTATGACACAGGAAAAGATGCTCATCTCAACAACAGTCAGGGAAATGCAAATCTGCAACATACCATTTCACACTATGCACAGAATGGCAAGCATTTAAAAGTCTGACAGCAACAAACTTCAAGGATGTGGATCCATGACAATCTGTAATAAAGTTTAGAGGGCTCGTAACCAGTGCAAACACTTTCAAGTGCATCTGCTAATATTTACAAAAATGGAACATGTGTATTCTCCATGCTGCAGAGGTTTCACTTCTAGAGATATAGAGAGAAAATATTTGTCAAGGAAACAACTAGAGAATGTATATTTCAAGTAACAGTGTGTGTGTGTGTGTGTGTGTGTGTGTATTCAATGATATATGTAAGTGTCCAAAGGAAAACTATATAAATTTGGTATATTCATAAAATGGAATACTATTCAGCCATCAATATGAAGACCTTGGAAGTAACTTCATAATAGGTGAGTACTAAAACAATAGTATCGAATTAAAAAGTTGAAGGACCATACAGTTGGCTAGCATTTATATAAACTTAAAGAAAATAAAAAAGTATCACATATACATATTCTCCAATGATACTTGAGGTATATAGTAAAGTACTCAATCACGAATGGAGAAAATAAACACTAAATTTCAAGGCCTGATAACCTCCAGAAAGGGACGAGGCAGGGGCACACAGGGGCTTTAACTGTATCTGTAATATAGTGCTGGCTTAAAAAAAGAACTTAACTACAGCAAATATGTCTAGATTTAATAAAAGTGGGTGGCAGGTGCATGGTGGTGATTTAGTTTGTATACTTATTTCTACATTTAAAATATCTCACAATAAAAATATAAAAACAAATGAGATGTGGCATAACAGAGAACATTTTAAAAATTAATAACAAAAAAGGCAATTTACATATATTTCATCAAAGTCCTCTTTTGAGAGTTCATTGCTCCATAGAAGCATCTGTTGTTCTGAGTCCTTAACTTTGATGCTTCCTGCCTCCACTTAGAGATTAAACAAAATAAATTGTTTCTATACAGCAATGATATTCCAGTTTTACACAAAGAACAAAGTAAGAGGAATCACAAAACACATTATAATTAGCAACAATATATAATTAGTGGCAAAATGTTTATGCTAATACCAGCAACATGTTTGTTTTAACCTGGAAAAATATGTCACAGGACAGATAACAGCAGGGAAATACAAAAATAAAGTATGTTTTACCATTAAACATTTTTTTCTTGTTGTTCATGTACAGTTGTCTCCATTTTCCCACCACCTGAATGTTTTTCCTTCTGCAGAAGAGAGACTGCCAGAAGAAAAAATATTCAGGGTTAATGATTTTGAATCAAGTGGACACTGTCAAGCTATGATTAATGCCTCAGGAACAAAAAAAAGTCATTTTGTGTCCAACTGTGTTGGTTCGCTGGCCCTTTACTCTGGACATTCCCATCCTACCATCTAAATTTCTATATAAATAGTGATCTTGTTATAAATTCTGAGATTCAGGTATAGGAAAGAACAGATAAAAAAGTATGTCCTGGCTGGTGTGGCACAGTTGTTTGGAGCGTAATTCCATAAACTGAAAGGTTGCGGGTTTGATTCTCAGGGCACATACCAGGGTCACAGATTTGGTTCCCTGGTCATAGCGCATACAAGAGGCAACTGATCAATGTTTCTCTCTTATACCTATGTTTCGCTTCCTCCTTCCCTGCCTTCCACTCTCTCTAAAATCAATAACCATGTCCCTGGGTGAGGATTTAAAAAAAGAAGGAGAATGACACACAGAGAACTTTGTCTCATAAAAATAATTCACTATTTCAGAAAAAACCCTCTCCTTTCTATCTTTATTCCTTGCCATTGCGATATCCCCATTCCCTTCACAGCACATTCAAGTTCATATGTCTTCATGTTCATGTGAAAACATAATAACACCATACTTAACCAGAGACATTAAGCTGGCAATAAATTACATGAAACCTGGGTAAGACAAGAAATACACAGAGAGACCCAAGAACAAGCAAAATACAAAGCACAGCATTATAATCAGTCTTTCTTTTTGTTGTTCCTGGGAATAAAAGTATATTCTTCACATAAAATGTTAAAATTTAGTCATATCATATCCCAGACCACTACAGATGGAAGTTGTTTTTATGTCTGGAAGTATCAGTAAAGAATGACATGTGTGGGGGTGGGGGGAGTATAAATCTGTCAAATTCTGGAAACCTAATAATCAAGAGCCACTTACAACACAGCTAATCTGAATTAACTCACAAGAATGCTATAGTATTTACGGGGATTCACAATCACAGCCTTGAATTTTCAAGAAAAATATACATGACATTTATTCAGTATACATTAATGAAGAAGGCTGGAGAAATGAATTTTAAGCTCTTGGCTCTAAAATTAATTTAGTAAAACAAATATGTTCTGAAAAAAAGATAACAAGGGGATTTGTCTTATCAACATCAAAACATGGTGTAATGAAATAATAATTAAAAGAGTGAGATAATGTCACGAGAGTAGAGAGTAGAAAGCCAGGATAGTGGAGCAAAACTGTCTTCAAACGGGTAACAGGAAATAGAAGTTAGTGATCTTTGATAAGAGGAGCATAGCAATCAATAAATAATTCATAAATGGTACTGAAACTCTCGATTAACTGTTCAGAATACTGGCTATGTTGGAGGATTTATATTCTCATCTCAAACCATATATTAAATAAATATCAAACAGGAAAAGTTTAGAAATCATTTCACAAGAGAACTATGACTGTAAGCATAAAGAAAAATGGCAAAAAAGCATATTTTCAAAGTGTAAATACCTTTATTCTTATAATTATAAAAGTAGTATATGGAAATCATAGAAATCTTAAGAAGCATGAAAAATAAATAAGACAGCTTGTTGATTGCCTTAGCATCCAGGTAAAATTTTGTTACATTTTAGAGAATATCCTTTATTTTTCATATGCACATATATATATATGTATACACACACACATACACACACACACACAGAATGAATAGTTCTCCATCTATATCACTCAGACCTGTCCCTGTCACGAGATCCTGACAGTCACTGTCATCATCATCGCCATGTCCAAAGGTCACAATGTGTCTCATTCCACTAAAAGAAACTGTTTGGAATTAAAAACAAACATAAACTTTTCTATTTCAACTACCTGGCCTTGAAAGCTGATTTTGGAAGTTTATTTTTTTAATTTCCTCTAATTTTAATAATTTAAAATATCCTTAGATTAGACCCTGGCTGAGTAGGGCCACTCAGGTACTAAAAAGTGATGGACAGCACAGCACATTTATACTCTATTTTCACATATTATAATATTATTTCTACGCATGTGTTTAACTTTTTTTGAAAACTAGTGAGGTTGGGCTTTTTAAATGTTTATTAGTCATTGGTATTTCTTCTTTTCTAAGCTATTCCTTCATGTTCTTTGATCAAGTTCCTACTTGAAATCTTTTGTGATTTATCTTATAGCATTTTTAAAGATTAATAGTTTCCATATATGTTATAAATCATTTTTCCTGCTTGTGTTTCACCTTTTTTTCTGTGTGAAAGGTTTCAAATTAGTTACATTTTCTAATATTTGCCGTGTTGGTGGAAAATGCCAAGGTACAGACATTTATGACAAGGGAACTTAAATAGAGCCAGGAGGCCCTAAGGAAGCTTGCCTTATGTATATCCCACTCATGAACTTTTGAACTGTTCAGCCAACTATGTAACCACATCCTGAACCTCACTGCTACCTCCCCATGGCAAGTGGGCCATCTGCATTCCTCACCTTCGAAGGAGTCAGTCCATTTCACCAGCCAGCATTCTACATTTACATAGAGGACCTAAATGGAAACAGTCCTCATCATTTTGCCTCCATGTTCGCATGCTGGACCTAAGTGATCCCTGTTAACTGAGCTAGCATCCTTTTTTACATGGAGGACCTAAATGGAAACCACACTTATGGTTTCCACCTTTATAAACCCAGCCTTCCTTTGTTCATTTCAAAGCACAATTTGAGTTGTGGCCTGAATTTGTGTTTTCTATGTTACAAATCTTTGCTCATTTAAATGCTTTTTGTTGTTTATTACTGCTCTTTCTTTGTTTTGGTTTACCACCCTAATGGTTCCTACCTTTATGGCCATGCTTAGAAAGAGCACCACGACTCCATGATTAAACACCTTCATATGATGTTATGTTTTGTTTTGTTTTGTTCTGTTTATGTTTGTATTCTTAGTCTACTTGAAATGTATTTTTGGTATGAGGTAACGGGAAGAATTCTAACAATATTTGTCACCCAAAATGTGGACACTTTTCCCCAGTGAATTAAAGACTTTTTTTTTAAATATGTTTATTGGTTTCAGAGAGAAAGAGGGGGAGAGAGAGAAACATTGATGTGAAAGAGAAATATCAATTGGTTGCCTCCCGTATGCACCCTGACCAGGGATTGAACACACAACCTAGGTATGCTCATTGACCGGGAATTAAATCCCCAAACTTTTGGCGTCTGGGACAACACTCCAACCAACTGAGGCACACGGACCAGGGCAAATTAAAAACCGTAAATACTGCTAAATTCTTCTACCTATCTGGAGAGCATTATGCTAATTGAAATATGCCAGGCAGTGAAAGACAAATACCATATGATCTCACCTGTAAGTGGAACCTAATCAACAAAACACACAAGCAAGCACAATATAACCAGAGACACTGAAATAAAGAGCAAACTTTCAGTAACCAGAGAGGAGGGGTGAGGGAGGGGGATAATAGGGGAATATAGGGGAAGGGCCATCAAGGAACATGTATAAAGGACACACAGACAAAGCCAAAGGGGGATAGGTTAAGGGTAGGAGGTGGGGATGGGTGGGGCAGCGGAGGGGAATGGGAGGGGTGAAAATGCAGACAACTATACTTAAAAAACAATAAAATAATTTTTTAAAAATTAAAAAAATTCTTCTGTCTATTTGGGTCTCTTCCCTATGCCATTCTGCTACTTATTTAATTAATTAAATTATAAGTTGATCATTTGACTAAAATTTTTAAAATAATAAAAGCATAAAAGTAAAAGACAACAAATTAGAAAAATTATGGCAGCAAATATGAAAGATGAATGATGGATAGCATTATGATATCATACAAAACAACAGAAAAACTGCTAAAACTCCAATGAAGGGCATGGAAAAGAGCAAAGGCCATGAGAAAAAAATTCATGAAAGAAGAAAAATAAATCACTAATACAAACATTAAAAAGCGAGTTCAGGGGGGTAGGGAGTGGAGGGATTGAGCAAAATAAAAAGGACTCACGGACATGGACAACAATGTAGTGATTGCTTGGGGGAGAGGGTATAACAGGACTATATGTTGATGGAAAAAAAATACAATAAAGATTAAATTTAAAAATTTAAAAAATAAATTTAAAAGTGATTTTCGCCTCTCTGTAATCAAGTAAACACAAGTTTAAGAGATGAAATAACACTAAACTGCCCAATTAACAAAAAATTTTTCATAAAACAGGTTTTTATAAGTCCTCAAAGTTGAAAAGAATCTGTGGAGAAAGATACTCTTACACACCCCAGGAGATATACAGATGAACAGAATCATTTTTTTAAAATCAGGCAATATCTAACAAGTCATAAAAGTGTTTATTCTTTGATTTAGTGGCTCTTTTAGACTCTAGCCTAGAAAATAATTTGATATGTAGTAAAAGATTTATGTACAAAAATATTCATCCTAGTCTTATTTATATCAAAAATAGAAACTAGGAAAAAATCCCATAAAATCATTAATACATAAACCATAGCATAATCACAGTATTGAATACTCAAGCTATTTAAAACAGTTATTTTCAAAACTTTTTTAATAATGTGTAAAGTCTTAAGACATCACATTAGGCAAATAAAAAAGAACTTTTAGAAAGTGTATATATATAATATATATATATTTGGATCCTAATCAGTAAAAATACATGTAGAAAAAATATGTAAATTCTGATCATCTCTGAGATTAGTGGAATCATGGGTGATTATTATTTTTGTCTCCTTCATTTTCTTATTTCAAATACACATGTCTCTATTACCTGGGAAGAGGGGAATATAAATTTCACGGTGGCCTGTGTTTTGGGATGAGAAAACTATGAACAAACATTTAGGAGCCGTGAGTAGCAGTGGAGAGAGGGAAAGAATGAAGGCTTTAAAGAAGAGATGAGATGCCATGAAGATTCTGGGGAAAAGTGGCATCAAGGGACCAAGCGGAGTAAGTCAGGCAGAGGAAGACAAATGCCATATTGATTTCACTTATTTGTGGAATCTAATGAACAAAATAAATGTAGAAACAAAACAGAAACAGACTCACAGATGCAGAGAACAAACCAATTGATGGTCACCAGTCAGCTGGGAGGGATTTGGGGGGCTGGATGAAAACAGTAAAGGAATTAAAAATTCAAATTGGTAGTTACCCAATAATCACAGGAATATCAAGTACAGCACAGGGAATACAGTTAATAATACTGTAATAACTATGTATGGTATCAGGAGGGTACCAGACTTATTGAGGGGACCACTTCATAAATTATATAAATGTCTAAACACTATGTCCTTTATTATCAGAAATGTTTGTGGTAACTATTTAAAATATCCTGTTAGACATCTGGATTTCTTCCAACAAAGTGAGAATGGAGAGTGCAAGAGTTTGGAAACAGGATAGGGGATGCTGAGAAAATAAGAAAAGCCTCCAACTCACAGTTAAGTTATTTTTATGCTTTACACCCTTTGGTTAAAAGCACACATGAAACTAAAAACAATACTCTTGTCAAACCACTTCTAGTTTTCGTGACAACACTTCACAGTTTCACATGAGACTCTGTAGGCTGCCGACAGAGAGCAAAATGAGAGGCAATCTTAAGGTGTGGCTCCTCATCTGGCCATTTTACTAAGATGTCCTTTACCCAGGACAGCTTGGATGACAACCTGTTTGCCCCCTTGGTAGGTGTCAGCTGAAGCAGAGCACCCAGTTCAGCCTTGACTAGAGTTCTCACAGAAGACAGTTCATGAAATATTCCATGTCGAGGTCCCCAAGAACAGCATCTTATTTTAGTTCTTATTATCTTAATGAAATAGTATGGTTTGTAATTCATTAATCTGCATGGAGTGACAAAACAGGCTGCAAGAAAAAAGGGGGCCTCTATCATGTCCAAAAAGACAAAGCTGAGATAACTCATTAGTGATAACATATGCTTAAAATTCACTATGTTCTGCTAAGTAATACAGGGTTTCCTATTTTAAAAAAAAAGTAATAGCAACACACACATTGTTTCTCTTTTTGAGGAAAATAGTCACCTTCGAAAAAGCATACAGGATTCCTTTTTTGAGTAGTTAAAATTCTTGGTTTTCCATGAGAGAAAATTTTATACACTATGAAGTTCTACAATATATATTAGACTGAGGTGATGAGCTAAATAAACATCTACTGAGCACAGTGATTGACAAAAGACAGTGGGAAAAGCTTGGCTTTTGTCCCTCTCTGGGCTCCTTACGCCTTCTCTTTGAGGAGGATCGCCTGCCATTCCTATTGACTACACATTGTTAAAGCGTGAGGCCATCCCACAGTTTATAATTATTAATTAGTGGGCCTTCATACATCCCTTTACTCACAGCGAGAGTTTAACTAAAGGCAACAGACTAACATGTAAAACCAGTTACTTTTGGTAAAGCATTTTAAAGTTTGAGAGTGATACAAGGTAATAATGATGAAAACTGTAATATCTGTCTGACTCAGTATGATCCTAAATAGCAGCAGCAGCAGCACCAACATTGACCTTGGTATCAAGAGTGTTTGGCAGAGTCCTGCACTCGTGGGAGGTGCCACTTCTAAGACATGAAGCACATGTGTGTCCTCAATGCTACCTCCACATACCGAACCCAACTTCCCTAGACTTTTGAACTTCATCTGTAACTGAGACTGGCATGTGAATACCGTTTGGCTCTAAGAGAAGGACAGAGTAAATGTAGACATCTTCCCTTGAAGTGAAAGCCAAAAAACCCCAGACCATTGAGCCCTTAAAACACTGTCATTGGAATACCTTTTCCATTCTAAAGAATTATTCTCTTGCACACAAAAATGAACACACCAAAGTGGGAATTCCAGGCATATGGGAGTAAGCCATCAATTACATATAGGGTGTGATATCAGTCTTGGACTTGGTGTAAAAGTTTTATGAAAAGGGGGCTATGAAGACATTAAAGTTCTGTTAGTAACTATGTGACCTTGGAGGCTATGAAAGAAAAAAACATTTCAGCAGATGTATGAAAAATTTCTCCCACAGATGGACTCTCCATTTGAGAAGTTAAAAAAAAAGCGATGCAAATATCTAGTGCTCAAGAACTCAACATTCATAATGAATCAAAAGATAACTTCTCACGGCTCAGCTTATATGAGCTATCCCAGTGTACTGACTTTGATTCCATAAGTGAGATAAAGTAGTTGAGGTAATGAGGGCAAGACACACATGAGGGCTTCTGCCTGGATCTTGTTCCCTACTCATCAAATGCTTCGGTTATAACAAAATACTGGCTGGATCTGCTGTGCTCTACTACACAGGTGCAGTGCAAGTGTCTCACAAGAAAAAGTACATTTTAAATTATAGGTAAAAAGATGAAGATGCTTGCCATGACTAGACAAGTTTACTTTACATCTGGCTGGCTCTTTCAGGCCAAGGTCACAAAGCTGAGTTCATTTTTAACAACTTCTGAGCTTTTTGTCAAAATTTGGTTCACTATCAAGTGTATCTGTAGCATTTTTCTTAACTCTTCTCTGTCTTTGTTTCCATTGTTCCTCTTTGTGCAAAAGCATTCTGACTTGGATAATTTTTCTTGTATTTTTAGTGGTTCAACCTGTCTCCACCTCCTTAATCCAACACCGAGACTCAAAGACCTTCCTATCAATCATAGAAATAGCATGTCATTCCTCTTCTTAAATAACGATCCTCAAATATTTGCAAATCAAATGGCTTGCGATTATTTTTCAATCTTGTATTAGGTTAGGAAGTCTTTGATTGCAAGTAACTGAAACTCCAACTCAAAGGCTTGAGAAATAAAAGTTATGCAGTTATTACAAAAAAAGTTATTTTTTAAAACAAGGAAGGTTACTTGTTTTATTGCTTTATTGTTGCTCATGTAATCAACAATACCAGTGACAATATTTGACTTGAGCCAGCAGCTGAACAAGGTAACCAAGATTATCTTTATGCTTACCCTCTGACCTGAGGTATTATATTCACCCTGAGGATTGTTTTGACCTCGGATGATTTTCAGTACCCCCTAAGGCTACAGCTTCATTACTTTCGGTGGGAAAGTCATAGTCTGTTTCCCTAGTAGCTCTATTGAAATGCCAGCATCGTCTAGTGGTGCACATCAGGACTGCATGACCGTCACTAAAGCCTGGTGCTGTGGCTAAGGGGATGGGAAACGTTGATTGCTGACATTAATCAGAGGCTTTTTGCAGCTGAAGGACAGGACGATGTTACCCAAACTTCACAGCTGGGAAATTTGAGACACTGCATTCAAAAGAGAGAAGGGATGCTCTGGAGTCACCAGCAATCATTGACTACAAAACTGAATCCTGAACGTGTATCACGCTGTGATTCTTCTGCACTTGCTATCCCTTCTAATATCCCACACAGAATAGTGCAACATTCCCTAAACAGAGGGTACAATATGAGTGTTGATTTGAGTAAAACACAAACACACAGAGAATAAATGCTGAACACATGCTTGCTAGATCAATACATTTGGGAATCACAAAATAAGAAGAAAAGAAAATTTATAAATCATATTTAAATAAACTTGTCATTTTAAAAACTCATTGTGACCACACACCCATGTTTTGTTTTTATTATTACTATTATTATCGCTTCCAAAGCACCATACATCCGAAGAACCATACATTTAGAATCACATTTGGAAAGGACATGTGTTTACTTAATATTTTAGTCTTGATTTTAAAATTTTATTGGAGTATAAAAATATTACTTTTACTCAGTGTGGCCATACATGCTAGTTTACCCAGAAGATTTCTGGTTTATGCCTTTTGTCCCTGGGTAACTATTAATAGTACTCACTTTCACTTTCAAGAAACTTCTGCTTTGGACAATAAATTATTTGGTCAGCCTAATTTCAAATAAATGTCAAACATTTCTATTATATTCTAAAAGAAATTTGAGATAAGAAAACTATCTAATCAAATAAAAGTAAAGTTAAACAGGCATACTCTTTATGGGAGTAAAAAAATGTTCATTTTATCATGCTGTAAGAAATATAGCATCATTTCTAAAGTCTGAAAGAAAACTCATTTGAAACCACAGCTGTTGTGCTTTAGGGATGTGGATTAAACTCATCATTATCTTTCTGTAAATACCCTTCCCTGGACCAATCAGTGGTTATATGGTGTTTACAGACCCTGGGCACCAAGCTGACTTGAATGACCTTTGTATTTTAATACAATCAGATTATGTCTAATCTAAATGTGGCATGTCCTTTGTAAAACAGACAAATCCTAATCCTCCACTGCAAAAGCAATGCCAGTCCCATTTCCAATGGCTATCTACTTTAATTTTTTCTTTAAAAAATTAAAATAAGTTTTAAATTCACTCAGTCTAAATTTAATATCAAAATAAGTATTTGGAGGTTTCGAGTGGTGGTTAAGCACATTTTAATAGTCTAAATTATGTTATTACAAAACACAATTCTTTCTTTTCTAAAGAATACAGATTAAGAAAATAAACGATCCCCACTATTGTAAAAGAATAAAGTCAAGCTGAAAAAGCATCTCATTTCCTGTTTTCAAATTACTTGAGAGTTTAATCTTGAAGCTCAGATTATGCAGTGAGCTGCCCCTATACTTACTCAGTTAAACCTTAACGAGTTTTTAAAGCAGAAGACCCCACAAGATGACTCACCAAACCGTTTTAAAATGAGCCTTCCCGGCTTTTGACATGTTGTGATACTGCTGTCGAGTGCTGCTTCACCTTGAACCTTTGAGACTGAGTGCCATTTTCAAGGACATGAGAAGGTGAAATACAAGTGGAGACAACACCTCCTTGCCTCCTGAGTCCCTGGCTTTCACCGTCCAGCAGCCCTAGCCCCCATCTCTTACTGCCATCCCCTCCCGCTGACGACCCCAGAATTCACTGTTAGAATCCTGAGAACATCTACCTCCCTCACTCTGCAGGCTTCAGTGAGACAATTTTGGAGATCCTCCTTTTTAAATTTTACATTGTCTCTGTCAGCCACATGACCTGGAAATGAGAGTCTAAAATTAGAAAAGAATGGATAGACAAAAACGTTTTTAAAGGAAAAATAACTTATCCAAAATGTCGCTACCACCCTCCACACGACAGTTTGGGGTCTGGAACTGACACACCGAAATGGAATTCAATGTTTAAACGAATAAGGGAGAAATTTTCTAAAGGTATAAGGAAGGAAAAGAGTATTTCTATAGACTGATAGTGCCCTATTTCTTAATACAGTTCCATAAAGCTACAAATAAAAAAACAGCAAAACAGGCAAGGGTTTTGATGTGCTTGTGGCTTTCCTTCAGGGAAGGGGGTGGAAGGCAGGCTTGTTAAGAACAACGAAAAGGTGACATTTCAACTCTAACTTGAGACTGATTTCATTCCTGTTAAAAAAACTCAGACACCACTCTCCCCAGCCCCATCCATCTCTATGAAGCAAAGAGCTATTGATAGCTTTGCTGAAAAGCAAAAATATTCCTAGAGATGGCTTTAAAGTATTTAGCATCCTCTCTTAAGACAGGGGGTCAGTAGCAAAATATTTCTCCACAATGCACAATAGATCTGTATCTGAAAGGAACGAGTTTTTAAAATCTATTTTGTAAGTAATTCAGAATAAAATTCTTGCCTAACACCTACCCACAAAATATATATTAAAAACAAATATCAACTGCTCTTGCATCTATAAATAATGTAATAAGAAAGGTAAATTTGAAGCTAGAAATTCATAAGGTATGCATATAAAACAAATCTAATGAACTTCTGGTTTATGTATCAATTCAAAACATTCAAATCTTTCATCCATTCAATCTTTGTTAAGCTCCTACCATGTTCTAAATACTACAGTAGACAGAAGACAAATTGGAAACTCACCTTTAATGATATTAAAATCTAACCTTTAATGATACTAAAATCTAACAGAGCCCTGGCCCAGTGGCTCAGTTGGTTGGACCGTCATCCCATACACCAAACTGTTGCAGGTTTGATCCCTGGTCTGGGCACATGCATAGGTTGCAGGTACAGTCCTCAGCTGGGGCCAGGGCATGTACAGGGGGCAACCTATCAATAGTTCTCTCTCACATCGATGTTTTCTCTGTCTCTCTTCTCTCTCTTTCTTGCCCTCCCTTATGCTCTCTCTAAAAAAAATCAATAAAACATATCCTTGGATGAGGATAAAAAATATCTAACAGAGACATAAAATTATTTTAGGAGATAAATGATGTAATACAGTACTAGATCTGATAAATTCTTCAAGCTGTCTTCATTTCCTAAAAGCCCACCCTGTACCACACACTGTGTTAAGCACTAGGGATACTGTAGTCAAAATGTGTAAATATGGTGGGTGTGTGGGGGAGAAGGACTGTACAAGGAAAAGCAAGAGCAAAGACTTGCAGGTATAGAAAGAGTTAAGGGAACTGCAAGCAGCTGGGTCTTTTGGAGAGAGAGCATGATAAGAGACTGGGCAGGGAGAGGTGAACAGAGAGACTCGGAGAGAGTCTAGGTCACAGTGGTCCTTGTAGGCTTCCCCCCGCAAATTAGAATTCTATCCTATAGACAATGGTAAGTCATTGAAGATGTTTAAGGAAGGATCTCTCTATAATTATTTTAAATATTTAATAGCTAATTTCATAATAGCACGTGTTCCATTTTAAGGAAATGATGATTCAGGAAAATTAGTGTTTTGCATTTACATATTTGTACATATAAATAAAAATATAGTTTTTGAAATATGTCATTTTGCATGTAAAAGATAAATAATAATTCATATTAAATATTTAATATATTCTTTCAAAATATACTAAACATATATCTTAAAACCAGCACTATCCCACAATTCCTCCCCCTCCCATTATTCTACCTATTAAATGCCACCTTCATTGAGGCCGAGGTTGGATATAAATATTGCCTTTCTTCTAGCATGTTACTGAAATATAACATATAGGAATACATATAGGAATAACATATAGAAAATCGTAAGTATACAATCTATGAACTGTCACAAAGTGAATATACCCCACGTAACCAGCATTAAAGCAAGAGATGGAAACTTACCAAAATCCCTGAAACCTGCTCATGTCCTTGCTAATCATTTTCTACCGCAGGGGTAACCACTACCGCGACTTCTAACACCATGAATTAGATTGGCCTGTTTTTAAACTTCCTAAACATGGAATTATGCAGTATTTATTTGCTTGTGGGTTGTGTTCACATTGTGTGTATTCATTTCCACTTCTCTAAAGTATTCTATTGTGTGAATATATCACAATTTATTTACCCGGTTTACTGTAAATTCACATTTGAGTGTTTTCCAGTTGGGGTTATCACCAGTGATGCTGCTCTGAGCACCTGGGGTTCTGAGGACAGAGGTGTACATACCCGTGCAACTGCTGGGTCTGCCTTACCTCGTATTCGTCCTTTGTTCACAACACGAATACTTCTGAGTACAGAGTAATGTAAAACAGAGATAAGTGTGAAACTACAGAAGAGGTAGAAATACATCCTACAAAGAACAGCTGGACCAAAATTTAAACACTATTTACTGTTTACTAATTCTTTTACCACGTTCCCACCCTATCACACATCATTTAGGGATAATGGTCTCTTGGAGGGGAACTCTCTATTTAAAGTATAACATGAACCCATTTCTGCTATGCAGCTTGATTAAATATAATAAAAAAAATAAATCCTTCATTCAGTGTTGTCTCTCAGATAACTCGCTTCAACATTACACAAAGCATCATACAGGGTTGGCTACATTACTGTGATAAAGAACATGCCAAGGGAACCTGAAAGGAAACATTTGGAGAAGAAATGACTTTGGTTTTCATGAATTTTGAGAGCTTGAAAAATACAAATTACTTCAAGAAAATCTTTAAAACCTTTCCTTTAAAGAGGCTTACATAACCAAATTACAGGCAACTGCATTTCTGAAAATATTTCACAAGACTTGCGTGACTTGAAATTGATGGGTTTTATGGATTGCTTGGGCTTTGTGCCTGGATATTTTCGCAGAGATCATCTCACATTTTATTCCTAGGATCAATAGTGTCAGCAGATGTTGAGGCTTGTTAGCCAAGCACAGTGATTTAAAAAGAAAGGAAGGAAGGGAAGTAAAGAGGAAGGGAGACAAACAGAGAAGAAGGAAGGAAGGGAGGGATGTAGGGAGGGGGCATGGAAGGCAGGCAGCAAAGCAGGATTCTGTACACCATCATCACCAAAAATATGTGAGTGATGTGTTATGCTAGGATGTCCCAACGGCTGTGACATCACTACAGCTACAACGTCACTAAGCAATAGGAATTTTTTCAGCTTCATTACAATATTACGGTTCCACCATCGCATGCGTGGTCCATCCTTGACTGAAAAATCATAATGCAGCACATGACTTAATGTTAATTCACTTCCCAAAGAAAAATTAAATCAACTAACAACAGACGTACATAGGGAAAAAATGCATCTAGACACTAACTTTACACCTTTTGCAAAAATTAACTCAAAATGGATCATGGACATAAATGTAAAACACTAAAGCATAAAACTTCTAGAAGGTATCAGGTAAAAATCTCAGTGACCTTGGATTGGGCAGTGAGTTTTTAGATGCAATACCAAAAGTATAATCCATGAAGAAGGTTTTGATAAGTGGAACTTTGTCAAAATTTTTAAATTCTGCTTCATGAAGACCCTGTTAAGAGAATGAAAAAACAAGCCACAGACTGGGAGGAAATTATTTGCAAAACATATATCTGATAAAGAAATTGTGTCCAAAATATACAATGAACTCTCAAAACTGAGCAAGAAAAAATGACCAAATTTAAAAAGGACAAAAGAACCGATAGACACCTCATCAAAGATGTACAGATGTCAAATAAGCACATGAAAACATCCTTAATACCACATCAATAAGAAAATGAAAATTAAAAAACAGAAATACCAGTACAAACCAAAGAGAATGTCTAAAACCCTGCTGGAATGGTTAACACACTGACAATGCCAAATGCTGGTGAGAAAGGGAAAAAGGAATGCCTTATTCATTGCTGGTCAGAATGTAAAATGGTGCAGCTACTCTGGAAAACAGGCAATTTTTTACAAAACTAAACTGAGTGTCACCATATGATCCAGCAATCACTCTCCTGAGGGTTTAACCAAATGAGTTAAGAACTTATTTCCAGGAGAAAAAGACCCTACACACATATGATTACAGCAACTTTACTCATAATTGCCAAAACTTGGAAGCAACCAAGATGTCCTTCAAGTGGTGAATGGGTAAAGAAATGGTTACATCTGGACAATGCAATATTATTCAGCAATAAAAAGAAATAAGCTATCAAGCCACAAAAAGACATGGAGGAACCTTGAATGCATATCACTAAATGAAAGAAAACAATCCGAAAAGTCATTTACAATATGATCCCAAATATGTGACATTCTGAAAAAGGTCACTGGTTTCCAGTGGTTGAGGAAGGAAGAGAGAGGGATAAATACCTAGGTGTAGCACAGGGGATTTTTAGGAAAATGAAACTATGCTGCATGATACTGTGTAACGATGAGGAACAATATGTATTTGGCAAAACTCATAGAAAAGTACAAGACAAAGAGTGAACGCTAAGGTAAACTATGGACTTTAGCAAACAGTAATGTACCAATACTGGTTCATCAACTGTAAGAAATGCACCACACCAGTGCAAGACGTTAACAACGGGGCAAACTGAGCGGTAGAGGAGAGGTAGTACAGGGAACTCTGTACTTTCTCTTCAACTTTTCCTGTAAACCTTAAACTTCTCTAAAAAAATAAAGTCTATTAATTTAAAAATTATATAAACTGATTTTTATTTTCAGCCAGTTAAAAAATCTGAAAATATACCATAATACTCATGAAAGAGAAATCATACTTAAATCCTGAACTAAGATGCCTGGTGTATGGAGACTTCCTTTTCCAGACAGAATCAGTAATAATAATGATGTAATAACTGATGGGTAACAGTTACCCTGCATTTACAAGTGCCAGGCACTGTGATATGGATTTGTATGTAACATAGTTGAGTTATATTAATTAACTTAACCATTAGTTAAGTTAATCCACACACAATCTTATGAAGTAGATATTGTTACCTTTGTTTTTCCAATCATTATAAAGGAACTCTCCCAATTCACATAGCTAGTAAACGGTAAGCTGGCAGACTGATGCCACTATGTACCCTCACCCACAGGGTCACCATGTGCTTGACTGAAACGTGGAGACCCAACAAAATTACACGAACATCTCCCAAAGATTCCAAATGTATCAGACTGAATCACTGGGGGAAAAAGGTAAAAAGTGGGCTTATTGTCTAAATTATGTTTTTTAAAAAAACCTACCTGTGACCTACATATACTACTTGGCTATATTTGAGTGAAATGAAAGTAAGCTCTCTAATTTTCCGGAGTAGACATCCTTGCAAGCAGATACCAATGTTTTCATGACCTAGACGTTTGCTCAAATGCTCCTTCTAAGAGAAAAGAAGAGAAATCAGTTCTGCCATAGCGAGTGAGAGGTATGAGGGCCTAAGGCTCAGGAGTCAGGAGGCCAGTGTTGTGGTTCAAGCTCCACCTCTTCTGTGCCAAGCATGTCTGCTTCTGGGGACCTCAACTTAAGAAGACTGGTAGAGAAAATCCCTGAGACACTTCTAGTTCTTGGATTCATGCATTTGGGACTTTGGAGATTATTTATTTTGTGGAAGAGAAAAATAACTCAGTCCTAAGGCATGAACAACTTATGATAGGGTGCAGAGTTTCAGTTGAGGCAAGACTGCCTTCCAGTAACATCCAGCTGTGGATCTAAGGTTCTGAGGCAGAGCCTCTTTCCATAGTCACGTCTCTGAGTTGCAGAACAGTCCGATTAATTAAGCTGTTAGTGTTAGGAAAATGAGTTCCAGTTGGTATCTCAGTGATTCTGGATAATGAAGGCCCTATGCAAAACTGGGTTGGGGGTGGCGGGGAGGGAATCTGGCCTAGTGGTGTGTTTACAAAGGAATCTTCCCCCTCCTACCCAGGCCCTCCTCTGCTGCCTACTCCCTTGCTTCCCCGCTTCACTGGGCACACATCCCAGGGTGTTCCTTGAGGTTCCCTATGTGCTACAAACATTCACCTCTTCTTTAAAAAGTGCAGTCTCATTGCAGCTCCTCTATGCTTTGGAAGGAAACCAAACATAACCGAATCAGACTACAGTGTAAATGGCTGAAAGAAGCTTTAACTGTTCCAGGGTCAGTATTTGCATTTTTAAAATGTTAATATCCATAGACTTTTCAAAAATGGATTTTGGGTAAGAGGAAGTTTTGTGGGTTTTTAAATTTTTTGATTCGTTTTTAGGAAAGGAAAGAACATGATTCGAGGACATCCTGCCTTTATTACTCACCGTACCTTAGCCTACTGAATCAGAAAAACAAAACCGGACACTAAGCAACCTACCACTCCACTTCTGAAAAACTGTTTATTCAAATCCAAGCCACCTTATGAGAGTGCAAGGTATGCATGTTCTTCAGGCTGACAATTTAAATGATCAACTTAAATTGTCAAGTATATACTTTATAACAATCATCACATTCCCCACTAGTAATCAAAGCATCCAAGAATTAAAATAAGCTATGCTCTGAGAAAATATTCAAGGTATTTCTGCAATTATGTCCTAACAAGTGTAGCTCAGTTGGTTGGGCATCATTCCACAAAGTAAAAGGTCACCCATTCAATTCCCAGGCAGGTCAGGGCACAGGCCCGTGTTGTGGTCCCAGTCTGGGCGTGTACGAGACGCAACTGATCAATGTTTCTCTCTAACATCGATGTTTCCCTCCCTCCCTGCCTCTCTCTCTAAAAATAAATAAAATCTTTTAAAAAAGAAAATTTCTGCAATTAAGAGCAGAAGTGATTTTGCTGACATTACCTCCAATAAGAATCATTCTGTGCTTGAACAACAATAAAAAATACAAAAAATTTAAAAAAAGAATCATTTCATGCATTTGAAATTTCTCTGGGTTGAGCTCAAAACAACAATGTTATATAAAAAGCTTTTCAAAATTACTTTACGGCTTCTGAAAAGCTGCACAACCCATTACTTTACATTTCTCTAGGTGTACAACCCTGGACACATTGAAATTTAGATATATTTTTGAAACAATTAGATGCTTTGTGCAATTCTTTTAGACACACTTGAAGATCTGACTACACTTTTCAGTCTTTTGTTTCCCCAATTATGCCCATATTTTGACTACTTCAAAAGAACACAAAGAAAAATCATACACGTAAAATGACATTTTATTGTCATTTGGAACTCTTTCAGACCTCACTCATCACATGCTGGCAAACACCGCTCTGTAGAGGGTGCACTGTAAAAACATGATGAAAACACGGAGTGGAAACACATAAATGCAGCGTCCCACTGAAACACAGTATACAATTCTCAGATAGAAAGATAAATGAGTAACAATTAAGGTGGGGAGTATTAATTGTAGAATCAAAACAAGAATACATAATTTTATTTGCACGGTCCCTCAAAGTTCCACAAGTGTACTGATATCCATTACACCATTTGCCATTTGCCAGCGGTGCCCTATTTACTAATTTACAATATATACATTGCTGTCTTGTAGGAGTTTAGCATTTAAAATGACTAATGGAGTTTTTTGACACTTGGGTGAACTGAATATACTTCTTTGTATTGTTTTGGCTGTTCAACCATATTAACATCTTACATATTAATAAGTTAAATTTAAATAAGACTGGATGGAGGAAACTAAAATTGATTTTAAACAGAAACAAGTAAACCTAATACTCTATCAAACAGGCAACATAACCATACAGAAGAAATTACAAAAAGAATGCAGGTAATGCATTCTAATACATGATTTTATATCCTCAATGAAACATATTCTAAGGACAGAAAAAAGTGCAAAAAGATCTTGAACTTAATTTGTTTGTTGTTGGTATTGGGGTGAAAATTCTAAAATTTGGGAATGGAATTATTGTATCCACAAATGAGTAATTATTCATGCATTAAGGTCCCTGGGATCCAAGGTTTTTCCTTGTGGGAGAAGGAAAATACAGATACAGATGGAGGAAGAAGGAAAGGAATGTGGTGTGGCCTGGAATTAGAGGTATCAGTGAGAACGCGTTTGTGTGTGCGTGTGTGTGCATGTGTGTGTGTGTGTGTGTGTGTGTGTGTTTACTTATTTACTGCCTCTCTCCACTGAATAGTTCTAGAAGCAGTGATACCCTGTCAGCAATAAATGATCTGGTTCCAAGATGTTGGTTTTTAAATAACATCCACACTAAAAGAAACCAGGACATTTTGGAGAAATCACTGATTCCCGTCCTGGGGAAGGGAACATATGAAGTAAGCCTGAAACCTCTTTCTGTGGTGGAAAAAAGTTCTCAAAAAACTGACTGAAAATGTCAGCTTGTAGAAGTTCATAATAGTTAAATTTGGGACAATTATGGCATCAACATGTACAATAAGAGCAATAGATTATAACGTAATTAATTTTTTAAAAACTCCTGAGTCCGTGCTGATTTTTCACAAGTCGGGAGGAAGTGGAGACATTTCCTTTACAACAGCCAGCCAGCTGATGAGCACAGAAGAAGCAAGGGAACAGAAAGCCATCCCTGCCGCAGCCACCACAGCAATAACTGATCCTGGAAAGGGGGGTCTGTGGACGCCAATGCCATTAGGTGAAAGGCTACAAGGAAACAAGGTATTCACAGAATCTCAAAGCATCTCTCCACAAATTGTTTATTGATTGCAAAGGGCAAAAATTGCTTTACAATGGGGGAATCTGGCCAGTGATCAAGTTTAATATCATCCACATTGGGACACACTAACACCGTAAGCCACCAGATATCACACACTACGAAGGATGCAACATCACCTAAGTAGCATTCTTGCCAAATATATTTAACCTAAATCTAATCTTGAGGAAGCATCAGACAAATCCAGTCCTCAGTTCTGCAGAACAGCTTGCTGTACTCTGTCGAAATGTCAATATCATAAAGAACAAAGAAGGCTAGGGGACCGTTCCAAATCAGAGGAGACGAAAGGAATACCCATACAGCCATCGAAAAATCAACTATGGAGGACCTGAGTGAGACAATTTGGGGAATTTCAGTGTAGGCTGTATGGTAAATAAAGTATTATGCTGGCGATTTCCTGGACATGATTAGATACATGCTGAGGTACTTAAGTGTGAACTGTCATGATGTGTACATCATAACTTTGAAATGCTTTAGCATAGCTGAACAAAACCAAGTATGTCTATAGAGAGAAAAGAGAAAAGCAAAGGTGGCAAATTATTACCCATTGCTGACTCTACATGAGGGGTTTCACAATTTTTCTGTGTATTTTAATTCTTTCAAAATTAAAAAAAAACTGTTCGGGAAGGGTGGGAACCCTTGAGGTAATAGGACACTTTCAGATATGTTTTGGCTCCAGAACTCCCCACTCGTATAGTTCAGGTGGGGCCCGGACCTGATGAGGTGCATACTAATTAAACAGATGCACCACAGTGCCTCTGGGGTGCTGACAGCCGTGCAGGCTGGGATGTGGCTCTTCATGGAACAGTGTCCCTTCCTTACTGTGGCCTTCTCAGCCCTGCACTATCTGCCCCTCTTATTCTCAATCCCTGCCGCTCCTGTCCTATGTGTTAACACCTCACCCCACTTTCCATTTCCTATTTCTCATGTCCACCAACCTTCCTCCTTGCACTTTGTGTTCTCTGTGCCCCTTGCTTGGTAAGTTCAGCCTTCAGACCCTCCTGTGCTGCAGCATTCGTATCTAAGTGGGTCTTGCCTAGGGGTGCCCTCTTGCTGGGGTGTCCTTCCCTGATATCAGCTCCAGAGCAGCTGGTTGTTCTTCATGCACTCACCCCATGGCACAAATCAGAAATGATCATGTTTATGCATTTATTTATTGATGTTTTATCTTGTCCTCCTAGGAGGGGACTTTGTCTCTGTCGGTCACTGCTATAATCCTAGATCAATACCTAATGTACTCCATAAACACTTATGGACGTAATGGACCAACTGTGCTAAACCACTGCAAAACCCTACAAATTAAATGCTATATTGCTTCCCCACAATATTTGCATTTGGAGCAATAAAATAAAAATGCAAAATAAGAGAATTTGAGTCCATAGCCTCGTTCATGTTTCTTTTAAAAGACTACCTCAAGATACCCGAATCAATGCTCTTCTGTTTTCTAGCAAAACAGAAGCATATTTGCAAACAATCGGAAATCATAGCACATTGTACCTTCCTGTCCTTGTAGCAAGGGGATGTGACTGCTGCTTTGTTTGCCCCCAGAGCTGCAGTCACCAGCCAGAGGAAAAAGCATTAAGCAATCGGAGGTGGAAGCCCATTCTGCCTTTCCACTTCATGAAGTTATATTTCATTCTTACATGTGGGCCACCAGGCTATAACTCATGTAAGATAGAATGAGAGCTAATTAAAGGGTCAGTTGAGCATATAATTTTGAATTCCTAGGCACCCAAAAACTGAGACTGACAACAACTGTGACAAAACCCAGGAATCATTTGCTAACTAACAAAGCAAGGATTTTCAAGCTGCCAACTGGCTAAGCCATGTTTTCACACATAAAAGAATCTACATTGAATATAATTCTTATGTGGTAATGAAATTTTAGTCATTTATCTCAGAGGGCTTTATTAAAATATACTTAGATTTTATTTTATTTTTATTTTTAGTAAGGATTACAAGGTCAAAACAATAACAGTGAATTCTGTTCTCATTTCAGACTGAAGTTCACTCCGGAGATAGGAAATATTATTGTTAATGGTATTGATATAGCATCTTTCCTCCAAAGTACATTCAGGAAAAGCAGGTTAGTAGAGAGAAATTCCATTTGTCAGGAGGGAAAACGAAAATGGAGTGAGACCAAGGTCACTAAACAAGCCAGGGACTGTTCTGAGAGCAGCACCTGAAGAGACAGCTGACTCACCGCGGTTTTCCCTCTTCCAAACACACTGCTTCGTTTAGAAGAAATTTTGAGGGTGTTCAAGTTTACGTAGTTTCTACTGGCATTCCTTGAAACAAAGAGCTTTCACATAAAAAACCCAACTATCTTACTTAGACACTATAATAAATACCAAAACTTTTCCCTTCTTTCAAAGATCTTTATGGTTATAAACTAAAGCTTGAGTTCTAACATAATGAAACAGCACAGTCTGATATTACTAGATTGTAGTTTTTAAAAGAAGATATCTTCTATCATTACTATAGTTTAATAACAAAAAAATAAAGTGCATTTTCAGAGTTCTTGCATTATGATTAGAATTTTACCAAATTTAATACTACTTCAGAATCACAGCTAAAAGAAACTAGAATTTTAAATGTTAAATATACTCATAGGATATTTATTAATTCCTTAAAAATATAAATCTCCATTATTTGCTGTTCAAGTCCCAGGGAAGGAAAGAATGTTTCTCCTTGTGAATACAGAGGTGAACAAGGTGAGAATTAATGAGTTACACAGATTCAAGTTCTTAAGCTGTGCCTGTTTTTAAAGCTTCTTTCCAAATAATGTGATATATACATTTCCCTCTGTGTCCAAGCATAGGAGTTAAAAAGAAAAACAAAAAGAAAAAAACAAACAAATAAACAAACAACAGCCCATGCAGCTGGAGGACGACACACAGTATTCAAGCGCTTCCTTGGATCTTTCCTAATCTTATGGCCTGAGGATGGACCACTGACAGCAGCAACACTGGCACTTTGGTATGCACCGAGCAAGAAAAACTGCACAGGAAACCCTGTTTGTACGACAGATTTGTCTTTTTACCCTTCATACCAGCATCTTCATGCACATGCAGTACCTTGCTTCTCATTGTGTGGAAAGTGTGGTTACTATCTTTCCACACTTTTAGGTGGCTACACCCCAACCCAATGCCACTGCTGTAGCGTATAGAGTTCCATTCCCTCAACAGCTCCAAAGAAAATACTCAGTATTGTCACTTCCAGAAGAAGATTCCTTAGGCAAAGGAAAGCACAGGTTTCTATGGGATGCAAAGCTATATATAGATGGATATATAAATATCTATATGGTTAGATCTACAGGCAAAAATGCAGCAAATGAGAATACTGGAAGCTTTGTGATCTCTCTAGTCTTGTATCTGAGCTATTCACTGCTTTATAAGAAAATCAGTGAACTTTTTTTCATGGTCAGAATCATGGAAGAGGAAATTAATTAATATAAACTACCTTTAAAATATATATTTTCACTTAAAAAGAGTATGAACCAATGATAAATAGAGCTAAATAGCAGTTGCTATTGTATACAATAAAAAAAAGGCATTTTGCTATCCCTTGTACAAGTCAACGCTGAAGCCCTTTCAGCTCCAGTGCTATATATTCTGTTTTAATGCAAAGAACATGGGTACTATAAACCACCTGGAGGAGAAAAACTATCAGATCTGGCCTTCCTGCCTGGATTCCTTCTGGAGAATTCTTCCCCTGAAGAAGATTCGTACCTGAATCTAGAAGACAACTGCTTAGCTCTAGTCAGCTAATGGGCCTCCTACTTTAAAATCTTTGGGGACTTACTAAAGAACAGTAGCAAACACTCTGGTCATGATCCCTGGGTCTGTTGCCCCCATTGCCCTCCAAACACACCTGTCCCCCGGGCTGCCAGAGAGAACTGTGTGCAAGTGAAGTCCCCCACTCAAAGCAACTCAGAGCCCTCACCCACTAATTTTCATGGAAAATCGCCAGTCCATGAAACGGAAAATTTTCCAACCAAGAGATCACAAAAGGAAATATAAATGCTATCCTTATGCAAAACAACTTTTAAATTTAATATTCACTTTTATGTTACCATTTAAAATGATATGAAGTAAAACACAAAAATGGGCATTTTGTGATGTGTCTCTGTGTAGTTTAATTCTTTATCACGTAAATTTTTACCATTCACAGATGTTCAAAAACCGAAGTGCTTCAGATGGCCAACTGTATCAGTTAGGGTCCCAGTGGGGAAGAAATGCGACATGCAAATTGGCAAAATTTGAAGAGGGTTTCTGTTTAAAGGGCTATTTATAAGCACACAGTCAGGGTGAAGGGGAGCCACAAGGACACACAGGAACCAGGGCCAGAGCAGAGGTGGTGTTGCCACCAGCAGAGGAAAAGGCAGTTACTGAAAGAGAAGAGACCACAGGAGAAGTCACCTTGAGGGGAGCAGTGACCAGCAGGGGACACAGGCATCCTGTGGTGCCCTCCTAGGGAGGGAAGGGGAATATACACTCTGGTCTCTCTCTCCTCCCTTCTTCCAATCTCCTGTCAGCATTTTCCATTGAGCAAACCCAACTCTAAAACAGAGGCCAAGGGGTTCATTAGATTCAGCCCATGCGGGTCAGCCTCCCAGAGCAGAGGAAAGAGTGAACAAGGGCAAGAGTGGATCTAGAGGGACAAGCAAAAGAAATCCAGATGGGCGGAGATGGTTGACACACACTTCCATTCTAAGAGTAAATCAGATTTGATTGACTAATTGAAAGAGAGGAAAGGAGGGAGAACAAGAGGGTAAGAAACACTGATGTGAGAGAGAATCATCAATCAATAAATCATCAATCATCACCTCTTGTATGCACCCTGATCAGATCAAACTCGCAATCCAGCCATGTGCCCTGACCAGGAATCGAACTGGTGAACTCTTGCTTTGTGAGCCACTCTGGTCAGGGCCAGGTATATTTATAAACCATACAGAATCAAGGCAGTTACACAAGGCAGGAGCAGATGCAAGACCCCCGGAACAGCTTGTCCTGTCCCCCATAGCCCCTAAAAGGTACATAAGCACTGGCAGTGCAAAGCAAGAGCATGTTGAGTAAGAGTTACTCATTTCTTGCTACACCAAGTTAAATCCATATTCAGGAATATTTTGACAAGGGCCTCTGAACACTATGCAAAAGAATTTGGGTTCTCTATGGGCAAAACTGAATCACAGAAAGTTCTTCGATCACAATGATGCCATGGTTAGATCTTTGTTCAGAAAGATTTCTATGTTGGCATTGTGGTGTTGAAATAAGAGGAGGAAAAGAATGAAAGCTAAGAGACCATTTAGAAAGCCATTACAACAATCCAGGGGAGAGATAAATTCAGTATTGTCATTCTGTGGTTTATACTTTTAAAAATCCCTGGTGCCTAGTATTTTGTGATATATAAGAACTAATACAAAATTTGTTCCTTCAATTTTGAAGTTTCTATATCCTCTCACTGATTTCTCTTGCTTCTTTACCTCCCAGGACCAATCATTCATCAAGTCCCAGTGAGTCTAATCACTAATTTTCCTCTTATCTCTGCCAGTGCTTTGATAAAGGCCATATTTATCACTCAGACCAGCACTCCTCAAGTTATGTGCAAACTGTTCTTGGGGATTCCATGAAAATAGAAGATTTCTGGTCAAAAACTTTGGAGAAGTCCTGGGGTAAACAAATGTAAATAGCTTGTTTATATGACTTGTGAATTCCCAGAGAGGGTGACCACATGCACCAGTGCCTCCCTTTCATAAAAAATCTGGTGACAACACAGGGACAGTGACGCACCTCAAAATGTAGATAGTCACATACTGACATGGACAAACTAAGGTTTCCCCTGCATTTCTGTAAAACTTCATTCAGTCGGCTGACGTTTTGTATTTATTGCCCCCAGGAAAGAGACTGCATAGCATAAAGCAAAGAAAAAGTTCTTGCAGTTTGAGTTCAGACATTAGGGGAACTCATGGGCAATAGATTTTGAAGAATATGAGTAAGAGCAAAGCCTCCTACATTCAGACAAGATAAAACGGAGAGAGAGGGAAATAGTCAAAGGGTAAGTAAATTTCAACTGGTGTAGATACCTGAGTAGGGGACCCTAGCTCCCAGCCCACTCACCAGCTCTGTATTGAGCCATGATGGAGAGAAAGGAACGGAAACCCCAGAAAGTCTGGTGTAACTAAGAACCAAGGGAATCCATGCTTCCCTGGGAAGGTGTTACCCTGGGAAAAAAAATCAAGACTGTAAATAAAATGGCTGAAATATCATTTCATATCTATGTTGGGGTTTTTCAACCTCAGCACTATTAACATTTTGGTCTCAATAATTTTTTGTTGTGAAGACAGGCTTGTGCTTTGTAGGATGTTTATCAGCATCCCTGGCCTCTACTAGATGACAGTAATGTGACTGCCACCCACAGGTAGGACAACAAAAAATGTTTATAGACATTGCCAAATGTTCCTGGGGGACAAAATCCCAGTTAAGAACCACTGGTCTAGGTAGATAGAGTCCTGGACAGTCTCAAAGAGTTTCTTCCAGGTGTAGTATAGGTTGTGAGTATCTAAATGGATCATTCTGGAGGACCCAGAGCAACTCGCATGGACAATATCCTAGAACCATATGGGATAAAGAAAAATAAATGCAATGCAATGGATGCCAAAGAGGACTGATCATTCCCATGGACAAAAATGGTGCACTCCTTTGGATACCCCCACATTGTAGCTGTGTTGGTTAAGAACAGAGACACTGGAGCTATCTAAGTTCAAATCCCAGCTCTATTTGTTAAGAGCTCTTTATCTTTGGCAAATCACTCAACCTTCTGGTACTCAGTTTCTTCATCTCCCAGATGAAGATAATAATAGCATATACCATATAGGCTTACTATAATTATTGAATGTGTTAAAATTTATAAATTTCCCACTCTTCACAATACCCTTTTGAATAAGTGGTGGCTCTTACTATGTATGTGAACATCCCCTGGAATTAAATCCAAGTCGCAGGAGAGTATGACCATGAATTATAACTAAATACCTACCATCAAATCAAATGAGGCTTGCAATAGAAACTGAAATTCATAGTTAGTCTCTTTGCATCTCGTCTAATGTTCTCCATCTCCACCCCTCAATGCATCTTCATGACACCATTGTGATCATCATTTTAAACCTCCAATCTAATTAGACAATGGTTCCCCATTATTCACAGCCATGCTCACACAGATGTTTCAAGAGTTGAGGCTGTATAGGGGAGAGTATGGCATGAGGGTCCATTAGGTTTTTGTGAAAGATTTTACCTAAAAAACTGTATGTGCTCCTAAAAAAAATGTTTGAAAATCACTGGCCTAGTAGATGGAGATTCCACCAGAGGGCAGTCAAGGCCACCCATGAGTAGCCCTTCCCCATCCCTCCAGCTGCTCATCAACACAACCCTGTTATTTAGATAAAGAAAGTCACTGGTACACAGTACATGTGCCATTAATTTCGTAGTTTTGCACATGCTATTCCATCTGCTCAGAATAACTTTCTCTACCCTACAGATATAGATAGGAAGTCATTGAAGTTATCCTTCGCTGGAAAGCATGCTCATACTTGCCGGAGCAGGTGTGGTGAAGCTGCTTCACGTGCTGTGGGACTCTTAACCATAACTGGGTGTCCCTTTGTAAAATACATAGCTCCCCTAGATAATCATATTCCCACACCAGGTCCTGCCACAGCATGGGGCACTCAAAAGAAGCAGTCCGTTGGATTAACTCGCCTTAGGAAATCACCTCTCTTTTTCTGTTCTTTCCCTCAAGCAGCCTTTAGAACACCAAAGCCAGCCTCATTTCTGGTATATAGGTATCTTCTGCTTGCATCTCTGCAATGCAGCTTTACCAAGGCTAAAGGAGCACAGAGGCCCGGGTGCCTGACAGAAAGGGAAAGGAAATGCACACCTAGAGTGAAGCACAACTGGGTCCCAGTGAGTCACCACCAGCCTGTGCATCTCAGTGAAGCACAACTTCTTTCTTTATACTTTTCTTAAATAAGACTAGACTAATTTTGTGATCAGAAAAATATACTATTAAAAAAAAGTCCAACTGGGACACACATCTATGCTGCGGCACCACCGTGCAACTTAAACTGTAATTATAGGGATAGGACAGAAAGCAGAGCCTTGCCCAGTAGCTGCCTTCTCCCTTTTGCAAACCTTCAACCCGTTCATTCGGTGATGAAAGGTACTGCTCTTTCCCCAGGAGGGCCCCCGTTGGTTGCCTTCGTTTGTGCACTGATGTTCGCACCCTTTTAGTTCAGTGCCACAACCCATCAGCTCGCCTCCTCTGTCCCATTTGGCAGCCAGTCTCAGGACTGCTGCTGGTTTTCCATCTGTCAGACTCAATCTATCTTCAGCACTGAAGCAGGACCTGGAGAGGGGGCTGAACAAAGACAACGAGGGCAGGCTGGTTTTACCTTGAATTTGATGGACTTTGAAAGGAGAAGGACTAATAACATGGAAAATTCCCTAGCAGGGACTTGCTTCCTGGCTTTGCAAGAGTTTGGCTAAAAGTGGGCTTCCAGCCTGGGAGATAACAAGTCCGTACAGTCAACAGCTTTTGTAGTATCTTCCCAGGTACAAGGATTCCTCGTAACCCCAGCAAGAGGGGAGTGAGGTAGCAGCCATTTTGAACAATTCTGTAGTTGTGCCCAAACTTCTTGTTACAGCAGATTGGTCCAGAGAAGATACCTGATCCTCCTTGAAAACGACACCAGTTGAAATTGTCTCTCCCATTTCCTAGGTGTGTAATGCAGGGTGAGGCATTTAACCTCTCTTGACCTATTCCTTCACCTGAAGAAAGAATAGTTGACCTAGTGATGTTTCAATCTCCTTTTTGCTCTTGCATTATGGTTTTCATGATGAAGGTGGGTCCTAGGGTCAGTATGGCCTGGATCAAGATAATTTTCTTTCAGTCACTAGTCTTACAACTCAAAAAAGTTCCTCAACTTTCCAAGTATCAGTTTTTTTATCATCTTCAAATGGGGATGATAATAATAGTACCTACCTCATTATTAAATGATGTAATACATGTTAAGTGTTTAAAACAAAACCAGATAGTAAAGCAGCCTATGGCTTCTGGTTGCTATTGTTATTGTTGTTATTATAGTTCTATGTGAAATGGAATTTGAAATTTTTTAAAAAAGAAGGAAGGAAACCGGGGTGAAAGCATCATTAATTATTTAGTCAAATTAATTTCTGAATAAGATCAAGACATTTAGCTCAATATTAGTACAAAGGGGTGGTGAGAAGAAAAACAAAGAATCCATACAACTCTTTAGACATGCAAAAATGTACAAGGTGTTTAATTATGACTAAGGGGGAAAAGGTAACACTATTTGTCTCAAGCTCTATCACTCTCAGAACTTAAATAAAAAATTAATAACAAAGGGTACTTCAAATACAAATAGCATTATGTAAAATCATAACTCTCTAATGAACAATAACATCTATAAACTACTCAACTTGAAGAACCACGTTGAAGGCTAATTTTTCCCATTGCCTGTCTCTGTAACCTCGTCTTAATGACATACACAATATCCGTATAGCTGGGATTTTCCTTCCTTCTTAGGTCAAGAGCGCAGTGCTCACTACTGCCACACCATACCAGATTACCTCAGATCCAACTGATTTTCTCTCTCTGGAAACTACCCTAAAAACCTTAAGTGGAAATGTTTTAAAACTCTCGGAAGATTAAACTAGGATGTCTATTAGAGAACATTTTTCTCTACGTGGATGGTACACTCTGGCAGCAACTTATTGACACAGATATACTTAAATACGCAGCCTTATCCCAGTTCAGTGCTTTGGTGAGTCACATGATCTGACAGTGTACAATGCAATGAATTTAAAAAGGGTAAGAGAATATAAGACACGTGAGAAAAATAATCCTAAAAGAACCAGTGCTGCATAATGTGGCACAACACGCCAGCCTTGAGAGATGGAAAACCTCAGCAGTGGGTGAGCTGTGGGTGGTGAAAGAAGTCAATGCAGGTACTTCACTTCATTCCACCTGTAAAACTGAGAACAAGTCCCACTAAAACCCACAAGGACAGTGATCAAAGATAATGTCATCATACAAAGGGCACATTGCATCTGCCTCTCATGTAAAAGAACTGTATGGATCACATGCATCATATTTTTCATATCATCTTTGTAAAGATTTGCAGCTCTTGTTCCATTTTCTGAGCTTGGATGTGCAAAGCAACATGTGCACAAATGACCTTTTCAGATGGTCACACCAGGAACCTGGCAAGAGTTTCCCTATTTGGGGAATCCTAGGGACCTCCAAAGGAAGGTAAGAACTTGATATCAGATGCCCTAGAATTCAAAGGATGTTTAAGGTGGTCCTGAATATCTTTGAACAAAATGAATCAGTGTCATCTGTCCCATTCCGTTATCTTGGCACTATCAAGAGTTGTCATGTTGTGTGGCTGGCAGGACTTTTTCAAGGCCAAATGGTTCTTTTGCAAGATGATAAAAGAAAAATGGAACATTTCAAATATTCTCTTCTTAGACAATATTCTCTCCACCAACATATTGCATATGGTAGTGACTAAATACGTACTTTTAGTTGACTGTGTAAAAGTCACCTTCTTGGAGAAGTGAGTGACTATCACAATAGTAATTAAAGCATGTTTATATTCCAAATTTGGTATTATTCAGTTACTTTTATGTTTATATTTTAAAGCATATTCTTGTAAAACATCTAGAATAGCTATTTTCAGAATTTGGAACTTGGGTGGGTGGGGGGGAACGTCCAACAGCCTTAGCATCCTGAAGTCATTTCAGAAAGAGAAGCATGAGATTTAATTTAAATAGTCCTAATCACTCAGCTGTCTAATCAGATATGTTGTCCATTTGTCCTGTCATATTTACATATTTTCAAGTGGGATTTCGTGACATGAGGTGGTGCCTTGTGTCGAAAGCATGGGAACAACCCCACTTCATTACTGTCCTTAGACTTGAACTGCAAATGAAACGTGTGGAGGTTTACAATGGAGATTCACATGCAGCAGGTCTGAGGTGAGGCTGAGATTCTGCATTTCTAATAGGCATCCAAGTGATGCTGATGCGGGTCCATGCACCCACGTTGTGCAGATAGGAGACCCCATCTCTGTGAGACCTCAGTCCTGCTCTGCCACTACTGAGCCGTGCCACTTTGGGCTCATTAGGTAACTTCTAAGGTTTTCAGTTTCCTCCTCTGTAAAACAAGGTAAGGAATGGAGCCTCTTAATAAATTCAGAGACTTGAACATAATGTGAATGAATAAATTCAAATGAAAGCATTGGAAAAAAAGTTTAAGGAGCTACTCAATTAACAATCTTCAAAATCATGAAGAATATAAAGATACCTCTTCCTCTGAAACCAACAAACTGGATGCTGTTGCTTCTGCTGCCAGTTTTGTGACTCACTGAGCATTCTGTTCATATGTTCTCCATCGAACTGCTGCCCTAGGTGTCCACCCTCTGCCCAGCTACAGCTGATAGCCTGGCCTTCTATACAAAGTAATTTCTGAGTGGCTCCAGCCTACACTCTGCCAGGTAACACAATCCTCTTGCTACCTCTTCTTCCAAAGCCCCAGGTTCCATTAAAGAAATCTCAAGACACTAGTTATAGAACTAAATTAGAGGAAGGATGAGAGGACAACTTTCCATGCCTATATAATTCATAATTTATGTAATTTTTCCTCTTAAAATTCATCAACTGATACCTGCTTGTTTTACACATGATGAAGGTGAGAGCCTGTAAAAATGAATTCCTTTCCCAATATCACAAAAATAATTAGGGTTGAAGACAGGAATGGAGACGATGTAATTAACTTCAAGTTCAGTATGATAGCCTCTACTCTACTTTGGAGGAAATTTTCCAAAACTCTTCTCCCAAGCTTCTTGAAAGTTACCTGCAGCCACTCCTGGGTAAATGGCAGCAGGTGGGGGTGGTACCATTGGACCAAAGCAATGTTGAGGCAGAAGGAAGGGAGAAAAGCCACAGGAGCAACGGAGCAGCATCCTCACTGGGGAAGTGGAAGGGACCGGAATAAAGCAGCTTGTGGCTTCAGTCACAGGTCACTCCTCCTCTGAACCCTCTGAGGAGACTCAGGAAAGAATAACTGAAATACTTGACCATAGAGGCATTCCAGAGAGGCTGCTATCTATTTTAATCCATTTTAAACATAATCTTCTAAAGTATACTACACAAATAAGCCACCCAATAACTAGAGTAACCACTTGCCATATGATCAGGAATGGACCCAGCGTGCTTGATAGCACCCAGCCCCAGAAAGAAGCCTGGCAGCAGCAGAGCATGCCAGGAGGTGAGATCTGGACCCACGAGGAGGTACCGCACATAAAGGGAGCCCGCCGGGGTGCAGACTGATCAGCTGTGAAGACGTGGTCATGGGTACCGAGAGAAGAGTGAATTATAGCGTTGTGGTGGAGAAAAATGGGCTCAGGGCAGATTTATTATGCTCCATTTCCACTCTGCTAGCAGGCTGCACAGAGTCTCAGAGGTACAGGTTTACTCAGGATTGAAATTTCACAACCAGGGATGCGGTCTCAAATAATTTAATTTAGTGAGATGAGAAAATCGTATCTCATAAAATGATCATCCCTTTTCAAAAGCCCATATAACAGTGTACGGGCTACTGATGCATTTGGCCATAGCATGAGCCTTCTATTCTAGGTGATATGGAGACAACAGACTTAAAGATAAAATTATATTAATGAGAAAAGCTACTACTGGGTATGTGCAGTTTGTTCTTTACAACCTGAACTTCATAAATTTTTATAAGGTGTTTGTTGTCAGGCTCAAGAGCTGCTGTATCACCATTGCTCAGGCACAGCTTTTTCAAATAAAGACATCTTGATGTGGGTGTGATGCATTATATGGTATTAAAATAGACAACCCTGCACCCACTTCTAGTGTCTGCTCGATAACATTCACATCATTCATGCAATGTTAAGTTAATATATTCCCGATCACTGTGAAATGGGTTGCCCTTTTGGCCATTGTGCATGGAGGAGCAGAATGCCTTAGCAGGAAGAGACTTTGGCTATCCTCTACTAGTTCTAGATGGAGAAGAAATGATGTTCAAGAACACAATACAACCATGCCGAGGAAACTTCTTCAGGACTTGTGTGTGGGTGTCTTTCAGGGGTTGGAGAAAAGAGGAAGAAAGAGAGAGGGGGAGTACAGTATTACCAAATAATAGCAGCTATCATTTTCCAAGTTCTCATCAAGTTTCTGGTACAGCATAAGTACATAAGGTACCTACATATGTTCTCTCAGTGCGTCCCTGTAACCCTGTGACATTTCACAGGAGAGGAATCTTTAGCCAGACCGGTTTATAATGTACACAGGCCATTTTGCAGGCGCTCAATTTAGACATGTCAGATCACAAAGAACACCATCTTATTCCAAAGTCACCTCCCAACATTGTTTCCCCTCGTTATTCTGGACTCCTGGTTATCCAGGAGGTTCCTTCCTAGAGGAGAAGGACTTCAGGAACCCTTGGAAGGGAAACGAGATTATGAACTACAGTGTTTCAGACCTCAATGAGCCCCTGAAAACTGGCTCAGCAGACACTCCCTATACAGGAGAGAAATAGCAAGGTGGCCGCAGGGCTAGTTTTGGGTCACACAGCTACTTAACGGCAGGAGCAGGGCTCCCTCCTCATCCCACCACTAGTGCTGGCAAAGGCAAACATCTAGTTGGGTTGATGAAGGGGTGGTTTTCTATTCTCTAATTTGGGGGATATTTTTTTTTTCACTTCATTCTCTTCACTACTTTCCCCTCTACCACTGAAACAGAATAAATGGGATAGATAATTAGGAGGTGATTAGGTCTGGAAAGGTAAGGTCAGAAGGAGAAAGAATATTCTGTTATTTTTTCTTTTAGTTCCTTAACTTAAGGATAAAACTCATCTCATGTATTTTTTTGGGGGGGTGGGGAGGAGGGGGACATATACAACCAGAGGAGTAACAAATATTCAGTCAACAAACATTAGCTTTCAGTATTTGCCAGATACTTGAATGTGTCATTAGCTTGATGAATAAGCCAAAGAGTCTGCTCTCAAAGAGCTTACAGTCTAGTGAGAAAAATCAATACAAGCAATACAAACCTATTATTACATTTTAATATTGCAAGCACCATAAGAAAAACTCAGAAAACATGATATAAAAAGAAAATATTGTCAAGGAGGTTAGCCCAGGTATGATGCGTATGCAGGGCAGCCTGTGGGAAGTCATCAGAGACGGAAAACAACAGCAGAACTCCGGCTAAGAGGGGACACACTGGGGTATGTGCCTTTGGGCTGTTAAGTGAGATGATGTTCTGGTACATAGTAGGTGCTCAATAAAGGTAAGGTGATTTAAAAGGTGGGGAAAATATGAAGTAATGGTTCTCTCATCTTTTAGAGCCTAAGAACACCTCTTAACCTGCCTATTTTCTTATGTGTCTCCCTTCCCCTGCCTACTGTCACATCTCAAATTATATTACAATAATGCCAAGCAGGGAAGAGATTGTAGTGATTGGCCAAGTTGAGCTTCTACTCAATATTGAATCTCCTTCTATGTTGTTTCTGCTGGCTCATGCCCTCATCTGTCACATACTTCCACTTGGAGCTAGCATGAAACTTCAAGGCCATTATTGGACAGTTTGAATCATTAGAAAGTTCTCTTTCAAGTCGAGTTGAAATCTGCCTCCTCACCCACCGAATCTTGCCAGGCCTGCTGGAACTTCAGAAAAAGGGATCGACATCTTTGTCCACAGAGCATCCCTTGCTGTCCTTGCAGGCAGCTGCCATGTCTGTTCAAAGCCTTCTTATCTGGCACCAGATGGTGAGACACATGCTTTGTCCTATTGCAAAGGCTGGTTAAGAAATGACAGCAGGGGGGTGGGGAGACTCAAAAAGATTCTGCTTGGGTCTTTCTGCACTCAGGGCTGCTCAGAGTGGCTTCCACCAGTGCTGATGTCGTGTTCCCCGTGAACACCTTCTCAGGGTCACAATAGGACTTAACAAAAACAAAGAAGGGGGCTGGACCCAGAGGACTTTGAAGGGGTACAGCCTACCAATCAAGCACAGGTCCTGCGCAGGGACCTCTCAAACAGGCACCATTATTAGCCCTGTGGAACAGTTCAGATGTTGTCTTTTCAATGTTTTCCTGGTGTTATAAAACATGCCATGTGATCAGTAATTTTTCTCTTGAGAAGATCTATAAGGTTTCACATTGCTATCTCCTATACACATAATTCCCTCTCACACTTAATTCGATTGGTGATATCATTTTCCTGGTAGGTATACCTTTTGGCCAATCCCTTCACCAACCTCCGCTCCCCTCAGTTACAGTAAACCTTCCTTACTGCTGAGAAAAGGAGTTGACCTCCAGGAGGCCTGAGTCAGGCTGCGTACACGGTTCTGTCACCACACAGCCTTGCGGTGAACGAGGAGATGCTGAAGTGCCAACTTGTACACCACCTCACCCTCAGTCACTCGCTGAGGTTTTTTTGATAACACGCAGTTCTTTAACAAGAGAGAACACTATTGCTAGATTTTAAAATAAGCAATGATAGAGCTATACACAATATAATACTTAATCACTTTAATGTCATATTCCCTTATTATTTTATATAGTAGCCCTGAAAGATTCCATAATTTGTGGTTTTAAATGGGTCTGCTGAAGTACATACTCTGAAGACTCAGAACTGTTACACATACAGAGTAAACAGTCTTTCTTGCTATAATTCATAATTCAGAAACATGACTTCAAGAAGTTAAGTATTTCCAAAGATCAGGTTGCCTTTTCCCCATGCCAGCCAAGAGCACTAGAATCTGCTCCTTTTCCAATGCAGTATAAGGGGAAGATAACAGATCTGAGAACTTGTGAAATTCTTGACAAATTTAACTGTTTATATCAGCTGTATCCAGGGAGGCAAGGAAGACTTCAAGGATGCGAAAGGACTTAGCAGGGTCTCTCTTCCAGGACGGTCTGACTGGGAGCCATCACATCTGTACATCTGGCATGGTCCTGTGGGTCTCTACTTGGCAGCTGTGGAAAGTGACAACAGGAAGAGACCAGAGAGACAGGAGCCTGTGATTCTCACCATAAAACCACAAGGACAGCAGAAATGGCTGTTCTCAGGATGCAGAGAACAGAGAAGCCTGGAGACATGAGAGGGAAGAGACACCGCTGAACCTTCAGTCGTCATGGTGGTCTCCACACAAGCCATATGGTCACTGCCATCGACCCGGTGATGACTGCAACCCCTGGGGTTGTCTGAAGCTGTGAATCATGCAGGCAAAGGCAATGCTCCACACAGCGCTGGCTAGAGAACCTCACCAAGACACAGTCAACATCTGGGCAGCCAGGGAAAAGTTCTGGCTCCAAGACCTCAACTCCCACCACTTCCTTTCAGATTTTACAGGGTTAGGTTTGGGCCCTGGACTCTGCGGTCACAGGGCGGGTACTAAGGGATATGGCAAGTGGCCCACAGTGCCATGGAGAACCGTGGTGGACTAAGTCCTGTGGTCAATGAAAGGGCGGTCTGGTTCTGCAGACTTCACACTTGACAGGCTCCACACAGGCGACCTGAGCAGCTAAAGGAAGGAATGTCCCGTGGTTAATGAAGCTTGGGGGCACTGAGCCTGGCATCCTTCGCCAGTCCTTTATGGAGCACCACAGTTGCTCAGACAGGCATCCCGAGTTGAGAACTAGTGCTAACCTAGGGAACAAGTATTAATTTCCAGGTGTGGTCTGTGAATCAACTGGGATAATTATGAAATATTTGGATTACTGGGTCCTGCCTTGGACCTGGTGAGTCAGAAATTTCAAGGGTGAATTCCAAGACTCTGATTTTTTTGGCTAGCTCTCCAGGGATTCTCTTAGAGAATCTAGGAATTCCAAACATCAGTGGAGACATTTATTTGTTGGGCCGGCCTGGTGACTACATGCATGAGACACGAGGAGAAGGCTATGCAAAAAAGGAACATTAATAAGATTTTGCCTTCCACATTCCGTGCAGGAATAATTTTATTCCTATGGAAGTGAGATTCACCATTAAGGACCATGCATATAGCAATGGGGTATACATGAACTTAAACTCTCTGAAAATTCTGCATGTAGTTCACCAATGATGTCTTTTCGTCCTAATTATTTTTTGTCCAAATTCCAACTTAGAAAATCCAATTCAGGTATTAAAATAAATGTCCTTGAGCCCGGGATGATCCAAGGAACTATTCAATTGCAATTCAGGTCCCTGAGAAGAGATCTCCAATGAGTCCACCCTGGTTATACAGACCACAGTGGCACAGGCTGGCTCCTGCACCTGGGTCACTCTCTGATGCGGGCCACTTTCAAACAGTCCAGATTTACACATGCCAACCCAGGTCACGAAGCCCATTCATGTAGATGCCACCTTTTAAGCCATGTTTAAAAACCACTTGGTCTTTTCAAAAACACTAGAGCCCAGACTATTAATTTTGTTATAAAAAATGTGCCTGTGCTTCATGAGGTTACAAATTTTCAAGAGCCCTTGTAGTGTGCAATTCTACACCCCTGTTCTCCCTTTCATTTCACCGTTCTCCTAGAGTAAACGAGGAAAGGCAGAGGAGAAGAATACATAATTAAAAAATACAAGTTAACTGAAGAGTCCCAAAAGTTCTCTTGGCCAAGAAATCAGTGTACCTATGAGGTATTTGATATTAATTGTTAAACTATAAAATGTCTAATAATGGCTACTTTATGAGTACTGTAGGTACCAAGAACTTGGCTAATTATGTTATGTGTATTATCTCATTTTACCTGACAATAATCTCATGAAAGATTCACTCATTATCTCTCAGACTTGGGAAGCTAAGACACAGAGAGGTTGAGTAACTTGGTCAAAGTCACATAGCAGTAAGTGGAAGAACTAGAATTTGCATCCATAAAATCTGACTCCAGAGCCTGAACTCAACCATTAGGTCAACTATTTCCACCTTCATTAGTGCAACTCATGCAGGAAATGAGATGTGTTTAATCATCAGCATTTCCAGATATTATTTAAGACCATGTGCAATGACCAATTTATTTAAATAACTTCATATATTATATATAAATCAAAATGCCTGTGTTTATAATTAAATATGTTTATTTGTGAGGCAGGAGAGTAAGAAGTCAGGAAAATTCCTTGGCAAGTGGAATGGGAATCCTGAGACAGACAACTGATTCAAACTGGCCTAATCCAAGCACCCTGACTCAACTACCTCCTTCTCCCTGCACCACCACTCCCTCAAACATTAAGCCCTTAGGACAATGAGGTTCTGCTCAGCACCAAATAAACTTAGGAAAAAAACTGTAGGTATGCTGACCACAGAGACAGAATTTTGGTCAAACTAGAGGTAACATCTAGGCCTCAGCTATGTTTCAGCTCCAGGCCCAGAAATGCAACAAAACCAAAAGAAGCAACACTTTGACTGATGCCAGGAGCAGATGCAATGACCAATGGTGCCCTACCCTAGTGCCAACTAATCAGTAGAGACCAGGACCCTGATGCTATACACTCATTTTGGTGAATCAGCATATTAAAGGGCATACCTGGAAAGCTGATGAATATTCTACTGAGATCCTCCCCTTACATCTCTCCTAAAATTCCTGCCTTTAGAATACAGACAAAAACCCTTAAGACAAAGGACCCAGTGTGTGTTCTCTCCCTCTATAGCACACACACACTTTCTTTCTTAAGGGGTGTTTCTTTGCTTTCTTTTTTCTAAGCTCTGAGGGTCCCCACAAAACTTGTAACCAGAAGAGCAGTGGGCAGCTGCGGCAGCTCGTCCTCGGCCAACCCCTTGAATCCATCTCCAAGAGCCCTCCTTTTGCCTCTGTAACTTGTTTCCTGAGTCCACGCAGCCCAGCTGGCTCACTTCTTCTGCCTCTGTGACTTTCTTTCTAAAAGGCCGAGGCAGCTTTCTGAGAAGTCTGGTTGAATGCTCTCTTCGAGTGTACTTCTGCTTTGCATGCTAAATAAACTTCCTCTTGCACTACAGTTCTTGGCTCTGAATTCTTTCTTTGCTGAACTCAAGAAGCAAGAGCTGGCATCGCTGGTAACATTTGTACATAAACAATGGCATTTTATGCTTTGTATTCTTATTCTTAGCATTGTATTTTTCATAGCATGTAAGTTAATACCTCTCCCTAAGTCTGTGAGGAAATCTTTTTTTACCTCTAAAGTATCAAATCCAAGGACATCACCCAGTCCTCCCAATTTCTATGTGAAGTTTAAATTCTAGTGTTAATACCAGTAGAATTTTTCTACCCTTACCTGTAATGTTTAATCTCCCTGGGCTCAAATTTAAAATATTCTAAATTCCCCTCAACTTATTTTTCTAATGTATCAATAAGAATTTTGCACAAAGATCCCTTTTAACTCTAAAGACAATAATTTTCTTTGACTGAATAGTAGTCATTTCCATATCCCTAATAGGATAAACTAATACTAACCAGTACTTCACAGAAATAGCAATCTATTAAGCCTGAGATAAATTGGAATCTGAACTCTGAGTCTGCAATCTGTATAAACTGACCAAAGAGTCCAGGCCACTAGAATCTGGAAACCTACATAATTTAGTAACAATCAAACTGACAACGCTAACTACCAAACATCAAAAATCACAGCTCTCTGTGGAATTTTACACAACTTTAACATGAATATATTGAAGCAAAGATTCACGAGAATTAGCAAATTAACTCTCACAATGGGCCTTTCCTTAGTGTAGTGCAAAAGTTTTTTTTAAAGTTCATAGCATCTTCTTAATTGTGTTGTTAAAAAGAGCACACACCAAAATTTCACTGAAGATTTTACTGAAGAGAGTAAACAATGCTATATAGCATGCTTTATCCCCAGAGAAAGGGATGAGAACTGGTACCCAGCTGCAGTCCTGCACAGGTATAGGGCGTCAGCAGAACAACGGTGACACTCGTGATCACCTCCCTATGCCAGGCCTGCAGGAATCACTGCACACCCCGCTTATTTTCTGATGTGCACAGAAAAAAAAAGGGATCTGCGGCCTCAGTTAACACTGGTTATGTTCTTTTATTCAATCTTTGCTTTGCTGATACAATGATATCCTAATAGCATAAAGGCTATTTTAGAATCTCAGCCAAGAAGAAAAGAATAAGTTGATTAGTTTTAGCCTGCAGAGCAGAGGCTATCTGTGTGTTTGTGTGCTTCTTTTTAATTATTATTTTTAAATTCCATTTCCCATTATAAAGTCAGAAGTGTAAATGCTTAACACATTCATATTATTTCCAAAATAGAATGCTCTCTTAGACCCATGAGTTTCAAGCCTTCCTATTTGTTGATGTTAGAACTGTCTTTATTAAAGAGCTAGTCATTTTTCATGAAGTAGATATAAAAGCCTGATCATCTTTTTGTACCAGTCTATATGTTTTTGTAATCTGTGTCTGCTATTTATGAGATCATAGAGTTGATGTGGCACCAAATGGATCAGAATTATAAGGGTGATTGTTTTTTATTAATATATGCACCTTCTGTATTTGTTCACTGACTTCCAGAAAACATACTCATAAATTTCTTTTCAAACTGATTTTACTCTGCAGAATATGTTGGAATGGAATAGGGGGTTATGAGAGTGTTGACTTGACGAAGGCAGATGAACCTTCAGTGACTCAGGGATACAAACTGTAGCAGTGGGTTATCACAAGAAACAACCACTGCTGTGTCTTGAACAACCACGGTGTGTACTGTGCCTCACCACCAGCTCTTACCAGTTCCTCACAACAACCAAGTCAACCCATTTCACAGATCAGGACATCGGGGCCCAAAGAAGTTAAATAACCTCCCCAAGCTCTCAAAGCTGGTAAGGAGCAAAGTCCAGGTTTGACTCAGCTCAGCACAATGCTATGTTCCTAGACACCAGTCCACATTGCCTTTATAGGTCAGATGCTGTATTCTCCACCCAGGCTGGAAATCAGAATCATTTGGGGAGACTTTTAAAATACTGATAAATCATGTCTTCAAGATAAACTAAGAACATCACTATTTTTTTAAAGCCCCTGAGAGGATTTTAGTGTGAATCCAGGGTTGAAAATAACTGGGTTAACAAATGCCAAGTTCTTTTTTTCCTTAAGAAATATGAGTCTTCATAGATGGAGAGCAGATGACAGCTAGTGGTGGTGGGGGGCGCGGTTAGGGGGTGAGGGATTGAGCAAAAAGGAAAAAGGACTCATGGACCTGGACAACAGCGTGTTGACTGCTGGGGGGTGGGGTTGTAGGTATAAGGGGACTAAATGGTAATGGGGAAAAATACAATAAAGATTAAATTAAAAATACATGAATCTTTCTTTAAGTAGTACAAGAACAACAAAAACTCAGATTGCTTCTCTAGAACAGAAACACTAGGTGGGGACACATATCTACACAGACATCAACAGACCATCCTTGTTCCCCACCCCCCACCCCCCACCGCAACCTGCTCCTGCCTCACAGGAAGATCCCACATGGCATCTTAGTGCTGAAATAGACCCAGGAAACTGTGTAACCCACACCCTCCAGACAGGAGTGAGGAGCCCAGAAAAGAAACAGCTTTGCCCAATGTCTCACAACAGCAGTAAAGGCAGAATGAGAGCTGGAGTCTCCTGTGCCCTATTTCAGTGCTCCTTTCACAGAAAAATTTTGGAAGCAGTAGGAACACAACTGGGACAAGGAGTCAACCAAGGCACCTGAAGAGAATTTCAAGAACCAGAGAGAGCAAAGGAAAGAAAAAAATTGTAACAGAATGAGAAAGGAGAACAGCCACAATCTGCAAATGATAGGTAAATAGAAGGAATACATAATAAACAACAGAACTGGCCCGTGAAAAATTCAATACAGAGAGAACTAGGCATTGCAATGCTGTATCAGCAAAACAAGGGAAAATATAAGAGAATCACCACTCTTCCATTCAGCTTCAGGAAGCATGCTAAAGCCTAAAGTACTTTCAACATAGAAAGTCATACGAAAGCATAAACTGTAGGAAAATCACCTGACAGAGAGGCAGGAGCTGCCAGAAACTCCCAAACCGGTATCATCTACTACCATTGCCACTCAAAGGGGAGTTCGTGGATCAGCTATTTCAACATCACCTGGGAATTGTTAGAATGCAGTATCTGGGTGCCTCATCCCCACCTGCTAAACCAAAACCTGCATTTCAATAAGATCTCCTCAAGATTAAGATACATATACAAATTTAAGAAGCCCTGGCTCTACTATAACAACAAAACTGATGAATTAAAACAAAGTGCTATTACAGGCAGAAACCAGTACTAGAGAACTAGGTAGAATTCAATCTGACTGATTAAATTTTTTGTTAATGCACCTCGCTATGACAGACCCTGAGCTGGGTGTTTTGGGAAATGGATGCTGGGGGTTAGGCATGGTTGCCATGGTGCCTTTAGGGGTGAATGCAGAAAGCACACATATGTGAGGAGGACCATGACTTGTGTTCCAAGAGGAAGTCAAGCAAAATGGTTTGGAGGAGCAAAAACTGAATTTGGAGGGAGATCAGGAAGCATGTAGCAATTGCACTAACTCTGAGAGGCAGAAATGGTATGGGAAAGTGGGAAAGCCTATTTCAGGCAGAGGGAACAGCACAAGCAAAGATGCAGAACTCAGAGGCCTGCTGTGTGTTCAAGGAACATTGCCTTCAGCCTACAGCAGTGTTTTTTTAATTGTTTCATGCACACTCTTGATTCTGTGATGATGCTTCGGAGACTGCTAACTGTACAGAGGGAAGGATGATGGGATTTCTGGGACCCCAGTTCAACTGTGTGAGATTATATGTTAACAGTGGATTCCACTAGTGAAAAATAAAACCAGAAACCTATCACTGAGCCAATACACAGGTACTCCTAAAATTATTACCTACAGCTGTGTCTGACATGCAGCAGGCACTCAAATATCATTGAATAAATTAACAAATGAGTCAATGAATCTATGAGATCAAAGTAAAAAATGTGCAGCTACTTGGGGGCTGGACTGCAATGGGTCTTAAACATCAGAGAAGAGATTTTTTATGGCATTTGGTAAGGCACTGGGGAAAAGTTTATTAGCCAGTGACTGAGCTTGGTTCTGCTTTAAGAAGCTTATTCTGCAAACCAAGTGTAAATGGATTGAAAATGAGAGAGACTGGAGATGGGAAACTAGTCAGGAAGACACCATGGTAGTCTCCAAAGAGCCTGAACAAAGACATCACGAAGGAAATAAAAAAATGAAAAAGCAGGCATCATGAGGCATCGCGGGAATGGAGTCTTTAGAATTTACCTGTGCAGTATAGGTGGAAAGCAAAGATATTGGGAAGGTCCTGCGTGACTGGGAGAAATACAGAAATTAACAGTCACTCCTGTTCGTGGAAGGAGAAAGATGTCAATTAGAGTTTAGACATGTTAGATTTGAAGCACCCGAGAGGAATAATAATAAAAAGCCATCCTGTAGGTGGTTCAAAATGTCAACATGAAATTTAGGAAGGAAAGTTGAGATAAAGATGTTACTTTAGGAAAATATCTAGCACTCATAAAAGGACATCACAGAATGAAAAGTAACATGCAAAAAAAGCAACAAAAAATCATCTATAAAGCAAAGAGGATCAAGAGAAATACACAGAATTTAAAAATGGACAAGGAAAGAAAGAATAACAAGACCATAATGAGACATATGGGGAACAGAGACAGGAGGGGGGAGGTGGCAAAACAGAGATAGTGAAATGGTGGGTTGGGTGAGGGGCATCACAATAAAATCCTAGAAGCAAATAAAAAGCAGTGAGAAATTGGGACAAATGCACTCATTGTTCTTTAAATGTTTGAAGACATAGGATCATATAGAAATAGGAGACAACTAATTTTGCTTTTTATTTCTGTTTGGAGATTTTTGCAATAAAGCAGTCACACCTGTGAGAAGTAAATTGCTTGTATTTTTTAAATATAAATTTAAAAATCAAGCAATAATACCTTCAAATTCAGCTTGAAGAAAAAAATCTAAAGAGTGGAGGGTGGGCAGTTCCAGGATTTAAGATTCTTTTCTCCTTCGTGTCAGAAGCCCCACACAGCATCACTCTATGTAGGCATCTCCCCTTTTACAGTTGCGCTTGTTTTGCAGGAATTTTATTTTCTGTCTGAGCCAGGTCACTGGCTGAAGAAAAAAGATTCTGAGAACACTTGATATACTTTGATAGATCCTCATATAATAATTACACTTCATAAAGGTATCCTCCGACTGGCGTCAGGTCTCACTAACTGGCCACGTCTGGGTGACAAGTTCCTTCTCTGGCTTAATTGTAGAGGAGACTCCTTCTTTGTTTTCCTTTTTACCTCAGCTGAGGACGGAAACATTAAGTTCACTGTTCTATTATTGCCCTGGGAATCTGTTTATTGGTCAAATGCTGTAAAATATCAACATTGTTTTTTTCTATAGATGCTTCTTAGTGGTTATTAAACTGCTATAAAAAGATCATTACTCAGGTAATGTAAAATAATAGAATGCAAACGAACTGCATAAGGAATGATACTGCAAAATATTTATATCACTAGGATGACTCCAGAGAAGACAGTAATTTTTCCTTTGTTAGGAGAATTCACCTTCTCAAAAGACTTACTACAAATAAGAGAGGTCAAGGAGAGCTACAAGAATAGCTATTTGATTTGTGGTTTTCATTCCAAGCTTCCTCCAATTACTTTTACAAATCCACAAATACTTGATTTATGGGAATATAGAATCTGAACTACAACACACACTTCGACCAAACAAACATTTTCCCACCTTAAAACCCTTTTGCAACAACAGAACTTGCAAAGCAGTATTTGCATGCTCGGGACATTTATCTAACGCAAGGAATGGATGGTCCATACTCAATGCACCTATGGCAACAAAATAAACTGAAAACCGGTGAAATCGGGCCATGAAATATGTCAGGAAACTCTTCCAAGCCAAAACCTTAAACTTTATCTAAGATGTAGCTTATGGACTTTTTGAAAAGCCTCCTTTTTAATTTGATAAATGCATTTCCTACAACTTCATGCATTGGTCTGAAGCTGCCAGTCTCCAAGCTTTAGGCTGGACTCCATAAAACAAATGTTTTATTCCTTCTTTTTGAGCATCTTTTGCATTCACCTTGGTATGATGCTCCTGAGCAACGCAAAACCAAAAAGAACTGCACACCACATCTCCAAGAAAATGAAAACATTGGCTAAGCCAAGAACTTCCGAGAGCATTCCACAACTGTGTTTTTTTTGTACCCATGGGGGCAGGGGGCTCGATGGCAATTTACTCTCCTTGGAGGACCACAACACTCCCCATCCGGCTTCACCATAAAAATTGTTTGTCCTCCAGAGTCTAGGAAAGCATTCAGGGAACCATCGTCTTGCCAGTTCTCTCCACCGGCCCCCGCAAATGACAGGGGCGAAACAGATGGTCCTCCCCTTCCCTTCTCCTTGTCCCTTCCGCAGTCCCACAGTGTCCTCCCATTCTGCGCTGACACCTTCACCGCGGGGTAGCCTAGACCCCCCTCAGGGATCCCAGCAGCTGCAAACTTTGGAACATGCTTCCTGCCTCACTGCCCCTGTTTCACCTTCATTCAGCAGCAGAGCTCTCTCAGGACCCCAAGCGTCGACTACTGCCTTCCTCCCACACCCTCTTCCCCCAAATACCCATTTATTTCCCTATAATGACGAGAGAGACGTCCAGCCCCAAACTTCCTAGTCCAGGTGGCGGAGGCACTGCGGTTAACCACAGTGGGGCACTCCCCTTGTCCTTTACCCTTCTCCATCCGTCCTTGGGAATCAGAGTCCAGGAGCCCACAGTGGGGACTCCTCCACTCCTCTGGTTTCCACGACTACTACTAACTCCAAGGGTTCACAGGAACCCCACAGCTCCGGCAAGCAGCAGCTGGGCGTCCTCCTCTACAAGTGGGACCGCGGGACAAAGTGGAAACTCCTTCGGGAAGGGGGCTCCAGGCCATTCCCTGGGGCGGCGCGTCCAGGTGCCAGCTCGCCCTGAGCAGGCGGGCAGGCAATGGGCGGGAAGGCGGCGCTGGTACAGGGGGCACGGGACTGGACTGGGCTGGGCTGGGCGTCAGGAGCTTACCTCGGTGCGCGGCCCGCTGGAGCGTGGGGCAGGGGTTCCTCCAGCCCAGCGGAGAAGCTGTTGCTCGAGCTCCGGCAGCTGCCGCGGTCCCACCGGTGCTGCGCTGGGGTTTCGCGCAGACGCTCTCCCGCGATCTGCGGCAGCCCGGGAGGTGGCGGAGGCGGCGGCAGCAGAGTCGGTGACAGCTCGGCCCGGCTCGGTCACCAACAATCTAACTCCTGCGGACTCGGGGCTGAGATGCCGGGCCGCGGCCCCAGCACCAAGCGCCTGCGCGCCCTCTCTCGCCCAGGTGAGGGGCGTGTGCCTGCAGCAGGCTGGACGCACCCGGCCGGGGGCTGCGCCCGGGCCCAGCCCAGCAGCCTGCCCAGCCCTCTGGCCCCGCCGAGATCTCCGGGGTTCAGACAAGCCAATGCCACTCCCTCGCGCCGAGGCTGGTGACGGTTTGCCAAGCAGGGACTTGCGAGGCACACACACTATGGTTAATTAGACCAGACCGTTCTGGGGCTCGTTGACACTGCGGAGTCTCCCGCAGCATCGCCGCCTTTAAATCCCGCCTTTCCAGGCGTGCGTGCAAAGCGAGCGAGGGGAGACTACGTCCCGACCAGGGGTTTTTCGCGGTCTTCAGCTTCCCGGCTCCAGCCCGGGATAAAATTCTTGACAATGGCAAAGGTCCCAAAACTGGGATACCAAGAGGCGCAGTGGGGCGGATCTTTCAAATACTTGTCAAGCCGGAGTGAAACTCTCTTCTTGGAGATCGTCTGACCGACTATTTGTTTCTCCTCTTTAATCCGCTTTCGGCCGGAGGACGAGGAGAAGCAGCCTCGGCATTTTTGGCGGAGCCGGGAAGGTTCCCGGCGCTGAAGGCAACGCAACCTCGCTGGGATCAAAAGCCTTGTAGGGGGGGATTCCTACTCCTCCGGATTTCTTTTCTGTGTTTAAGTTTTCAAAACTAAAACATGTCTTCGGTTACCCTGATGTAGGGCATCTTCTGAAAACAGTGCAAACGTAGCCAAGGTGCTGAGTTCTGAAAGGAAGAGCGCTTGGAAAGAAAACATTTAAAGGGAAAGAAAAAATTTTCGAAGTGCGGTTTTCTGAGATTACTTTGGAGAAGTGCAAGAGTAATAAAGGACAAGAGAGCTATGTTAGCAGAGTTTTTTAGGGTTTTTTTGAGCAGATGATTTTAAAATATTACTCTTTAGTAATACTCTTTAGTTTTGTCTCAGATGATTGACACTAACTCCATTAATAATTAATCCAGTAGCTGTTAATGTCTTGGCATAATCGTCCAGAGTAAATATTTTAGTGTCCAGCTAAAGCCAGTGCTGCTCTCCAGGGTGGACTTGAGATCAAACACACATATACACCATCCTATAGCTTTCAAAAGGGAGCAGGCTAATTACTCACCTTGGAATTTAGGGATGTGGTAGGCAACAGCACACCTGAGCTACCAGGTGAGAAGGAGCATTAATCTGACTGATGATTTTTATATGTTTAGAATTCTAAATATCTTCACATCCAGGTAGGCATTCTCACTGACTCATTACTAAGCACAGACACTTACTGTTATAGTTATTCTTAAAAATGTACCCTATTTGAAATTGCTACAGGAAGCAAGCACCAAAATGAAATCATCACCCAGAAGAATATTAGCTACAATAAATAGCTTAAGCTGTCTTTTACAAAATTATGGCCTTAAGGCAGGGGTGTCAAACTCATTTTCACTGGGGGCCACATCAGCCTTGAGGTTGCCTTCAAAGGGCCGAATGTAGAGCTCCTCGCCCCTCTTTAAGGAGTTGTTACATTTATACAGTCCTAAAATTACATTCAGCCCTTTGAAGGCAACCACAAGGCTGATGTGTCCCCCAGTGAAAATGAGTTTGACACCCCTGCCTTAAGGTCTCTTTCCATCAGTAAAGGTTATCTTGAAAAGAAATCATTCGTGAGTCCCTGAAGACCAGTAAGGTGGAATTCTGGTGGACTAGGATAGGCAGGAAATTCCAGAGGCCAAGCCTTCTATGAGAAGAACACCCAGCTTCCAGTGCCCTACACTTCAGAGTTGGCAACAGTGTGGTTGCTACTGAGGTCAGGTAAGTATTGGCATCTTCAGGTACCTGAGGTGTAGAGTGTGAGAGAGGGCCCCTTAAAGCATCAAGTCAACACCTTGGATTGCACTTGGAGGCAAATGAGTAACCTCTGCAGAGTGGAGCACCTGTGAGAAGTGTTCCTTGTGGCTTGCACAGTTTAGTGGCATGTGCATTTTATTATGTCCTGCGAAGTGCAGCTATATCTCCTTCTCCTTGCTATTTTTAATCATCTGTGCTAGAGATTAATTTGAGGGCTGCTTTTTCCTAACAACGGCTGAAAAAAAAAAAACAACATTAAATACATGCGGACAACTCCCAATTTCCTTCACGGCATAGCTAAGAACTGTGCCTTCATGTCCTTAGCCAAGCGAGATTAAGGCCTCCGGAAGGAGTGCCTTCCTTCTAAGGACACTTCAGCATGGATTCAACATTATGTTGGAAACTACAGGATTCAGATGTATAGGGAAAAACGTCAGCTTTCTTTAGACTTTCTGATTGTAAATGTGTGCCTATTGGGTAACTTGGCATTGCCTGTGGCTTTCCAGTGCTATCTAATGTGAGGGGTCCTCTTGTCCTCAAACCCTCCCACCACAACTTTTCCTAGAACCATTATTGTTCATTCCTAGAAAGAGTGGAGTAAATCAATTTGAGACCTCTTAGCCTCAGGTGAGGAGCTTTGGGAGGACAGTTGGGTTAGCAACACAGAGGGATGTACAGCAAAGAGAGGTCCCTAAACATGGAGGAGGAACATAGCGGAAAAAGATTAATGTAGGCCCTTTTCTATTATTCATGTTTGAGGTGTGCAGTGCCTTGGTTCCTAAACATTGATTATCATAGGCAGACAAACTGCTTTTAACTCTGTCCATAAATTCAACTTCCAGTGGATAAAGAAAGAACCTAGTAGTAACAAGAACAACACCAACAAATTTGAAGACTTGACAAATCAGTTTTACTCAAGAAGAAATGGGTGAGAGCTGACAGTAAAATGCTATGCGCAAGGCCTGAAAGACATTTGAGATTGCTCTGCAGGCATCAGTAACACTCTGGTATCGAGCTGGAGGCCATATTTTGAATACTACTCTTAAGAGTGGAAGAAAACTAAGAATGATAGACTCGAATTCCAAATTCAGCTGTCAACTTTAAGCCACTTGCATTTGCAAGGCAGAACTAATTATATAGGTCTGGTCTTAAGGATTACCATAATATTTAAAAGACAGTGGCATATGAAACACTTTGGAAACTATATAGGAATACCGGTACCATTGGTTGATAATTGTCCTGCTCATATTTTGCCTTTTTTTCCATTGCTTTTGAGATTTTTGCAAACTTTTCCTCACAGTGTCTTATAGTTCCTGTTCAGGTCTCCAAAAATTTCCACTATGAATCTTTCCTGATAACTGTACTTTTGGATGGCCCCAACATCATGCAATAGGGGAAGCATTAGTTCTAGAGTTAGATGAGCAGTCCTTGAGCTCTGACTTAGCATTTACTCACTCCCTGAGTGATATTCTTCATTCCCTCTAACCTTCAGTTTCTTCATCTGTAATATGAGAAATAAATACACCCTTTTCACAGGTTAACCCAAGGACCAAAGCAAATGGGAAAATAATTTTACAAACTGTAAAAGATCTGACAAATGTTCATTGTAATTTAGTAATTACTTGGGAAGTAAATAGGTTTATTTCCATATTGAGTAATAAAGTCTAAAGTGTCTTTGAAATACAAATAAAATGACATCAGGAACTTTTACAGCAACTTAGAACTAAATGGAAGATAGTATAACATTTTTTCCATAGACTACTAAATTATAGTTGTTTAAAAGGGGGCAGGGCCCTGGCCAGGTGGTCCAGTTGGTTGGAGCATCATCCCATACACCAAAAGGTTGTGAGTTTCATCCTAGGTCAGGGCACATACCTAGATTGTGGGTTTGATCCCCACTCGGGGCACATTCAGGAGGTAATCCATCGCTATTTCTCCCTTACATAGGTGTTTTTCTCTCTCCCTTCCCCTTTCTCTAAAAAAACCAATAAACATATCTTTAGGTGAGGATTTAAAAAATAATAAATAAATAATTAATAATTAAAAGAGGGCATGAATATTGCAAATATTAGAAAAATTTTTATTTCAACTTTCACATATTATGAGAAATTAATAAATTAATTGTTTTGGTGACATTTGTTCTTAAAAGCCCTGACTCAAATTCAGCTAAAAATTTTGTATTTGCCCAGAACTACTGATATTATTGTCTGAATGTCTGCCTACTCAAAATGGTTCATGATGAATTAAAACACAAATGATGAGGTTTTTTTGATGAGGTAGTTTTCATTATTAGTTTTTCATTAGTGTGACAGAAAAATAATGAGATAGTTCTTTAAGGCTAATGAGTTGGTTTTATGAACCTAGAGATTTATGTCTAAAAAAGTCAATATGAAAAAATATAGGACGTTTTAAAAGAGAATCTTAAGGTAATTTCCGAATTATCAATTACTGTTTTACACTTATTGCATTTTAAAACCTAACTGTATTATCTTTTATATCAAACTGGGGCAACTGCGTTTGGAAGAAACAGGGGTGTCAAACAGACTGCTAAATCTCAGGCTTCACTGAGGAGCTAGGTGAGTTTGCTTGCTTTTCCCCCTTGTCTTAGGGGATTGTTTTTATGTGAATCGCTAGTATTCTGTGCAAAAGAATTGACCTCTTGGCCTACAATTATTTTTTTAACTAGAGATTGAATTCCCTTATATCTTCCTTTGTAATTTGAATACTCTTAGCAGAGAAAGGCCATGTATTTAAATTCCTCACTCACTAATATGTGTCTAATATGTGGAATGAGTACATTATGATTTCTTTATTTTGATACTTGAAAATTAATTATTTAAGTATTTTTCCCAAGTGTGACCAAGATCTGTTTGCTTTCATCCTTTCCTCAAAAATTTATTTTATTGAGATCTAGTGGAATTGGAGCTTTGCTGTGACATTATGCCCCTTTCCAAGGCAATAATACCTTTTGTGTCCAGAGGTGATTAATACTATAAAAGTATTCCTTCTAGACCCTAACTACAACCTTGCGCTAATAACTGCGCCTCTTATGCGTCTGTGCCTTCGAGACCTAATCCAGCACGGCCTTGGGCCCCGGGGTGCAGGCCATACCGTTGTCACAATGCCCCTGAATCCTTCCCTGATCAGGTTGCAAGGTGATTACCCTGGTTAGCACACATTCCAATTTGGTGCTTTGCTCAGAGAAAGATATAAGGTAATTAATCTGCTTTGAACTACTTTTGCAATTTTTATTTCCTCCCACTTTTTGTAAGTCTGCAGATGTAGTAATGCTCCTTCCAAAAACAACTCGTTTTTCAGCAGTGTGCTCCCTTGCACCTTTACCTCACAACTGCCTAGTCACTGGGGAAGCTCGCCAATGACTAAAACCTTTTGGTTTAAAGTTGTATTTGTTAAAGTTTTACATTTTAACCTATGTCATAATTTTAGAGAATTTAACAATATTAACTTAGTGTGTTGAATGGCTTTCAAAAAGCTCCAGTGTCTGAATAGCCAACACTTAGTTAGCCCTTGTTGAAAAATGCTATGTTCCACATACTATACACACATTGTCTCATTTCATTGTCACAAGAATGCTGTGGTGGAGAAAATATTAACACCATTTTACAGATGGAGAAAGTGAGAAGCAGCACTTTTGTGAGATGCCCAAGGTCAAAAATTGGTAGAGCTAGCATTCTAATTCAAGTTTATGTTTTCTTTAAAAAGCTCTTTATATGTTGGTTGTTGATGTTAATCAAAAGTATTGATTAGACTGTGAGTTCCACTGGGAGTAGAACTTATATGATACATGTTCTTCATTTAGTTCCTTATAACACCGAATATATAGTACCTTACAAATGTTTGCCATGCAAATGATTTCTCACTTCCTTTTCTCACTTGCTACAACTACTGCCACACAGCATTTGACCATTATCAACTTAGCCCCCTGAACGCTGCGTTTTGGGAAAGGAGTTGGGAGGACTAATGAGGAAAACCCCCATTCCTTAACAAATTCCAAATATGTTGTAGCCTTTCACCTCTCGATATCCTTCTGTTTCGGACACCCATCTATAGCTATCTCATGTCGTATCTTTCCAACAAGACTGTTCAGAATGTTACAGACAAAGACTGTTTCTTGTATTTTGTAGGCATTCATCCCCCATGCGCAGTGCCTAGGACTCAACCAGACCAGTTGTAGGCAAGCTCGAATGAAGCTGGTGTTTTTCTGTTCTTATTCACACCTGTGTAAAGAGCTGGCCCTGACTCTGCTACAGCAAAGGAAGCGATTTTCCGGAAGCCAGGTTCAGACAGTCATTCAATCATTTCTTCCATAAACGTGTTTAATGCACAGGTCCGCATTGGCACCTGGGGTGCAGTGGAGAACTACACAGAATTCTACAACCTGTAGACATGAAGTGGTTCTCCTCTAGACCGAACAATGGTTGCTGCTGCTTCTTTTACTTCAATACCACTTCCTCCTGTTGTTCTCCCATTAGTACCTTACACTTTCACTTTGCCTCTCAGGTCCTTACTCTCCTCCTTGTTTCCTAATCCACAAATGTTTTTCTTGTCTCTCATTCTTATTAAAGATAACATGCTAATAATCTACTCACTTTAAAAATGGTTTTTGCTCACATATTCCACATTCCTTGTACTGGCCAAAGCTTTCTATTAGGGGCCAGCTCCACTTGGCAAGTTTGAAGGACCAACATACTCCTAACAAAATAATTCAAGACCCTACTGAAGCGTTCCTGGTTGGTGGTATTTCGTGAGTGCCCTTTGTGTCAGAGCCCTTACCCAAGTATCCTCCAGGATTTTTCAAGCTATTGGATCAAGCCTAGAATATAAGTGACCATCACTTGAACATCAAACAGCTGAAGAACTCCATGCTAATAAAGCCACACTCTAGTGGAGAGGTGTCAATCATTGTAGCTCAGGAAGGTTTTGTGAAGAAGGTTCCATGAAGGAGATGGACCCAGCTGAATTATAACGGAGAGCTGTAATGTGGAATTATGGAAAGATCTAAAGCCTGAGGGACAAAGATTTAAATTCTAGTCCCATCCACTTGGAACGTGACCTTGGGCAGTTGAATTAAACTCACTGAGCTATTGGGTTGGCCAAAATGTCTGTTTAGATTTTTTTCTGTAAAATAAAGAAGATAGTTTTCATTTTCACCAACAACTTTATTGATTTGGATATTTTGAGTATGTTGGCTATCTCCCACTCTTGGCTTCTAGTGGGTAGAGGCCAGGGGTGCTGCTAAACACCTTCCAACATATAACACAGCCCCACAGCAAAGGATTATTTATCCAAAATGTCAATAGTAGTAAGAAACTTCACAAACCACTTTGACCTGTTCAATCAGTCACAGCACATTCTCCATACACTACACACATTTTTTCCCTGTCTTGAAATAATAAAGCATAATAAGCCAAAAATGTTGCATGTCTTCTTCCATCTTCAATATTAAAATGGCTGCACAAAAATTCACAATTTTGATAAGTTTCGATATGACAGCTGTCACAATAGAACCTAACAAAATTGTTTCAAATGAAGTTAAAAACAACTGAGCAGTACTAGGGCCATCATACAGAAAAACATTAAACAAAATCTTTGGCCAACCCAATATGAAAATAATGCTAAATACAGAGAAAATAATGGGCCATAAAAATGTTTATTGTAGCTTTACTAATGATAAGAAAAACTGAAGACAATTTAAGGGGAATAGATAAATACATCCCATTAAAGAAATATTAGGTAGCTACTTTTAATGATGTTTGTTAGGGCTTTATAATAACATGGAAATTATTGATTGCAGCATAAAGAGGAAAGGAGAAAACAACTAAAATATCGTATGATCGCTACTAAGCAGAATAAATCAATGCATGAAAAGAGTGAAGGAAATGAAAAAACCCTCCATATAAATTGATTTACAAAAGTTTTGATTGGCACAACATCTTAAGAACACTATAAAAGTCACATAATATATACTTGGATATATCTTCATAATTGTATTTTGTGATATACACCATCTCACATTTCTTTCACATATGTACGTTATGTTTTCTTGATTTAAGCCTAAGAAGACAAAGAGTTTGCTTTTTATTTTCTTCATCATACTGAGGACGTAGTTGTATGTTATATGAGACTATTAAACAACCGGCATGCTCTCATGCACTATTGATGGAGCTGTAACTTGATATAACCTCTCAGGAAGTTACCTTATTCGTGTGCATATTCTTCAACAGAGCAACCCCACATTGTCTGAGAGACCCACCAACAGATCTGACAGATCTAAGCAAAGCAGTAGTACAAAGATGTTCATTGCATTGTATTTTGAGTAAGAAAAACAGTGGAAGCAAACTAAGTGCCCAACAACAGAGGAATGGTAAAATAAATGATCCTATTATACATTAACTGAATATTTTATAAGCATAATGCATTCACATATTAACTTTTCTTATAAAAGTAATTAATGGTTTTCAAAAGGCAGTTGGAAGAGAAGGAAGTAGTATATAGTCAGTTTTAGCAGTGCAGTGATGCTCAAGCTAGTTCAAAAATCTGAAATATCAAGAATTTTGAAACCTAAAGATCATCTGTACCTATCTACGTCTTTATTTTGTTTAAAAGAAATTAGTAAATATTAAGCACAATTTTGATGAGGAACAAAAAGGGACAGTCTATCTAGGTTAGCATTAGGGTGTCACTCAAGCTTATCATGAGAATCATTAATTACATTTCATTTGTTTTAATCCTAACCAATCATTACATTTCCTGTCCTATATGAACTTCCCTATTGCTGGTAGCTTACCCTGCTGTCTCTAGGCTGGTTCAATTATTCAATGTTTCTTCTTTATAGTAATTCCAAATCTACATTTTAATTTTCCTCATTTCTATTTCAAAATTGTATTTCTTCTAAGCAATTTTTAAGTTGGATACCAGGCTTCCTGCTTATTCTCTTTCACTGAAAGAAAAAAATACCACAAGGTTGGGGCATTTGAGATGAAATTATGCAACCACCTTTCTGGGCCTGCATATTCTCCAAAAATAACAACTAAAGATTTCCCCACTAAGCCCTCCCTCTCCATTTTTCCTAACCTGTAACTCACACTCAGTCTTCCTTTTCATCACTCCTGATATCCTGATATGCCCACACCAGGTTCTTTTCAACTATCCATTTCTCATCTCATATCAACTTCTCATGGAACATGCAACCATCTCAAAACCCCCAACTCCTCTTATCCAGCAGGAAACGCTTAACTCTTGCATTCCTGGAAAGTAGAAACCATCTACCTGGAGCCTCATCAGCTTTCTTCCTCACCACAAGAAACACCTAGGAATTCTCTAACTTTATCTCTCCAAGGTGAGGTCTCCTTCAGGCACACTTGATGCCAATTTCCCTTGTTTCTTCCAGTAGAACCCTCCTCTATATTTTTGACCTTATTTCCTCTTGCTTCTCTCCATCATTTAAGATAATAACTGCATCTCTGAAATACCTTCAATGACTCCTATTTTATTCACTCTTCCCTCCCACAATTAATATATTCAAGGGTCTCCTATTTTCAAAATAAGAAAAAACAAAACACTCCTTGACGTTGCTTTCACCAAAAGCTGTTGTCTTCTTTCATTCTTTCCTTTGCTATCAACATTCATTTAATTATTTTAACATGATACTCTCACATGTAGCTCTGTAGTATAGAGCTAGATGTATAAAAATAAATGAGATGCAATCTCTGATTTCAAAACATAATCTATTTTGGGAGGCAAAGACACAAGAAACTTCTTGGAAAAAACTGACTCCACTTGCTGCTTGCACATCTTCACCTTCTTCTCAATCAATTCCGCCATCTCCTCAATCGAATTTCCACCTCCAATAAAATCAATGATTTTGATTTCTAAATCTTGAGGCTTTTTAGTTTTCTCTTCCTTTGTGACTTTTCTCATTGTAGAGGATGTTTATGATTGCAAAAATATTTTCACACGTATGCTCAATGCTGTAAAGGAGATATACCACCACAACCCCAACTGCCCACTCTCATGCATCGAGTATACATGAGAGCGGGCAGTTGTCAGGAAGAGTATGTCATTTACCTTAGGTCACTCAGCAAGTACATGACAGAGCCTGGACTTGATCTCATATTCATGCCTTCCATGGCTGATGAAATAAATGACTGGATGCATCTGTATTAATCAACTGCATGCATACAGAATGCAGACTGTTTGAAAACATCTTTCTTTCTCTGACCTACTCTGACAGCACTTCATGCAGCACTAGGCGTGGAATTACTACCTAATAACTGTTGCTATCTAGGTTCAAGACAAAATGCATGCCGACCTTAGGCACCTGGATGGGGAAGATGGTACCTAGTTGTACTGAAAATCTGTCCTTAGGATTTTTGTCATGAAAGTACTTAATGCAGACATACCTTGGAGAAATTGCAAGTTGGGTTCCAGACCATAGTAATAAAGTGAGTATGGCAATAAAGTGAGTTGTAATCTTTTTGCTAGTGGAGGGTCTTGCCTTAGAACTGTAAAGAAAAAAAACCCCACAAAACCTGTGAAGTGCAATAAAATAAAGTACAATAAAATAAGGTATGCTGGTATGTGAACCAGCTTTAAAATTAGAATCTTTTCGTACCTGAGTAACTCAACAGCCCCAGGCTGAAGAGCTGATGAACTCTCATTTTATCAGCTTTCAGTACTAGAAGATAATGTTTTAGTGAAGTTGTAATTTGCAAATAATCACCTTTATTTGAGTATTTTTGAGTAATCAAAGAAATTGGAGCATCTTAAATACCCAAATTAAATCCACTGTTGATTTCTCAACTTAGATAACCTTTAATTAATAGATTAATTCCAACCTTGTTCTATTCTAATAATCTTGAAACCCTTATGATTTTGGCATCATCTAAAAATGTCTAAATCAATGCTTCATCACTTTCTCACTTTCTTATAAAAATCATGAACACCAGCTATCTAAAACTGCTTCCTCCTCTAATTTGTTTTTTAATTGCCTGCATCTGTTGTCCCAGGAAAATCATTGTCTGATAAAGGTAGCTCTCCACCTGCTTTTTTTAAAGTAAAAGATATAAACACATCTGGATTTTTATCTTCTAAACAATCTCTTGCTTATAGTCCTAATTAGTTCAGTCATTTACTTTTTTTGCCATTCTATTTGAATATTTTACTGTCATTTGAAATGTTTTATGTAACTTGCTGCTTATTGTCTTTCTCTACTCTAATATATAATTTTTCCTTAATTTGGCCTGTTTACATTGCTTTCTTCCTCCTTCACAAATTGTTTGTAAATGGATATTTTTAAATCTCTTCCATATGTCTCTATAACTGCCTTAAGATTGCTGTTAGGCTTTCATTTGTGTGAACTGCTGTGTTTTTCTTTCCTTTTATTTCCTTGGATAAACTCACCTTAATTTTGTCCTATTTTTTGATGGGTTTATGATTAACCTGAGTAAAATCTTTATGTTTGCAATCAACCAGCCACTTGCTGGGGACCCCTCTCATGTAAAACCTTGTGCTACACCATGGGATGGAAAAGCTAGGCAGAAGGAAGGCCATGAAATTAGTATGAAATACGAGACTCCTTGAATTCAGGGAAAATTAAAGTGTTGGTTGGATACAGGGTAGAAAAGATATCTTAAAAATCAGAATTCAAAAATAAGTATGTAAATAAAGGAACCAGGTATAAATGGACTCTGTATGAACACCAAGGGAATAAGCAACGATGAGTAGGAGCCATCGAGAAAGGTTTATGAGAGGGATGGACTTTCTTAGCGAAGTGTTCAGGATGTTAATAGTCCAGCTGGTGGTGGCAGTATTCCAGCTGGAGGAAATGACACAGAGGTGGCCATGAACAACTTATTCAGACAATGTCTAATTTGTTGTTGGATGGATGAAGGAGTCAGAGTCCATGGAAAAATGAGAGAGCAGGGGCAAGTTGGTAAGAACAGAAGAAAAGAGAAGTGTTTATCATTGTTAATTTGTGGGAATTCTTTACAAAGTTTTGATTCTGATCTTCATTAGTTTTATGTTTGGCAAATACTTCCCTCCAGTTTCTAGCTTGTCATCAATCACTTGATGATTACTTAAAAGATTGCTTGATGAGCACAGGTTCTTAATTTTAGAGTAGTCAAATTCATCAACATTCTCCTTTTTATGATTAGCACTTCTATATCTTGTTTAAGAAACCCTTCTCTCCTTGGAGGTTAGAAAGGTATTAATCTATATTTTCTCTTAAACATTTTCAAGTTTAGCTTTTGGCGTCATTTAGGCTTGTAATCCATCTGTAGTCAGTGTGTTAGCGATCCACATTTTTCCTAGCTCATCTGGTTCCACTGTCTTTCCTTTCCCCAGGGATCTACCATAAACTCTGACATAGACTAGAAGTTGCATGTGTCTGTTTCAGGTTCTCTGTCCTGTTCCTCTGGCTAATTAAAAAGTTGTGCCCCTGGCCACTGACTGTTTTAAATGTTGCCTTAATTACTATAACTTTAAAATATAGTTATATTTGTCACAATTGTTAGTCTATAGACCAGTTTGGGTATGGTAATTCTAGAGGTAAGTAAGGCAGACAGATGGATGAGCTGAATGGACCAATGGTGATAATTTTCATAAACCCAGGATTATGATTAAGCTAATCCTATGCACTTGAGGTCCACAGGTTGCTATGACTGGGGAGTAAATGAGGATGCTGAGTGCATTTTTTGTAAGGTAAGAACTTTTTAAATTCAGGTCATCTTTTAGATTATATACAGAATGCCATTGAAGAAAACCATAAACACAAGATATTTGTACCAGCCAACTCCAAATTAGGCAATTTAACTATTGGTTGGAATAAACCACAATTCTGAGAAAAACCCATTACCTGCCTTATAGCTCCCATTTTTTGAGGGTATACACTACATACACCCAGAACCTGAAATAATAATAATCAAATTGTATTCCTTCTGCACTTTTCTGCAGTTGTGTTAATGAGCAGCAGGATTTATCAGCCCTCCAGGGGAACAGACACACTGTGCTAAATACCAGGAGGAGCTGTGAAAGGAGATACATGAGTCAAGCAGGTGGCCCCTGTTGTTCCAATTTTCATTCAGGCTGAGAATACAAAAGTTAACCAGAGAGAAAATGTTAGAACACTTAGAGTAATGAGTGCAGATCAACTCTGCGAACTGTATGCACTGGGGCTGAGAGAACGCAGGTGAAGCAGCAGATGCCCCTCTGGAAGGTGGGAGCAGAGCTTTTTCCTACTGTGGAAGGATTTACTGAAACTTACAGTTTTCCAAAATGTGCTCACTGACCATTGGCAAGGTATAATTAACACTTATTTCAATAGAAAAAAATATACATCATCTATAATTCACATCTTACAGATAATATACACTTTAAATTTTATCTATAATCGACAGATTTGTTATAGGTTTATTTATCTCGCTACAAACAGAATATTTTATAAAGTACAAAATGGAAGGCATGCATGCCACTACTAAAAATAGGAAATGAGCATAAGTTTATTCAACTTTGTATTTGTTACTTTATATTTGTAGGTGTGTGTTGGGCCTTAATATGTACTACGTCTCTTCCTGTGGAGCGATGCGTGTTTGAAAGCCGCCGCCCGTTTACCACAGTGAATTGAGTAACCAAAGCGTCTGTGCAGCCAGCTGAGGAGGCCAGTATAAGAACACCATCCTTCCTGTTCTGTTAACACAGTGATAACTTCTCGAGGCCAAGTTCTAGTCACTCACTGATAGGATTATACTTTGTTGCCTTGTCTTTTCAAATTCACAGCTAGACAGCAACCTTCACTTAAGAGAATTTCCCCCATTTCTTATAAGTAGTTGAAAGGCTGGGAATTCTGCTGGTAGCTTCCAGATATTTACAGCTCTGCCATCAGTTTGGAAGTTGTTGTCTCATCTTTCAAATCTTCATTCTGCTTCCTCAGCCTAGAGCAAAACTCCTCAGCAACAATGCGTGGAGCCTGTTGCTCCCGCCTGTTCTATTACTAGCAGTCTAGCAGACCAATGCCAGGATGAGCCTGTAGACATGAGAGAATCTCATACTGTAATTTCTTACAAAGATATGGTTCATGAGTATTTTAACAATATCATGTAGAATGAGCTTATATCAGTTGAATGGAGTGCATAGGCCATTATGCTGGCCCTTACCAGTAAATCTGTAATTATTCTGTGACAACTGCCTTGCTTCATTTCTTTTCTAGATAAGCTCTGCAAGTTTTTGAAACTGATAAAATAATATTTGGACTAATTAAGTTGCAATGGTCAGCATGCTTCCTCCAATGCTCAGTTGTCAAAAATTCTTAAAACAATGAAAAATAAATCTGTGAAGAAATAGGATAAATGGGTTCTATCTATGGAGACCAGTTATATTAGCTTTTTGTTTTGCTTTGTTTTTTAGTATCTTTTTTTAAATGAGAGTGTAACAAGATAACCCAAGAACCAAGACAAGGTCAGTTTTACAGATCGGTCTTGAATACAGCAAATGAGCACATAGTTAGGAGGTGTCTGCCAAATTAAGAACAACCGAGACAAGAATCAAAGGGGAAAAAGAGCTAACAAAATGTAGTAGGCCGATAGGTTAGAGACTGAACGCCCAATTTTTACTGTTACTGAGTGTCCGCTACCTTCAATGAGAATCTGTGCAGCACTGGAGTTCATGTGCTCCCAGGTGAGCAGAGGAACTGCACCTGCAGATGACAAGCAGAACGTGAAGCCACAATTATGTCAATTATCTGTTACAGGGGAGAGTGCTAGGGAAAAATAGTGCAAGGGATAATTGCTTTTAACTAATGCTAATATGCCTTAGTAACCAGAATGTGCTTTGAAATTTTATCACTGAGTTTTCATAGAAAGAGAGGTGGAAAATCAGGAGGCTTTAAAAATGACATTAATTTTTTTTTGACTGAGCCAAATGCATTCAATGCAGAGAAAGGTAAATTTTTGAGGTTCAAAACAGGGGCATCTTCCTAAGTGTATCCATACAAGACTGGTTCTGCCTTTCCCTGGGGTGGGTGAAACTTATGAACATTCATAACAGGAGGCATTTCATAATTCTTTTTTATTGTTTCCTGTGCTCGTCAGACATTTCCTCATAGTGTGCTTTTCAAAGACAGGGGCTCATGAAAGTCCTCCAGGTTGCCCTTGAGATGGTCTCCATATATCAGTATTTACAACGGCAACTACACAGTTGTTTCTGGAATAAATTTAACTTGTTGGTGATTTCTCAAAGGACATATCCTCAGAGTCTGTTATGTTATCCTATGAGGATACACTATGAACCCTCTGAATTTGAGAAGTGTGGGTTACCTAATAAAAACCACGAATGTAATTCTTCTCAATAAAATTAAGTAGGTTTGGTAAATTCATTATTGGTACTAACTGCATAAATGCTTAAAAAAAAAACCTTCCCTATGAGTGTGGCTTGTTGGTTTTGCAGGTGGTTTTCTTTTATTACACAGAGATAACTGTGTAGTTAAGAATTAAAATCATATAGCTTTATAAGATACACCTAATCTTGCTCATCTATTCTACATTAGGCTCATTTTTTCTTGAAGCTTTCAAGCTCCATGATGAGGTTTTAGAGGAAACACACTGTTGATGGGAATGCAGACGGGTGCGGCCTCTGTGGAAAACAGTATGGAATTTCCTCAGAAAACTAAAAATGGAACTGCCTTTTGACCTGGCAGTTCCACTGCTAGGATTATACCCTAAGAATCCTGAAATACCAATTCAAAAGAACCTATGCACCCTATTGTTAATAGCAGCACAATTTACAATAGCCAAGTGCTGGAAGCAACCTAAGTGCCCAGCAGTAGATTAGTGGATTAAAAAAACTCTGGTACATTTAGGCAGTGGAATACTGCATAGCAGAAAGAAAGAAGAAAGAAAGAAGGAACTCCTACCCTTCGCAACAGCATGGATGGAGCTGGAAAGCATTATGCTAAATAAAATAAACCAGGTGGTGAAAGACAAATACCATATGATCTCACCTATAAGTGGAACCTAATCAACAAAACAAACAAGCAAGCAAAATAGAACCAGAGACATGGAAATAAAGAACAAACTGACAGTAACTAGAGGGGAGGAGGGGAGGGGGATAATGGGGGAAAAAGGAGAAGAGTCATCAAGGAACATGTATAAAGGACCCATGGACAAAGACAATAGGGGTGATGAGGATTGAATGTGGGAAGTGGGGGTGGGTATGGCAGGGGAGAGTAATGGGGGCAAAATGGGGACAACTGTAACTGAACAACAATAAAAAAAGGAAAAAAAGAATATCCTAATTCTGTATTTACTGTATTAGGTGCCTAAAGAGGTAAAACTTTGTAATACCCGACATGACAGAATTAGTGCAGTATTGCCATTGATGTTGGAGAGCACCACAGTTTTTACATTCAAAATCAGAGGGGAATGAGCAGTGCCGATCAGTGGAGTTCTATAAATAAACGGGCGACTAACAGGTAGGACTACTTCTTGTTAATTAAGAGCTAGTCAAGAATGGGTTCTTGACTTCAGCAGAGTGTTAAAAATCTTCCCATTTTAGAGTGCAGAATTTTTATTTTTAAAGGAAACATATTATATCTGTGTTTTTACTAGATGACAAATAGACATTTCCCATTATTAATTATTCTCCTGTCCACCACTACAGATGTTATAAGTATGTTCTACACTTCTCCCCACTCTCAAAGCTAGAAATAGAACTTAATATTAAACATAATAGTAAATGAAGAGGCAGAGAAAATCTGAAATGATACCCAGCTGCATAATGAGATTAATTTGTCCTTCTACCACTTGGTCACCTCAATAAACAGTATGCTTACAGTCTAGACAAAACTACTTTTTTCTTTTTGCATAGGTACCTGGTAGAGAAATCAACTCTTCCTTCCATAAATTGGACTTTTAAAAATATTTACCTTTTAACTGTAGTTAACCTGCAATTTTACACTAGCTGCAGGTATAAAACATAGTGACTAGGCATTTATATACCTTACAATGTGGTCACTACAAGTCCAGTAACCATCTTTCACTATGCTTGTTACAGTGTCACTGACTATATCCCCCACGCTGTACACTCCATCCCTGTGACGTTCTGTAATGGCAGTTTGTACTTCTTAGTTCTCTTCATCTTTTTCACCCATCCCTTTACCTCTCCACCAATTACCTCCCATCTGGCAACCATCAGTTTGATCTCTCTCTTTATGAGTCTGTGTCTGGTGTTTTGTTTGTTTGTTTGTTTGTTTGCTCACTTGTTTGTTAGGTTCTACAGTTACATGAAATCATGTGGTATTTGTCTTTGCATGACATATTTCACTTAGCATAATACCTTCTGGGTCTATTCATATTATTACAGGAAATGGCAAGATTTCATTCTTTTTTAAGGCTGAGTAATATTTCATTGTGTATTTGTGTGCATGTGTATGTATCACATCTTCATTAGCCCTTCATCTATTGACGGACACCTAGTCTGCTTCCATATCTTGGCTATTGTTACTAATGCTGCAGTGAACATAGGGATACATATATTTTTTGAACTAATGCTTTTGATTAATTTGAATAAATACCTAGAGGTGGGATTGCTGGACCATATGGTAATTATATTTTTAAATTTTTGAGAAATGTCTCTATATTATTTTTAAATATGAATTTAGAAGCATCCTTAAGTAAAAATCTTAGTTGAAGTCCTCTTATCTGTTGGTCTGGTACTGACTTAATTCTCTTTATAGCCTAAGGACTGTATTAACTTTGTAATGAACAAACATCTGATTCATATTCTCTGAAGCCACTTGGAATCAAGTCAAAGGGTACAAATTCTATTACAAAATAATGCACTCACAATATGCTACTGGGAAATAAAGCTTTTCCAGAAGAACCCAGCAATGACCTAGCTACTAGAGAATGTACCAGCCACACTCTACCAGGTCTCACGGGTTTTAACTGGGGTTGAAAGATCACTATTCAGATGATGAAGATGGACTATTCAATGACAGGCACAGGATATATTGAGGAAGCAGCATTCCCCATTCTTTCCACCATCCGAGTCTCTTCTGTGGGGTTAATGGTGAGGACAGAGAGCAGGCCCTGTCCTCAACTCCACTGGTTCACTGAACAATATTTGTTGAGGGTCTACAATATACAGAGTTCCTCCTAAGAATTTTAATATCTTGAGAACTTTATTGTCAGCTTCATTTTCTTTCCATAGCTTCAAGACTTTGGAGAACTTTAAAAAACTCTCATTACCACAAATCTGAGGACCTCAGATCTGAAAATTGAGCTGAGTCCATTCTCCACAGAATCTTTTATGACAATTAGAAAAAAGACTCAAGCTTATCTTTAGTTAGTAGACCTAGACCTGGAGTGCCAACTGTACTTTAAAGATTCCTAAGGAAACGAGAAGCAAAGTATAGTTTTGTTAAACTGAACTTTCATCTACATGGCCAGTGAAAAAAATATGGATTTACTTTAAATGGTTTTATGTAACTAACATTTTGTAATATTTCCTCTAGGGGAGAAAGGCAAATGACACTGCATAAGATCACAGAATGAAGGACTTGTGTCATTGGAGTCCTGTTCTTGGAAAATTAATAGACTCCAAAATCTAGACAGATGATTAACACCGGCATTTGTTTGATCTATAAACCACAATGACAAGCACAGCATGCCCCTGATTTTGCTTGGCACTGTGATTTAATAAAGAGAGAAAAGTTAGAAGACTGAAGGGGAAAAAAAACTTCTGTATTAGGTCAGAAGCTTCTTGACTGATATACCCACCTTCTGATTTCTAAATCTTGATCAGAGAGCTTCTGTGGATGGTGGATATTTTCTTTATCAAGATAGCAGTGTAAAAGGTATTAGGTTTTTTTTTTAAATACAAGTGACAATTTTATAGAAGGAAAGTGATAGACAGCTTCATATATTCTAAAAGAAATGCATTTGCCAAGAAATATTAATAATACTGAGGAGAGTAGGGGAAAGTAAATGTCCTAATTGTGGGTGTTCTTTTATAAGAAAATCACTGTGAAATTTTTGTTAACTAAAATCTGTTTGGAAGACTATATGCAAGGCTAAATAGGAGTATGGTTCAGGGCACAGAATACACTAGTTTGAATGAATGTACCAGCCACGATCTACCAGGTCTCATGGGTTTTAACTGGGGTTGAAAGATCACTATATGATGAAAATGGACTATTCAACCCCCCATGTAAAGGCAGGAACCGATGTGGAAACCTGTTGCTCTCACAAAACCAACGTGAAGCCACCCCCACTGTTTTTCTTAAGACTGTTGCCAGGTTGTTGTTTACCATAGGTCAGAACTCTGCTCCAGGATAGTCTACGCCCACCAAGCCACCTGAACTGTCCTTTCCATGTCTCACTGTGGCTCCTGTAATGTCTTCTCCTCCCTTCTGCTCCCTGGGCAGTAGAGCCTGAGCCACATCAAAGGTGACTTATATGCCCTGCCTAATTTTGCTTCCAGAGATTTCTTCAGAGACCATAATTCCTTGCCCACTATGCCTAGCCATTCTCCAGGGAATTCATAAGTCAAACCGAAAGTGCTCTACACTTTCACAAAGAAATACTTTATCCTGTGATTACATACTCATTTCTGCCTCAATGGCTGGTTTTAGTGTTTTTGTATTGTCTTTCAATCACTCATTTTTATCCACATTTGTTGGGTATCTGCTATATGCTCCACCCTCATCTCAGAGTTAAAATGTAGTCCTCATTCCCCTGAAGAACTCAACCTGGTGAGGAGAACAGCCAAGTTAGAGGTTACGGTGTAGGGCTGACAGGTGCTTTGATAGATGTAGACATGGGGGCTGTTGGGCCACTTAACCAGCCTGCCTGATTACTTTGGCTGCCTATCACAAACTCACTGGGTTGAAAGGTCATAAAATCCTCTTTTCATAAGCAAGTCTGAACCTCAAATATCTTGGGATTATTCACTCAAAAATATTTATTGAATATCTACAATGAGCTGGTACTGTTCTAAGAATATAATTTTCATACTCATTCCTGCCCTCATGGACCTTACATTCTGCAGGATATACCCACCAGAGACCACATGAATAAATTCAACATAGAATAGGAAAGACAGTGTTTATGTGCTAAAGAGAAAAAAAAATAAAGTAGGGAAGAAGGATATGAAAATAGAGGGACATCAGTATATTAGGGTGACTAAGGAGGAACCTGATGAGAAAGTGACTTTTGCACAGTGATCTGTAGGAAGTGGTAGAGTGAGCTGTGACACTTTCTGGGAGGAACACATTCGAGACAAAGGGAACAGCAAAACCATTGGCCCTGTGGCAGGAAAGTGTCTGGTGTGTCTGAAACAGTAAGGAAGTCAATGTGGCTTGAGATCAGAGAATGGGAGGGGAGAAGTCACTCTTAAAGAAGAGGAGATGACTAGCATCCCAACCCAATTTCAGGACTCTATTAGAAGACATGGCATTTGGAGAAGGAAGAAGTGAGGCTGTGATCAAGGGCAGTACTGTGGGAAGGCAAAGCCCAGTTTCCTGTGTCTGTAGTCAGCCTTGTGACCTTCAGTCCCTTTTCTTGTAGTAGCATTTGATGTGCACACTTCTTCCAGAGAAGAGGAATGCAGGCAGTAATCTTAACAGACAACAAGGAGGAAATCAATGACCTCAGGCATATTTAAGGAAAGGTACAAAAGTGATGGTGAATCCTGAGTATTTGCCCCCCACCAACACCTGCAATGTCCTTTCTCATCCTGACATCATTGTACACAGAAAGTCAGCATTGAGTTTCAATGAAACAACATTCTACAAGCAAGGTCTAAACCAACTGCAGTAAAGAATTGTCTCCAGAGGACTTTCAACCCCAAATTGGTTCACTATCTAGGAAAACATCTTATAGAAAAACTATCTGGGCTTAGACAATTCCAAATCAAACACACACACACAAAAGCAAGTCAAAATTTTAGAGAGAGACGGGTACCTTCATGACAGTAGTTCTTAACCTTTCATCAATTATGAGTCCCTTGGAGAATCTGATGAACAATATGGAATCTATTTCAACAAAAGGCTTATGCTTTCCATTTAAAGGGGTTTACAGACCCCATGGAGTCCATTGATGCATGGCTCTATAGATCTGGGACTCAAAATATTCTCTTTGAAAGAAAAATCCCTTTCTTTAAAAAAAAACTAAGTTTTTGTATTTAGGTTCATTAACGTTGCTAAGACTTCAGAGTTATAGCTCTATTATCACCACTTACTATAAACACACTATAGTTTATAATTCAGTGATCGGAATCTAACCTCCCTCCTGATATCAGAGCAGATTTACATCTGCTGGAGCCAAGGGAAGGAACTGGTGCCGGAACTCAGTGTTAGGGGCAGGGGTCATCCAGTTTAGAGATGCTACCATCAGAGAGCTGCAGGACTAGCTCTGTGACCCCCTTGGCTGCATCTCTGAGACCCTGCTGGGAGCTGTGGTCCCAGGAGAAGGCCTGAGTTGTGCAAACAGATTTAGCTATCTTGGAAAGAAGCCTTGCACCCCACCTGAGTATCAGCGGGGGTCCTCTGTGGTATTCTTAATTCACCACACTCACCTGCAATGGCCTCTAGAAACTCTGTAAGCACCGCGCTCTGTTCCAGCATGTAAAAGAGGAAATTAAGGAGAGGGGAAGAAAGAGATTCTGCCTGCTGATATTTTTCTCATCTGTGTTCCTGCTAACCTACCCATGGCCCTATGAATTTGATCATAAACAATGAGGTAAAAACAACAACAACAACAACCACAAACCCTATAAAATGATACATTTTTACTGCTGGGAAATGGTCCAGAAGAAGGAAGAGTTTACACATACATATATACTATAAATTGCTTTTTGTTTTTGCATAAAAAAACAGGAGCTGATACTCACATTTTAATAAAGTACAAAATGCTCCCCCCACTCTTGTTCCCACACACCCTCTTATCTAGCCTCATTGGTTTGTGAACTTGTTCCCACCAAAGGAAGAAAACTAATTTACTTAGGATGATTGAAATCAACACTGCCTTTACGAAGCAGGGTTCATAGCCCTTACTTGGTCTGTGACTCATTTGCAACTCATGCTATTGGGAGTGGGGGACACTGTCTTTTTATAAATGTCTCCCTGCTTCTGGGCGGGAACTATGTCACCATCAGGGAGGTGGGCAGCCCCCTGAGAATCAAGGACTTGGCTCTTAGGCAAAAACAAGTCTTCCTCTCCTCTGATTGGGGACCAGGGCTCAGCCTGCCGAAGAAGTGCTGCCACCTGCACTGATGGTCCTCTGAGGGCATCCCAGCTACAGTTTTGCCCATAGTCACCACCTCTACGGAGATACTTCTTGTCCTCAATCAGGGAAATTCTTGAGCATGATACAGAAAAACACAGCAGCCGCAGACACCAGGAAAGGAACTGGCTGAGTTTCTTACCGGGCATAGGTAGGTGGGGTGTGGGCTTGGTGCACACCTCGGCCAAGTCTGGTGCGGCACTGCACCTGGCAACTGGGTAAAAGTATGCATCCATTCTGGACTGTACAGTCACCCTGCCCCACAGGATGGTCATGTGAGAGCAGTGGTTCTCAAGTGGGGTCCATGTCTGGAGACATTTTTGGTTATTGTGACTAAGAGAAGGGGTGCTACTTGCATCTGGTGGGAATCCTGCTAAATATCCTCCAATGCCCAGGACAGCTCCATCCGGCTCCCCAACAAAGACTGATATTGGCCCAACACTTTCAGCGCCAAGGCTGAGAAACCCTGTGCTAGAGGGAGTGAAGGCATGGGTATTTGGGCGGTGGGAGCAGCAGAATGCGAGGGAGCCAAATGCAGCAGGTAACCCTGTGGGTGGCAGAAGTTTGACCTTTTCAATCAAACCTCAAAGGCTCCAGAGACTTCAAAATGGAGTGGGATTTTTTGACTGAATATTTCACTTCAGATTCAGACAATAGTAGCCAATTGTTGGTAAAATTTGGAGAATTCTCTGGTGGCTGCTTAAAGTTAATGACATTGCCTTCCAGGTGAGGTTTTCACTTTCTGTTGGTCTGTACGTAGGCATGAATGTATTGAGAAGGGCCAGAACGAATGCAAACACGTGGCGCATCTGGAAGGAGGCAGTATGTAAGCTGTAAATGAATAAAACCTGGGTCCTTTGTTCCACAGACAATGCTGATAAAAAGAGGTTACACATCCTGCTTTGTGTACATCACATTATCGACAACTGTGGGCTTAAGATAAATGAGCTGTCTCCCGCCCCTCAAGACTGCAGTGCTGAACCTAAAAATTTTCCTGTGAAGGACTTCTCAGGAATGACTTTTCAAAGGAGAGGCCCAGGTCCATGAAAAGAGCTTCCTCCTCTGTCCACAGACATCTAGGTTTTCCCTCTCTGAGCCACCCTGAATAATATTGTGATGAATAGGGCAGCACAGATACGCTTCAAGTGATTTTATTTCCTTTGGATATTTACCCAGAAGTCGGATCACTGGATCATGTGACAGTTCTGTCAAAAAAAAATTCAAGTGAGTAAATTTAAGTTCTATTGGCTTTATTACGCATTTGATTCATGAATCAGACGGCATCTCATCTAGCAACTAGAAGAGCATTTGGAAGAATTGTACAAAACAAATTGTTTTTATAGAAAGAAGGATGGGGCAAAGGAGTTATTAGGAAAAGAAAAAGAAAGGGTTCTTTTTTGGCCAGAACATCTTTGGGAGGGGAAGGGAATAGCAAGGATTTTATCATGCAGATCTCCTCTTCTTCCTCTGGGGGATGGAGAGGGTCCAGGTAACTGATTACCTTACTGGTGCTTGACCAGAATTTTCCAGACTGGTTTGTGGTGAAGGTCAAACTGCAGTTAGGTCAGGATTAAGTCTAGGTTTGATTTCATGGGCTTTAGCACAAGTGATGCCATTTTGAGCCTGTGGTTTTTCTTTTTAAGAGTTCTAATTTTAATTTTTTGAGCATCCTCCATACTGTTTTCCATAATGGCTGTACCAATTTATATTCTCACCAACAGTGTATAAGGGCTCCCTCTTCTCCACATCCTTGCCAACGTGATACATAGATGTATCAAAGGGTAAAAACCTTTAGTTATAAGACACATAAGTTCTGGAGACTACTGTACAGGATGGTGGCTATAGTTGATAACATGTACTGTGTGCTTAAAATTTGCTGAGAGTCTACTTCTGTTCTCACCACACAAAACAAAGGAACTATGAGAGGTGATAGACATACTCATTTGTTTGTTAGCTTGATTGTAATAATCATTTCACAATGCATATGTATATCAAAAAATCATGTTGTACTCCTGAAATACATGCAATTTTTGTCAATCACACTTCAATAAAGCTGGAAAAGTAAAATAATATAATAAAAAAAAGAGCTCCCTCTTCTACTCAGGAGACTATTACCATGGGAGAATTTACTGAGGACAGAAGGTCAAGGTGTGTGATTATGAGAAAGAGAGAGAGTGAGAGAGAGAGAGAAAGAGACAGAGACAGAGAAACTATGCACCATGAAAGAGTGTATATGCACATTTTCCTGCCTTTGCCTTAATGTACTTTCAAGCGGAGCAGCTCTGCCAGTAACAATCATGCCACCTCCTCTTTGGACCTCAGCTTCCTCACGAAGAAGGGGAGCTGAATTCAATGATCTCTAAGGTCCCTTTTCAGCTCTGATGTTTCTGGATTCCAAGCAGACAGTCATTTCCGTGCCTGCAGGAGAATGCCAAACCGCTGTCCCCTGCTTCCTGTCTTCCGTGGCCTTGAGCAAACTTTACAAGCACAGCAGACTGCTCCGTGGGTGACAAGCACCCAGGACATCCACTCCTCACCTCTCGTTCTTGCTCTGAAGAAATGCTTTATATTCCTCCTCAAGATTATGTTAGAAGGACGTTAATGGGTTGATTTTATGTGAGGATCCAATGACAGAAAAACAGATTCTAGTCAGTGCTTTACTCAGAGGATCAGTCCACAGAAGCCGAGCTGTTTCTAAAATAGTCCCCAAAAGTAGCTTAAAAAATAATGGAGATTCTAAAACCAGATCATTTCCTGATGAAAATTCTAGGTCTGTTCAATTTTTAATCCTTTCTAAAATCAGCATGGATTTTTCCCCCATAAAGGTATTTAGAATGAAGTCCTTGAATATGCCCCTTGGACACATTTACAGGTTGTGTCTAATTTCCTAATTTTTTTAATCAAGGCTTTTCTAGCTTTAAATCATAGTTAACTGTCTTTTGGGGAATTAGGGTGCCTATTACTACTTGACAAATATACAGCATCAAATTATTCATCATTTAAATGCAATTAAAATATAGAATTACAAAAACATCATTGCAAAGATTTAAATTGCTACAGTTTTAATTAAGGGATTAGGGCAATTGGGGATTAGAGCATAATATAATGCACAACCAAGAAGCCATATTTTTATAGGTTTTTAATGATGTAAACTCTCATGACTTCAAAGATAAGAGGTATGTGGGTGTATTTGCCAACAGTGACTAATAATGACACTAAAGAAGAAGACAAGGGTAGAAAATATGAAAACTCAGATGTGCTGAGAAATTTAAGAATCTATCTGCCCAGTGAAATGTTCAACAATCCAGAAATTCTCCCAAGTTAAAAGCAGTAACTCAGAATAAAATTTTACATATGGAGCATATGGACTTCAGTAAAGTTGTTAGGAATCATATCTCTATTTTTAAAAACCTTACATATTATATTCCTATTTCACTAATATCATCTTAATTTCTGTATGGCTGTGGGACTTGTGGGACCACTTTAATCTGAATGTTTGCAATTGATCTAGAACGTGGTCTGTAGATGATAAAAGTGATCAAATACTTTAAAATTAATTGACATTTTTATTATTCAGCTGGCCTTCGAAATGACTCCATATAAATTATATTGCCAAATATAAATCGTTTGAACTTTAACTGCCACATTCTCCATATAAACCAATATTAGCTATAAACAGTGTTAACTGAAGCGAAAAGTGGCTTCCTCTGGAGGCTGGAAATGTGAAGTCTCTTGTAATTTTTAGCCTCGTATTCTTTTATAATCAACATCTCTTGTCACATTCTTAATTAAAGTGGCATCAGTGCTCGGTGCAATACCCAAGCTCATTGGCTACCCGAGGCATCTGTGCAGCACTCACACGCTGAGACAGGCACGTGCTGGGTCTCCCTTGGACCAATCTCAAATCGCTGAAGGGGCAGTTGTACACCTGCCAGGGACTGAGCATCCACGTACTGGCTCCAAGGGGCACCTGGAACTTCAGAGAATTTTTGAACAAATAACTTGGGAGTTCAAGCTGGCTTTTAGCCGGAGTATAAGTGAGCTACCTGTACAAGATAGTGATCTAGGTTAGCACTGGCCCATAAAAGTATAATGAAGGTAATTTTAAATTTTATGTAATTTTAAATTTTCTCATAGCCATAATTTTAAAAGTAAAAACCAGGTGAAATCAATTCTAATGATATATTTCATTCAGTTCAAATCATAATCATTTCAATAAGTAATTAATATAAAAATTATGGAATTATTTTACATAATTTTTTCATGCCAATTCACTGAAACCCACCATGTAATTTACACGTGCAGCCATCTTACTTTATACCAGCCACATTCCAAATGCTCAGAAGTAACACATAGCTAGGAGGAGCTACTGCATTGCAGCGCAGCTCTGGGCTATCAAAGTGGGCCAGATGGGTTTTGGACCCTGAAGAGATGAAAAGCCTGGGAGAGGGTAGTCTCTCCCTCAGAGGGCCTCATTGGCCTCAGAGATTCAGACAAAGCCATGGAAGTTAGATTGTTGTAGCCGGTTGTAGGGGTAATGTTTCTAGAAGAATAAATTATAAGTATAGAAGAAGATATAGATAAGTAGTGGTCTATTCATACAATGAAATATTATGCAATAAACATGAAAAATCTACAACTACATAGAACAATAAAAATAAATTTTACAAGCATAATATTGATTGAAAGGAGCCAGATATAAGAAGTGTATAATTTATGCACCCAATTACATACAATACAAAACAGGCAAAACTAACCCAAGGAATAAAAAGTCCAGACAGCAAGTACCCTTGGCCGGGGGCAGCGACTGGACAGGAGCACAAGGGAAGCTTCCAGATATTGGTCATGTTCCGTTTCTTGAACTGGAGGTGTTTTACTTATGACAATTCATTGAGCTATATATTGGTAAAATATTCATTTGTCATTATATATGCTATAATTCAATATTAAGTTTTCCAAAAGAAAGGTAAGAGTCAAAGTACTAAGTTTCTACATAGTTTTGTGCTGGAACATTAGCATGCATTGTACTAAATAGCATTATTAAAAAGATATCTCAATATTTCTGATCTTTTAAAAAATTTTAGATTACAAAATAAATTATAAAAATAAACAAAATCAAAGCTAATAGATATTGATTTCTGAAGATCAACTTGAAAAATGGCCAGGGGCATGGGCACAGGACAGAAATGGGACCAGGTTCAGAAACAGTCTCATAGGTCACGGTGTGGTTGGACATAGAAGGGACTGGGCAACACACCACACCCCATCCTTTCCTCTGAAGAATGTTTTATCTTCTTGTCCTGATTTTCTCCAATTGGCTCTGCATCTCTGGTTTTAGAGTCTTTGCAGCTGAACTCCAGAGAAAGGGATCTTCGAGACAAAACTTGCCTATTAAGCCTGGAAACACTTAGCCTAAGGATGATCAATTGAAGCATTTTGGTATTTAAAATGTAAGTACATCTGATTTTGAACTGTACCCCACTGGAAATATTACGTTTGGAAAATGTGTCTTAAGTTTACCATTAAAAATACTTATTTGTATTTTCAAGGCTTATTCTTGAGAAATTTTTACCCTTGAGAAAAAATACCTAATAATTCTTCTTAATTGAAAGAAAGAAAGAAAAATGAAGATCCATCTTGTAACTCAGGATGCTGTGATTCACAACCACCCCAAGGTCACTTCCAGAGTCTAATTAGGATGTAGTCCCTGGGCTGAGAGAACCTAACAAGAGAATGACCTCTGCTTGTCACATCTGCAGAAGGTCTTCACGTTCTCAAGCCTGACCAGATTCCTCATCAATTCTACTATGTGCTCTTGCCATTGGGCATTAGAATAAACACAGAACCTTACAGAACAGCTAAAATGCTTACCGCAGGACTGTCTCAGCCTTCCTGTCCATACATTTCCACAGACCATTCTACCGTTAGAGTCGGCTGCCCCAAGCTCCCGTGTGGACGTGGCTGACAGTTGTAGATGTGTTTGAAGGATGTTTTAATGGTTATTTGTTGAGATGTCTCTCGCAATGAAGGCTGAAATGATAGTTTAATTATGTTTATATTATCACAAACACTTTTGCTTAAAGCCTTGGCCTCTATAAATCTATTTTTGTTGACTTAAATTCATACAATTCAAAGAATATGGAATGTACTGTAGTAAAACAATGTGCCATCCCTAAAACACTCCTAAAATATATGGTTTTGCTGGTATAATCACTGACATCCAAAGATGAGGTTGCCTATATGCAAATGTAAAACTTACACATTGGGACCCATGTCATCCAACCTAGGAGTGGAATGGCAGTCAAGTCACAAAAAGGGATTTCCCAACAATTCAAGTTCTCTGTTTATATTGCTTGAAGAGGCCATGTAGGGCACAATGAGATTTCTCAAAAACCCCTTTCCATCTGAAATACTTTCATTACTTGCCATAGCTTCTCCTGTACCTCTTCTCATCAGCACTCTAATCCCCCCCACCATCTTTCCTCTTTAAGATAGATTCTGCAAAAACAGTAGGCTGTTTAGAGGAGGTTGGAGGGCAAGAAATGAAACAGGCAAACTCAGACTTTTCTTCAAAGGAACAGGGAGAGTAAGGGTGGAACAAGCATATGCTGATATACTTGCAAACCTGATACTAATACAGCGTTAATATTGGGTTCCTGGATAAAGAGATTCTGAAACAGAGATTGGCTTGCAAGAGGCTTACTGAGGAGAGCTCTCAGGAACAACACCTGTTACAGAATAAGGAAAGAAGGATAGTAGGGCAGGTCCAGAAGGAATGTGAGGCAGATGTAACAGAGGCCTCCCACAGTCCTATAGGGGAACAATGAAACTGGATGGTCCTTCAGAGTTGTCCCAAATCCAGACAAGGTGGCCAGGACTATGTACCCCATAACCAAGAGACCCTGGATGTGGGCTGCCCCAGAAGAGGGCATGACCTTTGGAAAGGCTGCTCTCTTTAGCAGAGGTTGAAGAAATCAGCTATGAACGGACAGCAGCCAATGTCCCAGGCAGCTGAAGGAGAGAACACCTCAGCTCTGGAGTGAGCATTTAGGTGGCACTTAAGAGCATCCTCTGCAAGCATCATATTAGAAGTCGTCTTTTTATACCAGGTAACAGGAATCACCTGTCCCTATGTTGCTATGTATGATCATCACTCCTCACTTTATGATCTTTGGGACATACTTGTTCCTAAATACTGTTTTGGAAGGTCGCATATGAAGTGAGTTTGCTTAGTCTTGTTTCAAATGAGGTAACAGCTATTTCTTCCCTGGAAATTTTTCTGCAGATGTCTGTGAGGAGTTCTTTATGCTCAGGCCTCTTCCTATGAAAGTTTTTCTCTAGTTTTCTGCCCAGCAATTTGGATCTCTTCTCGCCATTTACCCTCCGTACATTTTCAGGCCAAGAAGAGTTCATTCTTGGCAGGAAAACTGCAGTGCAAGTTTGATTGTAGTGATGGTAAGCAGCTGGCACAAATGAAATAGCTCCAGAATTTAACTGCTCGATACTACATGCCAAAGTCCCCCAGGCCTTTAGGAAATTTGGTTTGCAGCATATCACAAGTCTGGCTTGAATTTCCCCGGGTATGCTGATGCCAGTTCAGTTTCCAAGCCATAGATTTGTTTGATTCTATTTTTCCTCCCTAATCTACTTAGCATGTAGTTTGGGATAACAAAAGTGTGCTTGTTTCCGTTGAAGTGCTTAGTTTACTTGTCTGTGGTACATACCATGATATATAATCTTGACTTTCTTCAGCCTAATATTCATTTAACTTGGTAGTGAGTCTGACTGTCCTAATGAGTGTTAACTTCCAGCACATAGGTATAAACATAAAGTGGCCCTAAATCAGTTCCTAGCTAATGCCCAAAAGAACCAGCCATGAATTCTAGTTCCAACTCAGATCTTTGCATTGAATGCAGCTGGGAGATGATTCATCACCCCTGCCCTGACAATCCATACCATCTTATTGTGTTTCAAAGGGTCTGCTGGAACTTCCTGGTGAACAAATGTAATCAGTAGTTTTTAGAATTACCTGACTGCCAGTGGGTACCCTCTCTGTTCAGCCATAACACTAGGCATTGCACGGCACAGGTCAATGGATAGTGTACCTTGGCAAGTTCTTTCCTTATTGTGGGACCCCATCCTAGTTGGTGGGAGGTATATCAACTCCAGGCCATTGATTGAAGTGTGTTGCAGACTCAGACTGAGCAGCCAGACCTTAGGAGAATAATACGATTAAGTCTTGGCACAAAAACAAGGAGGATCAAAGGTTTAAAACCAGTCATCAAGCCAACCATAAACTTGAGGATCAGGAAAATGAGAAGTCAGGGAGCAAGGAGTCCCTGGAAGTCAAGATAAGGCAAGGAATGAGATGGAACCAACGAGACTTTCAATAGTGATATGGGAACATTATAAACTCCCCCTAGTGTCTCAAAGTCATTGGATTGTTTAACTCTGGCTTTCCAAAGGTAGTCACATTGCAAATCCCTCCAGTAGTTTATCTTTCACATAAGAAGCTATAAATAAGAGCAACTCTGTTCTATTCAGGGCTATAGAAACTACCTTTTTTCTGCCCTGGCTGGGTAGTTCAGCTGGTTGTTGGAGCATCATCCCATACACCAAAAAGTTGTGGGTTCGATTCCTGGTCCCTACCTAGGTTGCAGGTTTGATTCTCGGTCAGTGCACATACAGGAGGCAACCAAGCAATATTTCTCTCCCACATCGATGTTTCTCTGCCCCTTCCTCTATCTGTCTAAAATCAATAAAATCATATCCTCGGGTGAGGGAAAAAATAAAAACTAACTTTTTTCTTTTTGCCATCACAGAGAGCTTTTAAGAATTGACTAATTAAGCTTCACAGTAATAGATTTAAAGTATAGCCCCCTCCTGAAATAAAGTCCCATTTGGAACAGAAGCTTTTTTGGGCTGTAACTAGACAGCAGTTTAAGACAGAGTGCGGAGGACAACATATGGGACAGAAACCCAAATGGATGAAAGAGGAAAATAGGACAGGAAGCTAAAATAGATGTGTACTCAATTTCTTTAGTATAAATAGCATTGCCTGTAATCTCAGGTATATGATTTGGCGACTGCTAATGGAAATCATTTCCAGTGTTGCAAATGGGCAAACAGCAGGTCGGTGGATTCTTTTATAAAAATGGGCAGGTCTCTGAAAGACTCGGAAACACTCAAAATTTCAGTTGGGTTACTTTTTTTCTGCTTGTTGATATAACTGGAGTCCAAACCTCCTAAACTAAATAGGGATGACTGTTTACCCACATAAACAGTAAGTTTTGATTGCTGACATAAGCCAACCTTAGTAAGAGTGGGTGCAAAAAATCACAGAGCTGTCAGCGTCACTACACATTCATGACTACCGCACTCACCCAGGCCCTCTGCCATTTATTTACTCCTTCCAGGATGAATCCCGATCTCATTCACAATCAAAAGTTTTTCTCTCCCTCATTAGCTCTCAGCTCCTTTGTGCAGCCCTCGTTCTCAACAGAGCACCTCACTGTCTAACTTGAATTGGTCCAATTTCCTTCCCATCCATATCTGGTGTTAATTTTTACTCATCTTCCCTCATTTTTCTCATGCCTCAAAAGAAGCAGTGTCCTTACTCACTTCCAGGACCAGTCCTTCCTCTTGATTCTATCTCCCCTTATCTTCTTTGGGGCCTTATTCCATTTATCAAAACTCTCTAACATCATTTTTTAAAAATTTGAGATATATATGTGTGTGTGTATATATATATATATATATATATATATATACGTATATATATATATAACCTCTTCCACACACCTATTGCTGCATAAAAAGCACTCAAAAACTTTAGTGGCTTAAGACTACAATAGTCAGTGCTTGCTTCGGCAGCACATATACTAAAATTGGAATGATACAGAGATTAGCACGGCCCCTACGCAAGGATGACAAGCAAATTCGTGAAGCATTCCATATTTTTACCTGATATCAAACTGTATTACAAAGCAACTATAATCAAAACAACCTGGTACTGGAATAAGAACAAACACATAGACCAATGGAACAGAATAGAGAGCCCAGAAATAAGCCCAAGTCTCTATGGTCAATTAATATTTGACAAAGGGGGAAGAAGCACAAAATGGAGTAACAATAGCCTCTTCAACAAATGGTGTTGGGAGTTCTGGACAGCCACATGCAAAAAAATGAAACTCGATCACCAACTTACACCATACACAAACATAAATTCAAGGTGGATAAAAGACTTAAATATAAGTCATGACACCATAAAAGTCTTAGAGGAAAACATTGGCAGGAAAATCTCATACATTCCACGCAGCAACATCTTCACTGATTGGTCCTCTAAAGCAAGGGACATAAAGGAAAGAATAAACAAATGGGATCTCATTAAATTAAAAAGCTTCTGCATGGCTAAAGAAAACAGCATTAAAATGAAAAGAGAACCAACTATATGGGAAAACATATTTGTCAATGATACCTCAGACAAGGGTTTGATTTCCAAAATATATAAAGAACTCATATGACTCCACTCCAGAATGCAAACAACCCAATAAAAAAAATGGGTAAAAGACTTGAACAGACACTTATCCAAGGACATACAGAGGGCCCAGAGACACTGAAAAGATGCTCAGCATCACTAGTGATCCAAGAGAATCAAATTAAAACCACAATGAGATACTACTTCACATCGGTCATTAAAACCACAGTGATATACTACTTCACACCAGTCAGAATGGCCATCATAAACAATTCAACAAACAAGTGTTGGAGAGGATGTGGAGAAAAGGGAACCCTAGTGCACTGTTGGTGGGAATGCAGACTGGTGCAGCCACTGTGGAAAACAGTATGGAATTTCCTCAGAAAACTAAAAATGGAACTGCCTTTTGACCCAGCAATTCCACTGCTGGGATTATACCCTACGAATACTGAAAACACCAATCCTAAAACTCTATGCACCCCAATGTTCCTAGCAGCACAATTTACAATAGCCAAGTACTAGAAGCAGTCTAAGTGTCTATCAGTAAATGAGTGGATCAAAAAACTGTGGTACATTTACACAATGGAACACTATGCAGCAGAGAGAAAGAAGGAGCTCCTACACTTTTTGACAGCATGGATGGAACTGGAGAGCATTATGCTAAGTGAAATAAGCCAGGTGGTAAGAGACCCATACCATATGATCTTACCTTTAACAGAAACCTAATCAACAACAAAAAACAAGCAAGTAAAATACAACCAGAGACATTAAAATTACAAACACTCTGACAGTAACCAGAAGGGAGGTGGAGGGGATAATGGGGGAAAAGGTTTTCAGGAACTACTATAAAGAACACATGGACAAAACTAAGGTGGGAGTGGAAGCAAGGGAGGGAGGTGGGTTTGGCTGGGGTTTGGGAGGAGTGGTGGGGGGGTAAATGCAGACAGCTGTAATTGAACAACAATAAAATATTTTTTTTAAAAAAGACTACAATTGTCAATGTTTGCTTACAATTCTGCAATTTGGGCACAGGAGGGCTCCTCAGTGGTGGTCTGCTCTGTGATCCAAGTGTGTCTTCTGGGGCTGGAAAGCCCACAATTGCTTTACTCATGTTTGGTGCCATAGCTGGTAGGCCTAGAACAGCTGGGAGCTGGCTGGACATCTCTCTCTCTCTCTCTCCCCCTGGCACTTGCATGTAAAAGAGCTTGGATTTCCCCTCCAGAAGGTCGGTGTTGTCAGGTTTAGATCTCTTTTATGGTGGTTGGCTCCTACAGAGTACAAAATCAGACGATGCCATGCCTTCTTAGTGTCTTTGATGAAAACATTACATTCTACTAGTCACAGAGAAATTTCAAATTCAAGAGGAGGGAACTCCAAAAGGACATGATAGTGGGAGATAGAGCTCACTGGGGTCACCAAAGCAACAGACTACTACCTGGTCACTTCCTTTTCTGCTTGAATCAACTTTCTTTATGCTAATAAAACTTTCTTTCCACCTTATTCTCCTCAAAGAGTTATAACCTTCTCTCAGTTACATTTCATCCCAATTCTCAAAAATAAATCTTTACTTGTATTTCCAACAAGATCATGCCTCTCATTTACTCCCCAACCCATGGCAATCTGGCTTCCAAACTCATCACATTATTAAAAACTAACAGCAACTTCCTATTGTTAATTCTACACATTTCGTCCTTGTCCTCCTTTTACTGTGTTTCTGTGAATCATTTATTTTTGTTGACCTCCTTCTTGAAATCCTCTCCTCATTTGGTTTCTGAGATATTGTGTAGTTCTCCAAGCTCACTGCTTCTTAATATTTTTCTCTAACTCTTTCTCTTCTTCTGCATAAATGTAGGAGGCTTCTGCATCACCTCTACTCCCATGTGACTCAGTCTGTCACTAGGTTATCATAATCCTACCCTGGTAAATCTAGAAACCACCCCCTCTCTCCATCCCCATTGCTCCTACACTAATTTAGAGCCTCATTTTCTCCTCATTAGTCAAATGCAAGAGCCTTCTATTTAATCTTCAACACTCCAGATTCTGCCCCTTCCAATCTTACAAACTGGCATAAGAGTTAGTTACCTTCACTTAAACAGAACAATCAATGCTCAAAAACTTTGCTTATAAACTTATTGCCAATTAGGAAAAGTTTAGTCTTCTTGTCTTAGTTTGCCAAACTATAATTCTGGTCTTGGACCATATTTTCAAATACCACACCAAATTACCATAGACCAAGTTATAGCCCTATGGAACATTTCACCATCTCTAAAGATGTCTTATGTTTCGCTCCTTCCATACTTTTCCTTCAGAAAATTATTTATCATCTTTTCCTATTGAAAACTTCCTCATCCTTTAAAGTCAGCCTAAAAGCCACATTTTTCACAAAGACTTCTCAGAAAAAATGACTCTACTTGCTTTATACCTATAGAATTTTGTTTTGTTATTGCTTTTAGAGAATATAAGTTATAATGGGTGATTTTAGTGTTCCTCACTAGATCGTAAATCCCTTGAGACTAGAAATTCAGTGATCTCAGCATCTAGCACAGTTGATAAGATCTTAAAATCATTTTGTTGAATTGTATAAGCAATATGAAGTATTTATTGGCTTTCGACCTTTAGCCAAGGAGTTGTGTAAAATGAAAAATGTTTCCTTTAATACATGTGATTTGGTTGCCAGCTTAGAATAAAAGCTCTCTGTGGACAGGGTTACTAAAATCATGCCCAACTCAAATCACTCAGTGGCACAAATATTCACTAAATTCTAGAGGAACACTTAAAAAATATCTAGAATTTTCAAGTGAAACAACTCTGAATTTCCCCAGATTATCTGGATAATTGCCTTACTTCACCACCCTGTTTTACACTATCACTAGGATTTATCACGAATGGATGTTCATTAAATCTTAATAACTCTCTGGACAGTGGCAGCACTTGCACTAGCAGCATGCAGATATATAAGCATTTCCATTAAGTGTGTAAAATAGTATGCAGATAAATCTATACAGAATGGAATAAGAAAATACCGGTATTTCATGTTACAAGAGGAAAATATTCAATTACTCCCAGTAGCAACCACAACAAAACTCTACCATGCCTGTGGGCAGCAATTAAGGCTCTGTCTCACTGTCACAAAGAGATTTGTTCCTAAAACATAAAGATCAACAAATCAATTCTATTTTGCTGTCTCCCAATACTTTATTCAATGTTCATTTCTCATGCATCTTCGTCTAGCAATTTCCAACTTTTGTGCATTAGACTGCTTAACCCACCCTTTGCGCCTCTGTCAAGTAGTTAATGGTCTGGAAACAAACACTGAAGAAGTAAGTTCCTATTTGAAAGGAATCCTACTGTGAATACTTCTGTAAACTGAGTGATTAGATTTTTATTTGTACTTGGAAAAATTAACCTTCTATAAACAGCTCATATGTATACCTGCAATTTATGATTACATTTGGTTCCAAAGATACTTTGAAAATTGATTACTAAAAAAATGGAACAAAAATTTTCAATCCAAATCATTTTGGCCAACTTCCACAGAATGATACTTTTTAACTCTAATGTGGGTGACCGGTAGCACATAAGAACTGATAATGAGCAGATCAATTTCAGTTTCCTGGGACCAGAGAGCATTGGATGCCAATAGGAAGAAATAAGAGCATGGAAAAGTTTCTTCTTTTTAGTCCCTGCAGGGTGGTTCTAAGTAATACTTCAAAAATTCAAGATTTTCTATCAGTACTCTTCTACTCCTTAATTTAACTTTTTCTTTCCTATTCACTTCCATCCTTAGGCTCTTGCCCTAAGTTTCTCTTTTTATAGCCTGTTGTTTGAATGTCATTAAAAGATGTATTTCAGGTTTCATCATAACTTAAACAAACCATCCTCTCTCTTCCAAATTGCTCTGTCGTGCAGTTGGACTAAGAGTGTAGGAAGCCAGGACTCTTGTGGGGAGAGGAGAGAGTACCAATCTCAGAGAAAAAGAGTCCTTATCTCTTAGAGATAACATTCTCAAATGTTACAGATGAAATAATATGTAGGGTTTGTTTCAAAATAATACAGGAGTAAGAGTGTGCATCACAGGACAGATGAACGGAACTGATAACTCTTAAAGTTCTTGATGGGTATATGAGGTCCACTGTACTCTTAGCTCCATTTAATTATACGTTTAAACATTTTCCATCATGAGGACACACGGACAAACCAAGGGGGAGATGGAAACAAGGGAGGGAAGAGGGTTTGGCTGGGGTAGGGCGGGGGGAGTGGTGGGGAGTAAATGCAGACAACCGTAATTGAACAATAAAATAATTTAAGAAATAAATTTCAATTAATCCCTGAAAAAAATTTCCATCATAAAAATATTTTTTAAAATTCTCAAACCTGCATCTGTTTTTATGTACAACCTCTTTCCTCACTGGAGCAAGATTCCGTCAGACTCACCTCCACTTCTTCATCTCCCATTCTCGGCCATTGCAATCAGGCTTTTTGCGTCCCACTACTCCACTGAAACTCCTGTCTTCCCGAGTCCCTATAACCTCCACCTTTCAAATCCACCTTCTGTTCTCACCTCACTGAACCTTTTAGCAGCATTTGATAGCAATTTGACCATTTTGGTTTCTGGTTCTCTCCCAGTCTCACCAGCTCCTTCTAATGCCTCCCGGCTCCCTACCAACATAGCTTGCTAGGTCATCTTGTCATCTCACTCAGTTCCACAGCTTTAAACCTAATCTCAATGCTGATGACACTCAACTTGGTGTCCCCCTTCCTAAGCCCCAACTTGCATGTCCTACTCCACTGCAGTGTCTAACCAGCAGAGGTCATAAAATTAGTAAGTGTTTGAAACCCCAGACCCTACTTCCTCCCCTTTGCCTACTCCCCTACTCCATTCCATCTCTCCATCTCAATTAATGCATCACCATTTCCCCCATCATCCAGGCAAAAAGTCTCAGTTATCTTTGATCTGTTTCCCTCTTACTGTACACATTTAATCTGTCAGGAAGTTCTGTAAACTCTAATTGAAATATATCCTAAACCTGATGTCTTAGTCAGGTCAGGCTGCCATAAAAAGATACCATTGACTGAGGGGCTTAAATGACAGAATTTTATTTTCTCGTAGTTCTGGAGCCTGAGAAGTCCAAGGTCAATGTGCCGACCAGTTCGGTTTCTGGTGAGAGCTCTCTTCCTGGCTCACAGAAGACCACCTTCTTACTGTGTCCTCACATAGCCAGGAAATGGAGAGAGCATTTCTGAGGACACCCATCCTAGTGAATCAAGGCCTCACCCTTAGAACCTCATTAACCATAATTACCTCCTTGGAGGCCCTATTGTCAAATACAGTCATAATTCAGCCCATGGTGTCTGACCACAACAGTTTCAGGGCTTGTACATTTTCCCCTTGCCTAGAATGTTCTCTCCCATCTTCTCAGGCTAGCCCCTTTGCAACATTCAGATCTCAGGGGAAATATCCCTTTCCAGAAAGCCCTTCCCCAATCATCCTATCTAAAGATGCCACATAAATTTGATTAACCCCAGTTACTGCTACCATTGTCCTAGCTTTATTTTCTTCGTAAGTCTTATTACTACCTGAAATAGCACACGTTTATTTGCTCAATGAAACTTGCACCAGGAGCGGGGTCCTTGCCTGATCTGTTCTCCCCAGCATGCCATGGGCCCAGAGCAGGAGATGCTTCAAAGGAACTGGTTAAATACTTAACAGCAGGATCGTGCCAGTTTTGGTCATCTGAGCTCTAGTGCCTACAACAGTTCTAAGGGCAGTAAATACAAAATAAAAAATTGCTGACTAAATCAGTGATTTTCAACCTTTTTCATCTCACGGCACACAAGAACTAATTACTAAAATTTTGCAGCACACAAAAAATGTCTCTTTTGCCTATCTGACAAAAAATAGGTATAATTTTGATCCAGCCATACCAGATGGCTATTATTGTGTTGGCTGTTGTCATTTTTTAATTTGATAATCTAAGAGAAAATAGGTCAGTGCCCTGACTAGTCAGGTATTGCATGTTTTAAAAATCCTTGCAGCACACCAATTGAAAAATCACTAGACTAAATGAATGAATGAGTCAATGCATCTTTGAATTGTCACTTATTGATGCCTCCATCTCTGCCTTATTTTAGATTTTACTTATATATTTTCTCCAAAGTTTTGATCTGTACAGCCCTCACTAAAATACTAATTTTTTCTCCCTTTCTTAATGAATGTGTAAGTACCAGACTCCTGGTTATTCTCAACAATTCTAAAGATAATTTAAAGAGTAAGTGGCTATAAACTTACATTAAAATTATAAGAAATACAAGATCTTCTAATGATCACTATATCCAATTAGCCATGTGCTCTGAATTATTTTTATTTCTCCCACACTGAGATGGAAAAATGGGACATACAGTATTTCTAAAAAACAAAAATTGAAAAAATTATACTATTTAATTTTTCCACTACTTTTCTTCTTTATACCTATGCACTTACACATACAAATGCATGCATATGAATGAACACTGACTTTGTTCTAGTAAAGTTTTGTTCTATACACATATTAGTTCATAATTCATTTTCTCATATAGCAATATACCCTGGCTATTCTTTCTGGTTAGGTAAATCTACCTTGTTCTTTTTATTCATTCATTTTTTTCAATTGCACATTTTTAAAGCTTTTATTTATTTATTTTTAGAGAGAGTGGAAAGGACGGAGAAAGAGAGAGAAACACTGATGTGTGGTTGTCTCTTATAGGCCCCCAAACGGAAATTAGACCTGCAACCCAGGCATGTGCCCTGACTGGGAATCAAACCAGTGGCCCTTTGGTTTGCAGGCCATTACTTAATCTACTGAGCCACACCAGCCAGGGCCTACCTTGTTCTTTTTAAACATTGCATTATATTCCATTGTATGAACCACTGTTTCTTTATTCATTCCTCTACACATGGCAATGATCTTGTTTCAAATAATTTGTTATTGCAAAGTCCTTTGCACATGTCTATTTACAGACTTGTGCAATTAATTTTGTAGACTAGATTCCTAATATTGAGATGGCTCTCTTAATAAAGTGAACATTTTGATTTCTGAATTCATGTACCTATTTCAATTTCTTCCAACAATGTATGACATTACTCTCATCAGCTCAAAATATTATCACACTTGTACATTTGTGCCAAAATGATAGACAAAATTATCTCATAGTTTTAATTTTCACTTATTAGTTATTTATGAGATAGAGCATATTTACATATATCCACTGACCATCTGTAACACTACAAGTTTTATATTCATGTTTTGTGAATGCATAACAAAAATGCTCTATTGAGATTTGAGAGGACTTACAGTAGCACACATATAGAACTACTGAAATGGATGAAATGAAGTGTTTGGGGAGATTAAGCTTCTGTGTTGTGTATGAGGCACAAACCCACCTCACGTGCGTGTATTTCAATCAACAGCTACGGGACGTTTGCTACAAAGCAGGCACTACTCTAAGCCCTTGGAGGCAAAGATGACCCTGTCCCTGAACTTGCAGTGTTTCCATATAATTAACTAAGCATTCTAACAGGAGAAATTAAAATATAAAAATGACCAGCTTGGCAGCTCCATGTAAAAATTATAAATTTATAATAACACTAGAATACAGAATCAGAATTTAGATCAATGGATGTGCTAAGGCAGGACTTCACATAAGACAAAATGTAGGAATAGGTTTTCCCATAAAATGTAGGATTAGGTTTTCACCATATGGGTAAATTGATCACAGGTTAGCATTAAACACATATTAGATTTATATAATAAAAGCTTGCTAAAGTTTCAGTAGGTGAAAACAAATTTAATTTCCTCAGCAGTCAGGAGAATATGCATGAAGAATTGATGAATTGCCCCTCTCACCTCTTAAAACCTCTGCCTGCAGATTCTCTGACGGTTTTACAAATGGCTGAGTCCACTGGGAGACTGAGTTTGGATTCTCAGATGTATTCTCTCATAAAGGAGTCATAGTCTGTAATGAAACCATTCCAAACACTAAAAGAGAATGAGAGTGAGAGCCATGTGTGCAATTCTCTGCAAAGCTGAGAAACAAAATGCTCTCAGTTTAGACACCTTATCAAACGCTCCAGAACTGAATTTAGTTCAGGATTTGACACCCAACATCCCAGATGCTTGCACATTTGGAAAAGTAGGGCTGACCTAATTCTGGCACACAGTAGAGGTATTTATGAGACGAAATGCAATTTCTTCCCCAAAAGCTGCCCATAGATTATACAGGGTCCAGAGGTTGTCCTTTGGGGATGGGCCTTTCTGATTGCACAGGACAATCAATTAACTGAAGAGTGAGGCCCCCTGGTAAGGATTCTTCCCATCTCCCCACAGGTCAGGCAACCCTGGCCCTCTCCACGAGAAGGAGGATTATTTTGTTGTTGTTGCAGTTTTTTCGTTTCCAAGAAGCCCTGAAGTCATCAGGAGGCAGCGTGGACAATGAAGGCCAGATAGGATAGGTTAGAACAAGGAGACAGGGAGAAAGGACACCATGGAAGCATGGTCAACTTGGAGCTCTACCAGGGAGGTGTTAAATGTTATTGCTTGAGTTCCTTCCAATGATTAGAACTTTTTGCCCCAATCTAGAGCGGCCTTTACACCCTGTACTCTAGCAGATCCTTTTAAGGGGGAAGAGAAAGCAGGGCATGTGCTCTAGTCAGGACATCTCTGTGGCATCTTGAGTCAAGGTCTTGGTACTACCTTGGTGACCCCAAGGTGGTCTCAAAACCATTATAAGAGCTAGAGTTTGCTCCAGAGCCCATTACAGATGGACAAAAAAGTCAGGCACCATCTTTAGCCTGAGGCCAAGACTTGTGTGACTGTGTTGGTATTCTGATCCCAGTGCAAGTCCAGTTCCAGTCTGGTTCCTAACATATGGGGTTTATGCTGAACGCTTTACTCTCAATGAAACTGATTACAATTTGGAATACCTACAAAAAGCTTCTTGTAGTGAGTTGTATGTGCCCCCTAAATATGCCCAATCCTAACCCTAGGCACCTGTGAATGTGATCTTATTTGATAAAAGGGTCTTTCCAGATCCTTAATAAAGTTCATGATCTCCTGATGAGATCATCCTGGATTCAGATAGGCTCTAAATTGAATAACCAGTGTTCCTACAAGGCACAAAGGAGAAAAGACACAAAAACACAGGGGGAAAGGCCATGTGAAGAGGGGGGCAAATATTGGCATGATGCATCTATAAGTCAAGCAATGCCAAGGGTTGGCAGCTGTCACCAGAAGCTAAAGAAAGGCATGGAAGGGATTCTCAGAGCCTTCAGAAAAACCAGTGCTACAGATGCCTTGATTTCAGACTCTGGTCTCTAGAAATGTGAGAAACTAAAGTTCTATTATTTTAAGCCATCCAGTTTATGGCAATTTGTTAGAATAGCCCCACAATGAGTGCACCCCACAAATTGGATCCAAGGAGTTAGTGTGCTCTGTATTGAGAGACTGCACTGACACTCTGTGAAAATCACCCTTTAGGGCACAATTAGGATACAGAGGACAGACACAGGGTTTGGAGTCAGACAGACCTTGTTAGTTACTGCCATGTGTAGTTGGCAGTCTCTCTAGACTTCTGTCTCTTCATGTAATACCTGGAAGGCAGCCTACAAGTATGGGGCAGAAGTCAGCCAGCGTAAGCCAAGAATATATTAGAGGTTATCAACCCAGGCTTCACATTAATATCACCTGGGGAAGTTTTAAAAAATATTGTTGACAAGATGTCCCCTCCAAACAATTAAATCATAGACTCTGGTATTGAACCATGAACACCGGTCATTTTTTTAACCCCCTGGATACTACTTCATATCCACTAGCATAGCTATTATAAAAATAAATAAATGAATGAATAAATAAATAAATAAACTGACAACAGAAAAAAAAGTGTTGGTAAGGATGTGTAGAAATTTGGAACCCTTGTGCATTGTTGGTGGGAATGCAAAGCAATATGGCACTTCTTAAAACAATAACATAGAATTAGCTTATGATGCAGCAATTCCACTTTTAGGTATATACCCAAAATACTCAAAAAGCAGGATCTTGAAAAGATATCTGTATGTCCATGTTCATAGCAAGTTTATTTACAATAGCAAAAAGGTGGAAACAACTCAAAGTTGGATAAGCAAAGTGGATGAGCAAAATGGGGTATATACATAGAATGGAATGTAATTCAGCCCTCAAAAGGAAGAAAATTCTGACACATGCTACAATATGGATGAATCCTGAGGATGTTATGCTGAGTGAAATAACACCAGGCACAAAAGAACAAATGTTGTATAATTCCACTTATATGAAGTACTTGCAATAGTCAAATTCATAGAGACACACAGTCAAAGGGTGGTTTCCAGGAGCTGGGCAGAGGAGGGAAGAAAGTGGCAAAGCATGTAGACTTTCAGTTTTGGAAGATGAAAACGTTCTGGAGAGAGATGGTGGGGACTGTGACACAATAATGCATTTAATGCCACTGAATTGTATACTTGAAAGTGTTAAGAATGTAAATTTTACATTATAGGAGGTCTGTCCAGTACATATGGAGTCATGTAATATGAAAAATAGAGACACTTACAGGAGAAGATACACAATACAAGAAACATTGTACATAGGACAATGACGCCTCAGTCCTTACAAAGTAGGCACCTTGGGAGCTCACACAGTTCTCCCAGCATCTCTTCCACTGTTCAAAACACTGCAGAATCCTTTGTTGGAATCATCATCAGTTGCCCGGCCATATTCTCCTGAATTTCATCAACAGTCTGAAATCTCTTCCCTTTCAAAGGTGATTTTAGTTTTGGGAAAAGCCAGAAGTCACAGGGTGCCAAATCTTGGTTGTAGGGGGGCTGAGTCACCTGGGTGATTTGATGTTTTGCCAAAAAATTCTGCCCAAGACGTGATGCATGAGCAGGCGTGTTGTCATGATGAAGCTGCCAATCACCAGTTACCCACAGCTGCAGCTGTTTTTGTCATATTGCATCTCTCAATCAATGAAGAACATTAAGGTAGCACTCCTTATTAATTGTTTGGTATGGAGGGGCGTACTTGATTTGGACATCACCTTCCCAATCAAGAACGCAGTTAACATGGCCTTGATCTTGCTGCGACTTTGCCCTGCCTTCTTTGGGTGTGGAGAACCAGAAGACCTCCACTGGGAAAACCGGGCCTTCATTTCTGGATCATAGTGATACTTCCACAATTTATCTCTGGTGATGACCCTCTGGAGGAAATCTGGCTCATTGGTAGTGGTTTGAATCAAGTCATTAGCAACTGCACACATTTTGTCATGGCATATTTCATGCCAAGATCCTGGGTCAAAATCTCAGACACAGTAGTTTTTGGAATCCCCAGATCAGCTTCTAGTTCTCGCACTGTTAGTTGCTGATATTTGTGGATTGCAGCCTGTAAATGTTCAACATTCTCAGGTGTTCTGCTCATTGCAGGCCTTCGAGAGTATGGATCACTTTCAATAGGCTCTTGACCATCTTTGAAGCATCTGTGTCACACTTTCATTTGCGCTGCTCTCATTTCATCACCCCTGAAATCCTTCTGAATCATTCGGATAGATTCTGTGGAGGAATGTTCAAGCTGAATGAAAAATCTGATGCAGATTCGTTGCTCTACTCACTCAGTTATTTTGAATGTGACAGTACACAGTACATGTGCTCACTCAATGGCATCTATTGCTCCCACTGACTAGTACAATGAAGTCATCATTGTTCATGCATGTGCATTCCAGTCCACTGTCCTTGGCTGCCAGGTTACATCAATGTTGCACACACCATTCTTGTTATAAAGATGCTCAATATCACTAGCTATCAGAGAGATGCAAATTAAAACCACAATGAGATACCACTTCACACCAGCCAGAATGGCCATCATAAATAAAACAACAGACAACAAGTGTTGGAGAGGTTGTGGAGAAAAAGGGACCCTAGTGCACTGTTGGTGGGATTGCAGACTGGTACGACCACTGTGGAAAACAGTATGGAACTTCCTCAGAAAACTTAAAATGGACCTGCCCTTTGATCCAGCAATTCCACTGCTGGGACTATATCCTAAGAACCCTGAAACACCAATCCAAAAGAACCTATGCACC
>CM052541.1:40155229-40279683 GCA_028533065.1 Trachops cirrhosus | reverse complement strand
ATTTGCACAATGGAATTCTATGCAGCAGAAAGAAAGAAGGAGCTCATACCCTTTGCAACAGCATGGATGGAGCTGGAAAGCATTATGCTAAGCCAAATAAGCCAGGCATTGAAAGACAAATACCATATGATCTCACCTTTAACAGGAACCTAAACAACAAAACAAAGAAACAGGTAAAATATAACAAAAGACACTGAAATAGAGGACAGGTTGTCAGTGACCAGAGGGGAGAGGGGAGGGAATTTCAGGGGAATTTCAGGGGAGAAGGGAAGGGTTTACAGGAACAAACGTAGAGGACACATGGACAAAACTAGGGGGATTGGAAATGGGAGGGAGGAGCAGAGGGATTGGTGGGTGGGCTGGAATGGGAATAAAGGATAGAAACTGTACCGAATAAACTAAAATAAAAAGAAATAAAAAAATTTAAAAATAAGAAAAAATAATAGCTGGACTTTTTATCATAGTAATAAAAAAGGATGCTAACTATACCTATTGCGGTAATTATTTTATAACATATATAAATCAAACCATCGTGTTTTATACCTTAAACTTATACAGTAATATTTGTCAATTCTATCTTAATAAAACTGGAAAAAGTACCAAAAAGAAGCCTTCCTCTGCAAATGTGGTGATATGCCACAGAGTTGAGAAACAGGAAGAAGCAGCCCAAACATAAGATGCTAAGGTAGGTCAGGCAAGACTCAGAAGAGACCACCTTGTCAATGGCCAGAAAGGAAACTCAGGGAGACCTGGGACAGGGACTCGAGGTGGAGGCTGGGAGGTTGAGAGTCAGTGGCAGGAAGGTAGTTGCTGCAAGGCTGAGTCACTAAAGTCAGAGAAGGACCTATAGTCAGTGATTCAGAATCACTGGCATGGTTCTGAATCAAAAACTATTTAAATGGTGTTCCCTTTCCAAAACTGTGTATAGGACGAAACTGGCGCTGACTATGGGGCAGAGCTGGGTTGCGGGTGGGGTGGGGATATGAGTAGGGGAGTGCACCTGACAAGTGACTCAGGAAATGGAGAACCCAAAGACTGTTACAGTCCAGAATCGGCTTTGTTTTCTTAGCCTTTCTACTCCACAGAGTTTCTTTATGTGCAGACAGACCCTGTGAAACCTCAACTCTAACCCCTTGGGTAAACTCCCACTCTGAACATCAGTCTGAGAGAGGCTTGAGAGCCTGGAAGCCTTGCATAAGCCTGACAGAGCAGTCTATTGATCTATTTCCAGCACCGAGTGGGTTGCAGGGAAGAGTTGAGCGAGGGTGCGTGGGCGGGGTGAGGGCGTATGTGAATAGAAGCTGATTCTATTCCTTTCAGTTTCAGAGGGGACTGTTTCTGACCTTGTCCCCAGGTTGGAGCATGCACTCTCCTTGGAATGTGGACACCCCTAGCGCAGCTTTTGGACTCCCTTCCTTTCAAAAGTGGTAATAATAGTGTGAAAACCAAATATTAGCCCTTTTATTTGAAAAGATTACGGCAATCTTGTTTTTAATAAAAGAAAATATAGAGTTTTAGATTTAGATACTGTACATACGGACTCTACCCTGAGCCCATTTCTCCCCAGCGTAACAGCTCCACTCTGAGTTCTCCCCGGCCTTGCCTCTGCTCCTTCGTGATGCTTCTGAGAGTGGAGGTATCTCCTTAGCACAGTTCAGGAGGGAAGCAAACGAGAGGGAAGCGGGTTTCACCTGACAAATGCCACCCATGCCAGCTTCCAAACAGTAGGTCATGAATAGAAGGAAAAGTACTTCACTTCTCCTATTTAATGCAGCTATTAGGAATAACTGTAACACTTCCTTCGAATAATTTAAGACAGGGAAAAAAAGATGATACACCACCTTTCATGTTTTCCGTGCCTTTACAGATTTGTTTGTACAAAAATGGTGTTGGATTAGTTAGTCCTGTGCTCAGGGTTGGAGCAAGGACAGACCACAGAGGCTGGTCCAGGTCTGAGGGACAAGAGAATGCTGACCCAGGCACTTACGGCTGCTTTCTCCTCGCTTTAGTGTGGAACCAGCAAACAGGCTGCGCAAGATGAAGGATGCACATGGTGTGAGTGGACTTGGCTCCCGGGGCTCCTTATTCTTTGGGATGCACTCCCAGAATTTGGAGTGCTGGCAGCTGTGCCGAGTTTAAAGCCCAGCAGGTCAGAAGATCCCATAGATGTGCTTGCTGCCTTTTACACTTTTGTAAAAGGGATGGGGTGGGCAGGAGTGGCAGGGGCCTAGCAGCCTGCATTACTCAGGCCTAATGGCTCAGGATTTCTTAGGTATCACAACTACATTATTGCCTATGGCCTCCTTTGCTTCTTGTTGAGCCACAGGATCTACTTGGGGCTTCAGTGTAAGTGGCCTACATAGCTTATTGTCATTGTGGAGAACAAATAATCCAACAAACATTTGACTCCAAATTCTTTATCATTTTTACCAAAGAAATTCTAAGGTGAGAAGTAGCAGTTTGTCTCAGTAAATGTCTCAGAAAGTAAATGTCTCAGAGCAGTGACCCCTGTGACAACGTTTAGAGGTGAGGCTTGTTTGATGGCTAATTCAAAGATGTGATTCAGAGGTCTGTCTTGATGATCTTAAGTCTCTGACTGTCCTGAGGACTATTGCATCGAATGACTGTCCCGTATACACCATGAAGGAGATTTCTGAGTGACTGGAATAATCAGGCCTGCCAGACAAAGCCTTGGTTCATACTGGGTAACACCGATAATTCTCATTATCTGCCTCACATTTCTTTCTGTATTTCATCCTGACCATGGCTCATTTATGTAGTTTCTCACATTCTCCTGACTCAAGATTTTGTGCTGTAGTTTTGCTATTTTTTATCTATCTCTCAGATAATATTCATTCATATATTTACTAATTCACTTCTTCAATAAATGTGTGAAGTGTGTATTACTCACCAACTGGTGCTCTGGGCACTGAGGAATGCAACAGAGATAAAAGACACCATCTTGACTTTAAGGTTCTCACATTCTAGTCGGGCAGTAAACAAAGACACCCCTGACAGAGGTCTGCAAATGTTTCCAAAACCAACTATGTTATATACATATTTTTTCACTTTTATGTTTTTATTGTTGTTCAAGTACAGTTCTCCATTTTCCTACCACCACTTTCCCCTGCCCCACTCCTCCACCACCTCCCACCCTCAATCCTACCCCACTTTGGCTTTAAATCATTCTCTTTTTGGATGGTGTTGTAGCTAATCTTGAAGATAGTCTCCAATATCTTCACCTTCTGATCTTTATCCTTTAATAAGGTCCCTTCTCACATTGACTAGTACAATAAAATTCATACAGAAAACTGATGTCTGAGGTCACAGCCTGTATCACGGTTTTCACCATGGTCCCTTGGATGGCTCACCAGTGAGCCACGTACACAGGACACTAAAGTGGCCCATGGAAAGACTACTTGGGAAGGAACTGAGACCTCAGCCATAGCCAGAATCAACTCACCAGTCACATAACTTGGCCACCGTGGAAGCAAATAATCCAGCCCCATTCGAATTTTCATATGAGTGGCATTCTGGCCAGCACGTAACTACAGTCTTGAGAGATCCCAAGCCAGAAATTTCCAGCCAAGCAAATCCCAAATTCCTCACCCAGAGACACCGTGAGCGACACCAATGATTGTTGTAGTTTTAATCATGTAATTTTGGTGAAAGTTTGTTATGCAGCATTAGGTTTCTCATCTGTCTGAAATCCCTCAGTACGTGTCCTCCCATTTTAGCTTCCCCTTCTTTTAAGCCACAACACAAATTTCACCAAATAATTGCTTCTCTTAGTTATACCAGTCTCAGATGTACCAGTTACTTGGCACATTGGAAGTTTTATAATTACTTGTCTATTTTTCACAACTATTTGTAGATTATGAACAATCTAAAAGCAGGCTGTGTTGTATTGACAGTTTATAACATCAGAACACTAGCCTATGGTCTTATGTGTCATATGTGTGCAATAAATATCTGTTAAATGAATGATATGAGTGATCAATGATAGACTGGCACATACACAAAATGTTCTATATTAATTTTTATATTTTTGTTTCATGTCAAGGGATCTTTTGTTTACATTTATTTTTTCCTACATCAAAATTAGACTGGGACTCGAGCATCATCTGTTCTATCTTTTCTGCCTGCCTACAGCATCTAATATAGTGCTAGATACTCAATGTGTGCTCAGGTTGACTGACTAAGTATTAATACCTTAAAACAGAAACTCAATAAACGTAGTCCCAGTGACCTAAAGAGTAATGTTTCTCCTTGTGTGTCTAATAGATTACCAAGGAGTATCTTAGAGCCAGGATTTTAGAAACGATTGTCAATGCCAAACTCAAGGACACAGCTGTCACCAGAAAGGGCCTGCTTCAGAAAAAGGTCATGGCTAAAGGATAATAGAGAGCTGAAGAAACCAGCCTGCCATCCGTCTGTAGGCTCTTTAGATATAAAGGACTCCCTCTGATCCCTGCTCCCACCCTGCAGTCCAAGGCTTCCTCATCGGAGAAGGGATATCCCATCCAGGGTCAGGGAACAGTCAGAGCCTAAACGTCAGGGGGGATCTCCACTGTGAATTCCTGTCAAAGTGACACCTACAACGTCCGATTGTAGGAGACTTGATAGCCAGTGCTGACTCTGCTCACCAAGGAGGAATTTTGCTCATGATGATGCCCCTCAATACACTGTCCTGAGGAGTCCCCGTTACCCTCCAGGGTGACACTAAGCCCTTATCTCTAGCCCTGCTGATGGTGGCATTCCTTCTCTGCATTGGCCTTTATCCACGCTGTGCCTTAACCTTGACTCATTGACGTGTGCCTCCTGGAAGAATTTCCTTCCATCCACTCAAGTGCCACTTATGAACTTGTGACTAATTAATTCTTCCTCAGTTTCCAAAATAGGAGTTTGATTCACTGGGGAGTAAATACTGATAATACCCAAACTTTGAAAACAGAAACCAACTGATGGTTAAAGAGAAAGCAGCCTGACATCTGATGATGAAATTATTCCTTAAAAATGCTTTATGATACGATATAACCAGGGTTATAAAAATGATAATATTTTTGTTAAATGAGAGAAAATACAAAAGTGGAAGGAATAAAATGAATATTCAAGCCTTATAATATACTAACATTTACCATTTGGATTTTCAATAATTTAATAGCGCACCAAAGCAGGTTTTTATTATTCAACATATTTGCCTCTGGATTATCTGTCAGAGATGTAAATGCCTCTAATTCAATCATGTATATTTTGTAGGTATATTAATAACTTCACTGTTGATGGCTTTTGTATTTTGTATTCAACTATGTGTTTGCTATTATGAGAATAAATATAATTTTATAAAAGAGACAAAATTATACAAAGTTGAATTATATCTGAAGGGAATGGAACAAAGTAAAAAATATTAAGAAAACATTAGGAAATAAATTGATTTTAAAATAAACCTTATGGTACAAAAGGTTTTTTTAAAATTTGTCTACCCTACAAAGAATTATGATTCATGGATGTCTTTTGGCTTTGATACTTACTTAAATGCAATAATTTAGCCTGAACACTCCTTGGTACTTAATTAAAAAGTTCAATAAAGTACAGCAAATAAAGCATGATGATCACAGTCTTCAAGTGGTATTTATTAAGCTCCTGACTGCTTTCTTTAAAATGATAACAAGTTCATAAATAACAAAGTAGGGGTGCATTAAAATCGATCTTTGTGTGGCTTCACGTTTGTTCTCTGCCCTGTTCATTGACAGCATTTCTTTCCTACCACCGCCGCCACATTTATAAAGTACCCACCAAGGTCAAGAACTCCACTAATCACTCTCATGCCTCATTTAACATTCCAGACCACCCTATGGCTAAGTACTCAGTAGGGTGCATAAACGGAGAAACTGAGAAGAACTGAGGCATAAGTAATTGAAATAATCTGTCCTCGATTACACAGTTAGAGGTGGCAGGGCCAGAATGCCACACATGTCTATTTGACTCCAAAGCCCGAGCTCGTCCTTATTCTACTCTGACAGTAATTAAGAGTGTAAGTCTCCTTTGAAAGACTTTCCTGTTCTTCTAGACCATAAAATGTCACTCCTTTTTCTAAGTCAAAGATTTGTAATGTATGCCATGGTTTGGTTATATACTGTCTTATATTATTATGTAGATGTTTAAAGTGTGTAAAAGTTCTTCAACTAGACTGCAAACTTCATGAAGGTAGGCTTATAAGTAACAGGTGCCATACTATTATCAAAAAATAGAAATAACAATTATTGGAGAGGATGTGGAGAAGAGAGATTTCTGTACACTGCTGGGGGGAGTGCACATGGATATAGTCATTAAGGACACAGTACGGTGGCTCCTCAGAAACCTGAGGACAGACCTGCCAGATGATGCAGCAGCCCTTCTTCTGGGTAACCACCCAAGTGACATGAGTCACACCTCAAAGACACATCTGCAACCCCAGTCACTGCAGCACTCTTTATAATAGTCAAGGTATGGAAATGCCCAAGTGTCTGCTGATGAATGAAGAGATTGTGATAGATGTAATGGAATATTATTTGGTCTTAAAAAAGAAAGAGATCCTGTCTTTTGCAATGAACCTGGAAGACATTATACTAAGTTAAATAAGCCACGTACAGAGAGAGAAAAAAACACTGAATGATCTCACAAATATGTACCCCAAAAGTCAAATACATAGAAGAAGAGAGTAGGATGGTGGTAACCAGGGATCGGGAGGTGAGGTACATGGAGAGATACTGGTCAAAGGCTACAAAACTGCAGTAACGTTGGATAAATAAGTCTGGGAAACTAATGTACAGTATGATGATTATAGTTAATAATACTATAATCATCTATAGTATTATTATAGTATTAAATAATGGGGATTTGTTAAGAGAATAGGTTTCAGGTGTTCTCATTCCAAAAAAAAGTAACTGTGAAAAAATACGTTCATTAAACAGAGACATGGAAATAAAGAACAAACTGACAGGGACCAGAGGGGACGGGGGAGGGGGTAATGGGGGAAAGAAGGGGAAAGAGCAAGTCAAGTAACATGAATAGAGGACTCATGGGCATGGACAATGTGGGGAGAGACTGGGAATGGTGGCGGACAGGGTACGGGAGAACAATGGGGAAAAATGTGGGACAACTGTAACCGAACAACAATTAAAAAAAGATATGTTCACTGGCTTGATAGTAGTAATCATGTGTGTGTGTGTATATATATATATATATATATATATATATATATATATATATATGCATACATATATACACATAATGAGATGAATAGTGAAATACATATATATACATAATGAAATATATAATATACATATTTCATATACATAAATATAAAATCATTATGCTATACACCTTAAATACATAACTTTTATTAAAAATGAATACATTTTAAATGTGCCATTTTCCAAACCATTATTTCATACATAAGTACTTAATAAATACGATGAATTGAATTGAGTGTGACTATTTAAAATAGATGTTTATGGTCAATAAGGTATTTAGCCTATTCAATCCTAGTAGTGTACTAAGTTCTTTACATATTATCTCATTTTATCCTGGAGGCAACCTGTGAAGAAGGCTTCATCATGTGAACCCATGTTGCAAATAAAGAAGTGAAAAAATATTAAATAATGACTAAGGTCACACAGATACTGGTGACAGTCTGGGATTCAAATCTAAATTGCCTATAAAACCATTTTTATTATCTATAGCACTGTTACATCAGGACTTGGCTAGGGCAAGTGAGATTAACAAAATTAATTTTGCTTCTTGGTAAAAGCTGAAATAGAAGATATATATCATTGTTATATACTATGTCTGAGTGCATGGGACTGAATGTTAGAGGTATGACTAATGGATAATTTAATACTTACTATGGAATAGGGGAGAAGGAGGTAGGTAGGAGAGAGTCTTCCTAGATATTTCACTCACCTTGGGAAGAGAAATTGAATTTAGTCAAAAGTATTACCTATAATCCTTCTAGAAATAAAGCCTGACATTTAAATAGCTTCAGATTTCATGAGATTGCCAACTATTTCTATTGGAGAAGTAAAGTTACTTTCCTTTCTTCAACCTGACTTTTTGAGATGAACTAGCTTTACTATGAGAAATAGTCTATAGTCCATTGTTACTGAGTTATTAACAATGACAATCTCGAATGCTCTTTTTTGATGACAAACCTCCTGGGAAACATCACCTACTCTTACTACCTCCAGTTTGTATTATAGCAAATATTTTATTCATTTCCAGGTGTCAACCTGGAGTCATTCCTTCACTTCCTCTTGCTTTGTCCTTTCCTGATAGATGATTCACTTAAGATGGGATTTAATCAAAACAAGTCACAGGGCAGCAGGAGAGATGCAGAGTGTTCAGTAAGATAGGACAGACCTCCACTGTAATTTCTCATAAGCTGATGACTCACTCCTGTCGCAAGTCACTGAGAGCTTCTGCTCTGCTGTCTGTCTACGCCTTTGCCAAAGACAGCTACATCGGACTGACATCGTCTTCATTTGGTGGGAGGCAGTGCTTCTGACAGTTTACAAGGGGGCTATATCAATAGTTAACAGAGTCATCAATATCCGGGAGCAATACTGATTTAGAGAACACAGAACTGGAGAAAAGACTTAGCAGACTTTTCCTTTTGCCTTAAAAAAAACCCCTGCATTTTAATGTATGTATTCCTTCATGGGACCATTTCTTAAATGGTTACTATCTTGTCAGACAAAGCAAAAATAGAGATATGTAAAGGATTACTAATGATGAAGAATTGGAGATACAGTAGGCAAAAGTGAATTGCTGCAGAATGTGATACAGCTGAGCGAAGCAGAAATAAGAAAAGTGAAAAATGGCCTAACACCATAGAGGAAGATTCTCTCAATTTCAGGATGGAAAAAAAAGTACTGCTCTAGGGAACTGACCAGAAGCACATCTTTTATGTTCATCTCAGCATTATTTACAATGATGAAGACTTAGAAACAACATAAAAGACCAGGATTATGCTTCACTCATGTGAGAGAACACTATTACACCATAAAATGGGCCATAGACAATAACATTTCATTCAGTATTATAAAAAAAATAAAAACCAGATTACAAAATGAGAACTGTACCATGATGGAAACCAGATAAATCACACGGAGACACTCATCTGCCCACGCAGAATGCAGAGGTGGCAAAGACATGCATGCAAGTGTTATTCGTGTGTAGGTCTGGGCTGGCATGAGCTTATGGAATATTTTAATACTCTTTTCTGTACTTTGTCTATCTCTCACATTTTCTAACATTAACATGTATTACCCTAATAACTACAAAATAAAAAAGAAGAAAATGAAGAGAATACACTCTATTTAAAAAAGAAGAAAATGAAGAGAAGAACTTCTATTTTTGGCAATAAGGCTGACTAGATACCCTAAACACCCCCTGTGCTAAAAACATAAAATTTAAACAAATAAAACCTCTCCTCTTAAAACATATTGCCACGCTGGTAGAGATATGGAGAAACCTAAAACAAAGTCAAAGAGGAAATGCACGGAGGCAAATCATCGTTCAACTGTCTTTCACCCTGAGGGATAGTCCAAACTCTGGTGAAACAATCTCCAGTTTTCACAGCCTTGTAGTGTGCAGGCAGTAGTGTGATGGAGCTGCCCGCCACCAGCCCCGACAGGTGACCGTACACACCGCTTCCCAACTGCATGTTCCATGGCACCACGTCAGTACTTGAAATTGGCCATGTGAGTGTTATAACACGGAACTTGGTAACTTCAGGATTTTTTTCTGGAGAGCCAGTCCTTAAGCATTTACCAACACATTAATAAGCACAAAGTTTGGGGTCTACAGAAGATAGTCTAATTATAGACATGACATAAAGCTGGGGTGCCAAAGAACTACATACTGAGAATAAGAGGTCAGTAGAAAAACGCCTACTTCACAGAAGGAATCATCAAGGAAATGAAGTTGATGTTGAGGTGGGGTGGGTGTGGCAAAATATCCTCCCTGAAATTTAACCACAAGCCTACCCTCATGGAAGTTTCAGGACCCGAAACTCATACCACCTCTGTGGCCCACAACACTTTAAGTCAAAATTAAAAAGTGGTTCCAGTAGATAATATCCCCATGTTTCTGGGTGACTCAAATATAGATCCTTTCTGTGCAAACACACTTATCACTCAGTCCCTAAAATTAGCACAAGTAAAAAGTATTTGAGCTCACATTATAAAAAGAAAATAACACCCCCCAAAACAAGGCAGTACGAAACAACAAACAGCAAAATCAGACCTGCCGAAGTTTTATATATTTAAGCTAGGCATAAAACAGAAAACAAGTTAGATATATTTTTAAAAATAAAAGAGAGAACTATAAATATGAGAAAAGTATGAGAGTCTATTAAAATAGGAGAAAGAAAGACTTGAAAGAAATGAATGGAACTTGTAGAAATAGGAAATTAAATAATGGAAATAAAAAACTCAGTGAATAAATTAAACAGAATATTAGACACAGATTAAGAGAGAATTAGAAAAATCAGAAGGCAGATCTAAAGAAAGTACCCAGAATGCCACAAAAAGAGTCAAGGAAGTAGCAAATATGTAAAGGAGGTTAGAGATAGGATAGAATGATTGGGGGGGACACGTATGTGGTGAATCCATAAATAAAAGCATTGAAACGATAAATATTAAAGTAGAACACTAGCTACACGTGGGATAGAGTGCAGAATTGGGTCATGTGGGCATATAGGGTTTAAAACAGAGTGGCAACTTCTATCTGTGCAGACTGGCTGTGGAGGCACAGGTGTTCTTTTTTATTGTTGTTTTGTATACCTTTAAAATATTATAAATACTTGTTTTACATTGTCAATATTTGATAAAAACTGTTTTTAAAGTAGCTCTAAAGGAATGCTCCACAATGTTCACTGTAGTTGCATTTGAGTCATGAGACTATGAGTATTTTTATTTTCTCATCTTTTCAGATACTTTAAACATTTATTTCATAAAACTGTATTAAATTTTCAATAAAATATAATGATAAATGCACTTAAAAAAGGAAAGCATATGTTTTCCTAACATGATAAATGCCTTTGCATAAAATAGCAAATGCAGATGATCTTATTATCTAGGATTTTGTCTTTTATTTACAAATGGACAAGTTTTTAAAATCCTGTATTCTGAAGTAGAAAGACTCCTCTAGGTTCTGTTTTTTCTCTGGTGAGGATAAACATGGTATCAAGTTTCCAGTGAATTAAGGAAGCTTTTTAATTACTCTTTGGAACTTATGAGGGTTCTACACTGAATTACTTCTATTTCTTAATTATATTTAATAACAAATTAATTAGAGATCCGGGACTGGTAAAATTACAATAAGACTGTTGAGATTTAAAGATGTTCCAAGCAGAGCCTGTGGCGAAGATAAGATTGATTTAATTTTTGACTTAATGTGCGTATAGAAAGGGTTGGAATAAGGTCCACTGGTAAGAGAAGCAGTGATACTGGTGGATATTTAGAGATTTATTTGGGCTTCAACATATTTTTACTAACTAGTTGAATAATAATATCCAAAATAGGAAATAAAAACACTTGTTTAAAGTCCTGCATTTGACTTACTATAAAATTATAGTTCGTAAAATCATTTAAGGGAAAAAAGGAGATAATATTTTTAAAAAATCTTATTGGCAGTTGCTTCAGTTTTTCTTACATAAAAAAATAAGCCATCATGTCATATGCTTAAGGGTGAAAACTGTTTCCTCTCTTAAAAGTATAGCATAGCTTGGAATGTTTAAGTGGCCTTAATCATAAGTATTCTTTTGGTTTCCAGCCATATTTATTGAGGTATAATTATATACAGTAAAATACATAGATATTAAATGTAACGTTCAATCAAATTTAACAAATACATACACCTGTGTAATCGAAACACCTATATAAAAAACTTTTAAAGGTGGGGGTTAAATCTCTCCACTTTCTTGCCCTTTCCCCAATCTGTCCAGTAATGACTCAGTGAAGGCCTGTGGAAAAGATTTGACCAGGGAGAATAAATGGTGGATGGGGATCTAGGGGTTTCTGATTCATCACACCAGCCTTTACTCAGCCTTTAAAATGTGTTAAAAGCTCAGCCATTTTCTTCCTACCCTCTTTTGCGACAGCTTCCCCTCCTCCAGCTGTTCCCCCAAGGGTAGAGCGTCTGCACATCTCTTCTCTCGCTTTCCGAATTGCAGTTCATTAGGTTTCTTTGCATCATCACTCTTCTGTGCCCCAAAGTGGGGGGTGCGGGTGGCATGGATATGAATTTGTAAGTTATCCAGATTGTTCTTCCACCTTAACAGGTGGAAGCAATGCTTTCTTGCGACTTTCTATATCCTGCATGCAGGTTGGGCACAAAAGAGCCAGAATAAGTACTCAAATGACATAAGACTTTCTTAAATCTCTATTAAGTTCTTCAGATAAGCATGTCAATACTCCCGTCTCCAGGGAGGACTCTGATTACATTACCTTGGCTTTGACCTCAGGGCTCCTCAATCTCTTCTTGATGAAGTTACTTTCAAGATAACAGAAGTTTCACGTACCACTGTAGAGATTTCATCTATTGTAAGCGAACATTACCCTCTGCAAGCCCCTCAGGTGTGACTCTTTTCCCTCCCAGTGTCTCTCCACCACGCTATCCTGTCACTGAGGCTCCCTCCTCCAGTCTCGCTTGTTCTCCAGCTCACGGTGCACACTGCTAGGAGACGAGTCCTGGAGCACAGAACGGTAACTAGTTGTGAAGCCCTTCAACGGCTCCCACCAACACAGTCCACAATGCTCTTTATGATCTGGCTCTGCATTATATATACAACCTTTCTATTCTAGATCAAAAGACCTTAATCTTGTTTTGATCCAACAACTCTCTGTTTGGAAATCATTCTGTATAATGGCAGAAAAGTGAAGTCATGGTTTTCTTACTCCTCATTTTCTCCCCTCGATTGAGTTTCTCATTCTGGATTGTCATGGGTGCATCTTGGAACATTTGATTTATCACCACTCCTCTACAGAGGCAAATCCTGCAATGTCTGAGTTATCCAGTGTCTCGCGGGTCGCACACTGCATCTGCTCCTGTGCCTTTTTCTCCCCCTCATGAGGCCCCGAACCACAAATCCACAAGTTTTCAGTGTCCTATTCACACAAATATCTTTTGGTTACTTTTCCCTCTTACTTGAGTTGGAAGGAATCTATATGACTTTGTAAGATTCCTTTGTTTAGACATTTCTAATACACTCTCCAGTGCTATGGTGACATAAACATTTCTGCAAGGCTTGTCACCTTCCCAGAAAACCCTACAGAGCAGCAAGGTACAGATTTCTAATTTATATGGGGCTCTCCATTCTCCCTTGAAGTTCAGAGAATCTTTACTTTAGATGGGATGATAAAAAGTAATTCCTTTTCACCACATATTCTTCCAAATACCTCTGGCTTACTCTTGAATTATATCTTTTGAAACACAAAAGTCAAGACTCGACATCTTTGTTCTCTGTTTCTACTGAGGACAATCAGTTTCCTGTCTAATGACTTAAACACAGAAAAGGTGCATAGGGTAATAGAAAGTGATGCGAGGGAAAGAGGAAAAAATACCAGTTAATGTTTCAAAATACCTACCACATGAGCTTGTTTTTATCCTTTTCAAATTTAAAGTATTGGGGCCCACAGGAATAGCAAGAATAGAGGTAATGGCATTCTCTGAGAAACATCTCTCTGCTAGGAGTTATTTAAAGATGATGCTATTGAACCTCTATCAGTAAAGCATATATCTGGGTAGGTTTTCTCACTGAGGCTACATTCACCAGTGTCCCCAGTCCTGTGCCTCTGATCAGTAATACACAGCAGAGGGACAGGGGCCAACAGATAGGGGTGTAGCCCTACAATGGTACAGTCAACAGAACTAAATAATGATGTAGGATTCTCCTAAAAACCCAGATTACAAACTACCAGTTTCTTAGAGTGAAGGACACTGTAAAAAGTACTGACCATCCTACAACATTGCAAGATCATGCGTGCCAACTTTTTCTGGGCTTTCTTCTTCATGTTTCATTTGAAATCATTGGACTGGTAGGGATCAAGAGATACCCTCAAGACATGCCCCCGAAGGACAGGTCTTTCTTTCAAAGGATTAAAGGAAAGGACAACCACAACCCCTTGTTCAACATTTTTCTGACAGCAAATGACTTCCTTTAAAAAACAAAACAAAACCGTACAACTGCCAAAGAAAAGTTTTGACTATTAAGTTCTAAACAGATAGAAAGCAGTTATCAGCATGGTTTGTGGGGACAGCCTTATCATATTTGAAGGTCATTTAAGGAGCTTTCAAAGAGGCCGGTGTCGTACAAGAAGCAAAACACCCCAACAACAGCCCTTCAAAATATTTTAACATTTGTGAAGCTAAATATTATGATTTAAGTTGTAAAACTGACTACTTAGGACAAAAGACTAGAAGAACAAAAAGAAATCTCCATTTCTTTATCATTAAAAACTTTCTTAAGTGTGGTATATGGGGTTATGTTGCTTTGCTGAACATTCAGGGATCATTATTATGTCTATCAATTATTTATAGCAAACTATTCCAAAATCAGTGGCTTCAAAGAGCAACACCCATTAGTTCCTCAAGTTCTGAGGACTGGCTTGGTCATTCTCTGGTCTATGCCAGACAGGTCAGGGCTCTCTCGTGTCTGGTACTGGCAGGTTGATGCCCTTGGAGGGAGGGGAAGGCTCACTTATATGTATGGTATTATATGTATGGGAATGGCCATGGCCTCATTATATATTTTTTAAGATTTTATTTATTTATTTTTAGAGACAGGAGAGGGAGGGAGAAAGAGAGGGAGAGAAACATTGATGTGAGAGAGAAACATCAACTGGTTGCCTCTTGCATGCCCCCAGCACCAGGGACCTGGCCCGCAACCCAGGCATGTGCCCTGACCAGGAATTGAACCGGTGACCTTTCAGTTCACAGGCTAATGCTCAATCCACTGAGCCATACCAGCCAGGGCTACCATGGCTTCTAATTATCTATCAATCTAGCCTGGGCTCATGAGCTTGAAGGAAGAATTTTCAGCATCAGGAGAGGCCAAGTCCCAGTGAACAAGACCTATTCCAGCATCCCTGTGCATCATGTTTGCTAATGATCCATTGGCCAAAGCAAGTCATATGCCCAGTCAAACCTTCTGCAGGGATATAAAAATATATTCCAAGTGTAAAAGGGCTGAAATTCTAACTAGGGTTCAGATAAAAACTCAGATTCAGTGTTGGGTATCTCATTTGGTCCCAATGGTGTAGTAACAGAGCATACTTCTTAATGGTAAGGGGCATGCAGTGAGAGAGAGAAATTCATGGCCACAACGCTGTCTCCTACACCGTGCATCTTTGCTTATAGTATAGAGGCAATGATCACAGCTGTATTTGAGTTGGAAAGGTCAAAAGCAGTTTACTATAGGAGATTTTAGACACATCCTTTTTTCTTTTACCTTGCTTTTTCTACTGAACAGAAAGTGAGCAAGTCCTAAGGATTTACAATTCAACACATTAGCACAAAATGAAGAAACATGCGTAACCTAACATCTAGGCCTGGAAACTGAACAACACGAGCACTCCAGGAGTCCCATTTATCCCTTCTCCCACCATCACCCCACCCTCCTCCCACATGTAACCACTACTCTGACTACAGCAGCTTTGCCTGTTTTCCTACTTACTGTAGTTGGGCTCATTTAGTGTGTCTTCCTTTGGGTCTGACTTCTCTTGTTCAACATATGCTCATTAGATTTATTTATGTTGTTGCATATAGCTATAGTTTTATTGTTTATTTTTTGTAAAGTATTTTATTGCATGAATAAAACACAAACTTATTTATCCATTCTACTATTGATGCACATCTGGGTTGTTTCCAATTTTGGCTATTAAGAATAATGCTACTCTGAAAATTCTTGTACATGTCTTTTGGTGCTTATTTGTACATATTTCTGTTGAGAAGAAAGAAGATTGAAAATGTTTGCAGTTTCTGACTGTTCAGGTACCTATAGGTACCCAACGTTTTTTTTGTTCAGCTTTATTGAGGTATAATTGACAAATAAATTGTAAGATATTTAAAGTGTACAAAGTGATGATCTGATATATGTATGTATACATTGTGATATATAGGTATGTCTATCACCTCACATATTTATCCTTTTTTAGAGAAAGCATTTAAGTTCTTTTTTCCAAGATATTCAACATTTTTATTTTAGTATTTTATCTTTCACTTTATTTTTATTGTTGACACTATTATAGGTATTCCCATTCCCTGCCTCCAACCTTTGCCCAGCCCAACCTGCTTCCCTCTGGCCATCACCAGTTGTCTGTGTCTATGGGTTATGCATATATGTATATATATATTTTTTGCTAATCCCTTCACCTTCTTTCATCCAGTGCCCCCTCCTTCTCTTAGCAAATTTCAATTATACAGCCGTATCGACTATCATCAACCATGTGATACATTAGATCCTCAGATCTAATACATTACATTCATTACATTAGATCTAATACATTAGATCCTCAGACACATTAGATCCTGTAACTGGAAGTTTGTGCTCTTCCACCAAGCTGCCCCTATTCCACATGCAGTGCACCACTCTTCTCCTGGGCGCCCAGCAGTGGAATTGCTGGCTCATAGGCAACATGTATATTCAACTTCAGCTAATACTGTCAAACAATTTTCTAAACTGAGTTCACTCATTTATACTCCCACCACTTTTATTCATTTTTTTTCCTTTAACACAGTTATAAATATATTTTATTTTCATTTTGGTGTCCTAGGCTTTAAGGTAATGCGTTCTTGCCTTCTACTTTCTCTAACTGTACCATAAAATACTTACATTTAGACTTCAACTGAGTTAATAGTAGTTGATCCTGCATTTAAACTTTCATAAAATCCCAAGAATCTCAAAGTATATTGAATAATTCTGCTCAGCAATAAACTACAATTATCTATTTCTTCATTCATTTGTCAAATGCTTATGGAGCACCTACAAGAGGTTTCAGATTTGAACCTGGGGATGCAAAGGAATGTGAAATTGAACTTCTAACCTTCAAGAAGTATCTACATAATAATCGACAAAGGGGGCAGCAACATAAAATGGAGTAACAATAGCCTCTTCAACAAATGGTGTTGGGAGAACTGGACAGCTACATGGAAAAAAATGAAACTCAAGCACCAGCTTACACCAAAGACAAAAATAAATTCAAGGTGGATAAAAGATTTAAATATAAGCCATGATACCATTAAAGTCCTAGAGGAGAACATAGGCAGGAAAATCTCAGATATTGCACGCAGAAACATTTTTATTGATATGTCCCCTAGAGCAAGCAACATAAAGGGAAGAATAAACAAATGGGATCTCATCAAAATAAAAAGCTTCTGCACAGCTAAAGAAAACAGTATTAAAATAAAAAGAGAACCAACTGTATGGGAAAACATATTTGCCAATGATACCACAGACAAGGGCTTGATCTCCAAGATATATAAAGAACTTACAGGACTCCACGCGAAGAAGACAAGAAACCCAGTTAAAAAATGGGCAAAAGACTTGAACAGACACTTCTCCAAGGACGACATACAGAGGATCCAGAGACACATGAAACGATGCTCAGTATTGCTAGCTATCAGAGAGATGCAAATTAAAACCACAATGAGATACCACTTTACACCAGTCAGAATGGCCATCATAAACAAAGCAACAAACAATTAGTGGTGGAGAGGTTGTAGAAAAAAGGGGACCCTAGTGCACTGTTGGTGGGAATGCAGACTGGTACAACCATTATGGAAAACAGCATGGAATTTTCTCAGAAAACTACAAATGGATCTGCCTTTTGACCCAGCAATTCCACTGCTAGGATTATATCCTAAGAACCCTGAAACACCAATCCAAAAGAACCTATGCACCCCAATGTTCATAGCAGCACAATTTACAATAGCCAAGTGTTAGAAGCAACCTAGGTGCCCATAAGTAAATGGATGGATCAAAAAACTATGGTACATTTACACGATGGAATTCTATGCAGCAGAGAGAAAGAAGGAGCTCCTACCCTTTGCGACAGCATGGATGGAACTGGAAAGTATTATGCTAAGCGAAATAAGCCAGGTAGTGAAAGACAAATACCATATGATCTCGCCTTTAACAGGAACCTAAACAACAAGAGAAACAAACAAGCAAAATATAACCAAAGACACTGAAATAGAGAACAGGCTGACAGGGACCAGAGGGAAGAGGGAAGGGAATTTCAGGGGAGAAGGGGAAGGGTTTACAGGAACAAGTATAAAAGTCAAACGGACAAAAAATAGGGGGGGTGGGAATAGGAGGGAGGTGGGGAGGGCTGGGGGTGGGCTGGGATTGGAGTAAAGGACAGAAAACTGTACTTGAACAACAATTAAAATTAAAAAAAGCAGTATCTACAGCAGTAAATGGCCCATCGGTAACTGTGCTCATGTCCTCTGCACTCGCTTCAGCAGTACCTGCCTGCAGCCGAAGCTGGCGATGCAGCATGTCTTATTAATGGCAAACACAATTTCCCCTCCTCTGCTTTCCCTCTTTGGATAAATATCCATAGAAGTTTTATTTTCTCCTTTTTTTGGACAAAAATAGTATTAATGACACAAAATTGTTCTCAAAACTTAAGGAATTGTGACAATATATACTTTTCATATTTTCCCTATGTTTCAAGGAACAGTCTTTGCATGTATTTGTATATAAGGGGATTTTCAGACTATGTTTATTTTGTATCAGATGATTAAAAATGTTCAGTGTTCTTACTGTTCAGTATTGTATATTGTAAATGACCAGAATACATTGGTTGTTAAGGCAATGTGCTCAAGTATTTTGTGTCTTTTTATTTTTCATTTTTCTCTTTCACAATTTATTTTTATTTAATTTTTTATTGTATTTTTTTCATTACCAAGTATTTTGTGGTTTTAAGGAAGTATTCCTATTCCCAAAGTAGCTTCAGTTAATCATTTTCTCTGGTAGTATGAAACTGATTTTTGTTTGTGAATTCTTGCATCTGTGTATTACAATATATTATATTTCAAACTCTGAGGAGAGTGCTTTAGGAGAAAAGAGGTTCTCCATTTTTTTAAATGGAGTATTAATAATAAAATTAATCCACTTAAAATTAACCTCTAATTTAAAAGGACATAAGAGCCACTGAAGTTCCTTTGTTGTAATTTTTTCACAGGCCATCCTTATTGGGTCCATATTTATTTCCCTCTATCATCTAAGAGCTGCAAGAAAAAGTACATAAGCGAAGGTCTAGTAAGATAAGAATAGCTGTCCCTAACAGCCAATGATTCCAACAACCTGTCCATCAACAGGAATCGCCCTGAATTGGTACAGGCTTTTTTTGTCTAAGTGGTAGAAATCCAAATCAAAGTGGCTTAAGTAGAAAAGTGTCATTAAACTGAGAGGTCTAGCTTCAGTGAATTCAATTCAGGAACTCAAACAAAATTTTTAGGACCCACCCTCCCTCTCCAACTGGGCTGTTTCCTTTTGGGTGGCTCTGATCCTCTCTGCTGCAGATTATTAGCTTTTTCCACAGTAGATGCTTCAGCTGCAATGAACACACTTGTCGGTCTGTGTGCCCTTAGATGTGGCCCTGTGCTTCATGCCCAGGATTGAGAAACTACTGGGGAAGGACTCTGAGTGGCCCTGATTAGGTCACATGCATGCTCCCGAACCAATGACCTGGCCCAGGGGGACCAGGTACTATGTATGGCCAGGCCAGGGAGTTCTTTACTTGGCAGGTTCATCAGAATGATCTGCCCAGAGAGGAGAAATCATCCTCTGACAAAAACAGCAAATGTTCAGTACAACCCTCACAGGGTCTTCACGTGTATTGGTCGTAAGAATAGTGTTAGGGAAGGGAGGATACCTGGTTAAGCCAAACAAGGTACTCTGTAAAGCATGGGACTCATAAGGACTCCTAATTCATAGCAGAGATACTTGCTGTCTAGGATGGAAGTGAGCTCACAGCAGATACAATCCCATTTGCCCAGTCTTTTAGGTCTCGTAATGCATGAAGTTACTCATTAAATGGCTAGTTTATTCACTTTAATAATCACTGACTGTCCCTGAAGTGTTAAATCAAAAATTAAGGTGTTTGGATAGTGAATAATCTAATTATCTAACATAGGATTAAAAATACTATAATAGTCTCAGCTGGTTGTTTTCCATTTCTAAAATGAGTTGGTTATAATAAACAGCTACAGTGAGAAACCAAAACCTGTATGGGATAGTTATATTATTATATATTATATATATTTAATATTATGTATTATATTAAAATCTATCTCTTAAAACGTTGACCAGCATGTCTCCCCTGGAATGTCCAAATATTTTGTCAAACAAAAGGCATTAGGATGTTGCCGTCCACCACTCTATTAAAGGATGAGTCCTTAATAAAAATAAAAGCCTCGCCCTCACACAAACAGGAGGACAGTATAAGTCACTGCTTTACATGAGTGGACACAGTGATGTTCCCAGAACAAGCACTATTACTGCAGAGCACTAAAGAGTACTTTCTAAGCACTAGTATGGCAGTGGTAATCAACTAGGAGCACTTCTGCCTCCAAAGGCATATTTGGCAATGTATGGACACAGTGTTTGATCATCAGGACTAAAAGGCTGGTGCTACTGGCATCTAGCAGGTAAGGTCAGGGATGCTGCTAAACATTCTGCAGTGTGGGCAAGAGTCCCCCACAATGAAGAATTACCTGCACCAAAATGTCAATGGTGCTGAAATGAACACACCCTGGTCTATAGCAAGGTGCAAGCAGAAAGACAATGTTTTAGACACAACTCTTGCCACTGATAAATGCATCATCTATTTGGGGGAGGGTAAGATAAAAAAATAACAGTGAGCTCTCTGTACAATTTGTAAGTACTAATAACAAGGCATTCATCACGTGTGCCCTGCATGGCATCAGGTGCTACAGAAGTGCCACTGTTGGGTTCTACATCAGAGCACCCTTCATATTAGCCAGGTAGACGTGAAAGATTTGAACGATTTGGACAAGCAACAAGGAAAGGATATTTTGTGTAGAGGGTAAGAGGGAGGTAGAAATCCAGAGATGAGAGAGAGCAGTGTCTTTTCAGAGCAGTTAAATAACCAGCCTGGCTCCAGCAGGATTCTCGCGGTGAAAAACTCAAGAAAAAATGCTTTCACTTGTCACGTGAAATAACGTGGCCAAGGGAGTCCTGGCTTTGGCGCGTTTAAGCTAGGCAGGTTGAGAGCTGTAAAACTGGGATTCCTCTTACCTTACAGCTGTTGCTAGAAAATCTAGGTACTCTAAAATGCCTGCTACACAGTAGTATTCAAAGGCTGGCAGCTCCTAGAACAAATATTAAGAGAGACAGGTTGAAGTTGAACTTTAAAAAACAGGGTGTGGATTTACGTTTCTCCCACGGGCTAGAGGAGTCATTGGACCTCAGTGTGTAAGGGAGTGACAGGAGGAAAATAAACGTTCCGATTAGTCTGAGTCTGGGTGGATACTACACGGGTGGTCATTGCACAATTCTTTTGGCTTATCTGAATAGCTAACATTTTTTCAGAGTGCCATTTTTTTTCTTAACTTTCTGTTTTCCCCCTGGTAAGAATTTAGGCTCCATGAAAAACAAGTCCTCTGTGTGATCACTGTTATATCCTCAGAACAGCACCTGGCACACAGTAGATGATCACTAAACAACTGTCAAAGTCCAGCCACAAAAGAAAAAGGGCCAGAACCATGCAGTGAGTTTGGGTGGGAAGATGGAAACATATACCAAAGATTCCCAAAAGCAGTATTGATAGAATTTGGTGATTTGGGGATAGACAAACAGCTTTGAAAACTCAAAAGTGATGGGAAATTGGTGGACTCAGTTCTAGTTAATTTAGAAAACATGCTGATTTGAGCAAAAATAAATTGTATTTTGAATACATTCCGTGCAGAACTAAAACTTGACAGAAATTTTACAGTTCAGCTACAGGAGACTGCTGAGGTTAGCAAAGCAAGGAAATTTTCTCTAGAGAGATGAAGGGTCTTGTGCTTCTAGTATAATAAAGTGCAGAAGTGAAAAAATGATTTTCTTTGTATAACAAAGAGTGTCACTTCAAAATTAAGTAATAGTTTTGGATGATCTAGACAAACTAGTTATTCGAAAGTGTATTTACCTGTAGATATCATTTTTTAGACTATAGAATTTTGGGCTGCTTTACATTAAAAGAATCATTGTCTACATTTAAAAATCAGAATGTACATAACAATTCTGATTCTTTAATTTTCTTGGAAACCGGCAGATTTATCAGCGTTCAGCCCTCCTTTCTGCAGGGACCACCGGATGGAGCTGAGGAACGCTGGCTGCCTTCACCTGACTCTAACACACTGCCCAATTCAACGGGCCTCATTTGCATTGGCCACCTGGCCCCTCCGGGGGTTCGAGCTTGCATTTCCTGGTCTAGTGGCACTGTGTCTGCTTTAATGACAGTAACAATAATCGCTCACTGAGCACTTAGTTCCAGGCCCTGTTCTAAGAAAGCCACAGAGATCATTCACTACTTGAGGGAGTTACTATTAATAATACCATTTTACAGATGAGAAAACAGACAAGGAAGTTCAAGGACCTGCCCAAAAGTCATCAGCCAGCAAGTGGGATAGGTGAGATAAAAACCCAGTCAAACGTAAACGTGCAGTCAGCCCCAAAATATTCAAATTAAATGGTAATAAATTATCGTGTATGAATCTGAGTCTATTTCTAAAAGCAAGCAGCTCCACTTCAGTCACAGACTGGGGCTTTTCTGCAGTGCGCCTGTGTACAGACATGCACACCCGTGTGACTCTGAGGAGTTATCTTCTTTCTTCTACCTTGCGTTCTTCTGGCCTAGGTTGAGTTCCATCTCTCTTCAGAAGCCGTGGCCTTTACATGGTGGGGAGAAGTGTGGTCGTGGTAGAGACCAGTCCTCACTTTCATCTGCAGAAAACATACAATGCATAGATGGGACTAACTTCGGGAAATACATGTTCTAACTTAAGAGATGCAATGTACTCAAAGGTTTTTAAGGATTTAAAAGGAAACATGTGGGTGGGTATAAATGGAAGTTGTAGAGCATATCCAAGTCTGAGGGTATACAAGAGCTCAGAATAAAAACAGTCAAGAAAACCACTGAGAAGTGTTTCAGTTAGGGTTTGGAAGTGCGATGTGAAGATGTGTATGTTAAATGAACAGCTTTCCTAGAGGTCACCCTGGGCACTCTGGGCTCTCTCCTAAATTCTCAGTGGGTGTAAAGTTTGCTTGACTGAAGAAACTTGCAGTGGAATAAACCTGGAACAGAATGAGAGAATCTGAAAGATCAGAGAGTATGTGCCTACCTCAAAAAGAGTGAGAACTGGGGGAGGAAAACATCTGGATTCTAAAAATGTTGATGCTGGAAAGCATAAAAGTATGAGGTAGGCATGAATTAGCAAAAAAACACATCAGCTGACTCAAGATGCAAATGGCATAAACAAATTATTGAAGTCAAGAATCAAAACTTCACTCATAACTATTGCAGAGAACCAAAACTTTTTTCTCCCTTTCTGACAGCACACTTGGGAAATGTGAAAGCATGAAAATCATGAGTGTAAGAAGCGGTTGCCTTGAGCTAAATGAAGATACTCGTATACATCTGGGGAGGCAAGTGATGGAGGATTACTCTTTGTCAAAGTGATTCCAGAAAAATCCATTCATTCTCTGAGCTATCTTAATGTCTCCCCCACCTTTTTTTTTTTACAAAGTGCTGTTTCCAGTGGGATGAAACAAAGCAATCCTAATGAGTTGGTCAATGAGCTTGAATTTTGTTCTAAGTCTTTGTTGCATACCGGGAAAAAAACAAAACTAATGTTTACTGAATTACCCACTCTGTGCTACATACAATTCCAGGCCTGACTGCATTACTTCACTAAAATTATTACTGCTACTGTGTAGGGTGGGCACAATAAATACAGGGGTAGGCAAATGTAGGTTTATAGTCATTCATATGGAAAACAATAAGAATAAACTTTCACATACTCACAGCTATATTATTATTTTACTTCTCACATGCACAATGGTAAACCTACATTTTGCCCACCTCTGCACTTTTTAAAAATCCTTACCTGAGGATATGTCTTTATTGATTTTTAGGGGTGGGGAGCAGTAGACAGAGGGTGAGAGAAAGAGTTATCAGTTGCCCCTTATGTGCCCCAACTAGGGGTCAAACCCCCAACCTAGGTATATTCCCTGACTAGGTACTGAACCCGCAACACTCTGGTGTATGGGATGATGACACTCCAACAGAGCCAGCCGGCCAGGGGCCCACCTGTACTTTAAAGATGAATGTGAAGGTCAGAGAGGTGAAATAATATGCCCAAGTTCACACACCTGTATGTGGCAGAGCTGGAACTCTAACTTTCAATCTTCTCTCCATCCCCCAGTTGTGCTCTGGAATGATGCTGATCTGGGGGAAAACCTGGTCTACTTCTTACCAGCTTTGAGGTTTGAGCCCAATTAACCTCTATGGACTTCAGTCTCCTCTTCTGTAATGTGAGGGGACAATGCCACATTTCATAGGGTTGTTTTGCAAACATTTAATTAGTTTATTTATTTATTCATCCATTCAAATGATGGACCACAGAACAAGGGAAGTACAGAAAAGGGGGGGCGGTAACTGATGAAAACAAAGTCAATAGATCTGAAGTTTTGATAACATGAGAAAGAGTCCGAGGGTAGCAGTACTAAAGCCGGTGAGCTGGATGGGGAGTGGTCAAAATGTGATGCTTACAGGGGAGCTTTCAGAGGTGGTATAGATTGTGAAGTCAACATACAGGAGGTAACCCTGGGAGTAAGTGGCTAAGAATGTAGTAGGAATAGAGAAACCTTGGAGGCAAGGAAGTTGAGAAACTGAAAAAGAATGAGAAGGGTATGCAAAATATCTGGAACTCAGCTGATCCTTTAGAATGCTAATCCTGAAAAGTAAAAAATTAGAAATGCAGGCAACCTGTTTCTTGTCTGCATATTAAAAGGACTGAAGTGAAAAAGCTGCCCGACTGGAGGCCAGCGCATGTGAACACATCACGTTTGATCACTGGAGGCTGTGGAAATGCGTCACGAAGGCAGAAGGGTGCCGTTCTGCGCTCTACCGCCCAGTCCCTGTGTCCTGACACGAGTCACTCACACTCAAACACTTCTGCCTGAAGGTAGGTAGGTGTCCTGTTAACTGCTTTTGTTAACAGTAACAACAGTGAGGAGCAAAAAGCCCAAATAAGTGGGATGCGGGGAGGGCAGGAGGACTGGAGGAGGAGAGGATGCTTCTTTATTTACATGGAATTTCTTTTTGCTTATACTCAAGCTTTTAAACAACAAAAACAGAAAACATTTTGAATCAAGAGTATGCCTGAAAGTCAGACATGAAGATGGTGGTCCCATTATTCTTTAACCCAGATATGGGTTAAAATGGATTTTACAAACTTTTAAATAAGTGAACGAGCACAAGTAGTCTATTAAGAAGTAGGGTTAAATGTCAACAAATCTAAAATTTCAGTGGCAATGTTTTATTTAAAAAGTGATAAATAATATGGTCACATAATATTTGGTGAGAGTTACAATGATGGAAACTCTTAAAAATTCTTATAAAAACTGGAATTATTTCAGTTAGGTTGTTCACATTTCTCATGACTGTGTGTTTTCCAATTTTGTATTAATGCAAATAAAAAATTAAAAATATAATTCACCAACAATAACTTCAAGGCTGAGAAAAAGCACTAGTCACAAAGAATTTCAATTAAACATTAATTTAGCAGTCCAGAAAGAAGAAATGTTATAAATGAGAGAAGTTTTCATTATAAATAATATAGCCAGGTATCTGTTTAAAGACTAAAATACACCCAACTTCACCAAAACACTTGTCAAAAACAATCATATATACCTCTTTTGTTCAAGACAAAACATGAAACTTGAAATAATAGCTCTATTTTAAAAAAAAAAAAAAAGTGACTTCCAAAGAAGGTTCATAGCATCTCATTCACAAAGCAAAAATGTTACACTGAAACAGTTCACTTATTTTGGTCTTCAGTTACAAATAAAAAGCTAGTAATAATTAATTATAATAGTTCTATGAAAACTGGAAACATTACCATCAGAAAAAAAATTGTCAATGAAAAAAAATCACTGATTCAGTAAATGTATTTAATCATTTTATTAACAAAATATATGCAAGAATTACATCCCTCTCCAGTGAAACTTTTCTCTTCAAATAATTTTATATGGAGGGCCTTGAAATGTATCAATTATATAAACCATGTTAAGATGAAAACATTTTTTAAATGTACAATACAAACCAGTACTTTATACAAGAATTCTTATGAAGTTCATTAATCAATGTAAAAAATAATTTGTTTGGACTGAATATAAGGCATGTTGAGTTTCTGTAACTTTGTGTAGTTATTTTTTTTGCTTTCTTGGAGACTCTTCTCTTCGCCGGTCCTGATTTCTCTTTGATTCTCTGGATTGTTCAGAGTATCTGCTAGATTTTTCCCATCGCCTATCGGCACCATTCTGATACTTATCTTCATCGCTTCTAGAGTCTGAATGTTTTCTATTCTTTTCTCTTGATTTTGATCTGTCTTTTCTTCTAAAATTTTCACTGTCCTTATTTCGGTGTCTATGCTCATTTTCAGAAAAAGAATCTCTTCTTTCTCCTCTCTTCTTTTTGGGATCGCCATACTTATTTTCCACATCTAGGTGCATTTCTTGGTCTCTGTCATTCGTGACTCTACTGTAACTATTTCGTTCAGAAGGAACGCCTCTGTCTGAAGTGTATTTTGTTATGGGATCCCTCCAATTTGCATCCCTTGAATTTTTATCTCTGAGTTTTTCTGACCTTCTTTCTCTTTCAGTCCTTGTTTCTTGGTGCCTTGGCTCTGACCTTCTTTCATCTTGTTTCCTATCATTTACTTGTTGTTTCCTGATCAATTTATCTACGTCTTTACTTCTGGCGTTGCCTTGTCCCTTCTTTCTTGTGTCTTTAGCTGCACATGTAAAGTAAAACACAGTTAGCTTTAATTTCATAATTTAACAAACACATTTATTAATATAATGCGGGTTTACTAATTCAGATAAACTGGATTAAACTCACTGAATAAAAAGTCTGACAGAACATCGCACAAAAATTTTAAGAGTATGCAATATCAGTCACCAAAGTACTGTTTTGATCTTTAGACTCAAAACAGTTAACGGAAACTTTTAACTACAGCAAATGTTGTAAAATCTTTTACGAAGTGACTAAAATACATTTCCACTTACAAATTTTATTCAAAAACAGGAATTCCAGTCCATGTGCATTATGTCCTATGAAATATTACATCAGTTCTGGTACATAATCAAAATACAATGATCACACACACCAGCAACATCACTTCCCACAGGTGAGAGGGAGTGGGACAGCTGCGTTTGCTTAACAGCATAAACAGATATATTGCAAATAAAAGTTGCTTCCTACAAAACAGCAGTTTTCTTCTAGTGCTGTTAGAGGATTTCGACTGTACCACCATGAGAAGCCATGGTAAGATACCATCACAGGCTTTATAAGAGCCACTAAGGCTTGATTTCTGAGAAAACTCTTCAAAAAAGGCCTTGAACAATTTAATTTTATTGATAGAATCACAAAGATAAATATTAAATAATTACATTGCAATAACATCATTTTCAGCTATAAAACAAATTTAATTGCTTTATTTGTGTAATTTAGTTTGGATATGTAAGTCAAAGGTGCTAAAATGACCAAAATTTCTGTCACATTCATATGTGCACAGAAAAAAGAAAATAAGGTACAACACTACATTATTCTCATCCTACCTCCACCAACATCTCACTGTACCAACCTGTCTTTCCCCTGCCAAATGCCTACCCTTGAACAGTCAGTGGGTTTGCCACTAAGGACTTCTCTGTTCCCAACAAGCAGCGCAGCTGAACTGCAGGTACCCAAGCAGAAACCATCTGGCTCTGTGCTAGCTCAACGTCTCTGACACTGCTCCACGCCGCTCAGTGGTCTGCCGACACTAAAGCCCATGCCATATAATAATATGCCATCTCCTCTCTCCTTTGGTGTCTACTTTGTAATTTTCCAATTTGGGGGCAGTTCATACTGCTTTCATGCTATTTAACTTTTTTATTTAATATTTTATTGATAAAACGGAAAGCTCTCTACTGAAATTGTATGAGACAAATTAATTTTGAATCAGCAAAGCCTCCTTATTGTAGCAATTCATGCTGTGTTGTCATCTGTTCTCAAAACAGATCATGAAATAACAAATTCTTCAGAATTAAAAAAGGTGAATGTTAAATGCACAATGCTAGCATATTTCAATTCAAGAAGAAAACATCCATTAGAGCAAATGGAACCTTGCTCTAATGATATAAAACACTGAGAGTCCCACAGATCTGTCTGCCACATAGTATGAAAAACACTTCAAAGTGTAACAACCCAGGGAATAAGAATAAAAAGACCAGGCTTCCAACCTTCTGAGACTACAGGAAAAAGTGCTCCCTCTCTGACATATGCATTAAAAAAGTAATATGCATTTTATACAATTAGATTAGCTCTAATTCTGACTAAAATCCTATAATGAAAGAAAGCAGAGCTGACCTTGCAGAAAACAACACAGACCTTTTCAGAAAATGGGACATTTGAAAAAAATCTTTTACTATAGCACTTCCAGTTCCCAAGCAGAATAGAGAAGGCTGTGAAGACCAGTGTTCTTGTCAAAAAAAAATTAGAAATGCTGGACATAAATTTCAATCTTTTACTTAAGGATGATGAAGATCTTGAACAACCTGAGATGCTATAAAGGCCGGCTGTGCTCAGGAAAAGGACAGGGTTCTGTCCAAAGAACACAGGAGTCAACTTCAAGGAACTCCTAATCGCCGAGGCTGAAATGATCTGAACAAACTGAATGACAGTACTGGACTTTAATCCACAGGATAAGATAAACATCCATGTAGCCACACTAATAAAATGTATAGTTAAATTATTAAATAAATGGGAGGAAGGGACAACTCTTTCTTACAGAAGAAATTCAATTACTGAATGCAGAAAAAAGAGAGAAATAGAAAAAAATCATCATTTAGCAAACACCACAGAAATAAGTGTTCCAAAGATAAATGCTAAAACTAGAGAAGAAAAGTTAAAGAGGAGATTTGCATAGTATCAAGTTATCTCCCTATCAGATCCAGGTTACAGAGAAAAACCTTTCTATGAAGAAATCCAGCAGACATTACCTTAACTAAGTTATCAAAGTTAACGTCACCAATATCTAAGAACACATCACTTCTACGCCCTAGCCAAAAATGCATAAACCCATTCTAATTACGAGAAAATGTCAGACATGTCTCTATACTGAAGGACATTCTACAAAATAAGTGGCCACAGGACTTCAAGTGTCAAAGCCATTAGGAAAGCCTGAGAGGAACTATCACAGATTGTAGACGACTAAGGAGAAATATAATTAAATGTCTAATAGCATCCTGGAACAAGAAAGAGAACATTATATATTATTAGTGAAAAAAACTGTGAAATGCAAAATTATTAAGATCTGCTGTTTGGTTAATTGTATTGTTCTAGTGTTAATTTCCAGGTTTTGATACATGAACTATGGTTATGTAACATGCTAACATTAGGCAAAGTTGGGTGAGGGCTATGGGAATTCTCTGTACTATTTTTGCAACCTTTTATAAGTGGAAAATTAGTTCAAAATAAAAAGTAAAAAAGTCAAGGCATCAGAGAGCTGGTGAAAGAATAAGGACTAGAAGAGTCCAGACTCAAGAAACAGCAGAAATGGAGAGAGGTAAACTGACGTTCTACAGCCACTTTCTCCCGGCGAGCATCTGCTGATCCCAGCTGCTGCTGAAGGAGACCAGCAGAGCTCTGGCAGCCACAGGGAGACAAGAATATATGTGACAAAGGATATACATCCAAAATACAGAAAAACTCCCACAAATCAACAGAAAAAATACTAAAAAAAATTGAGCAAAGACTTGAACAGCCACTTAACAAAAAGAAAATTTCTAAATAATCAATAATAAATAAAATGGTGCTCAACTTCCTTAGTGATCAAGGAAATACAAATTAAAACCACAACACAATGCCTTTTCACACTGACCATGGCTAAAATGAAAAGATGGTCCAGTGAAGTGGTAGTGAGGCCAGACTCTAAGGGGAACTCTCAAACCCGGCTGATGGGGACGTAAGCTGGAATAACCACTTGGCAAACTGTTTGGCAGTATCTTCTAAAGCTAAATATCCATACAACCTAAAACTCAGTAAGTCCACCTCTAGGTAATACATGTGTAACAGAAATGCATATGTATCCAGGCCCAAAAGATATGTACAAGAGTATTCACTGGAACAAGAATTACCTCTAAATTACCATTAACTAAAAAGGATGTTAAATATACTGAGGTATATTCATGTAGTAGAAAACTATTCAGCAAGAAAAATAAATGAACTATAAATGCAATAATATGGATGAATTTAACTAAATAATTTTGAAAGACAAGCCAGACATAAAGGAGCTCATAGTACATAATTATAACGTTAAAAAAGACAAAACTAATTCATGGAATTATGAATCACAACAGTAGCTGCTCTGAGGCCGTGCAAAGGAGCAGTGGCAGTAACTGGGAGAGGGAACAAGGACTCCTAAGGAACTGGTCACTCTTTTCTGGGTGCTGGCTGCACGGTGTGTTCTCTCTGCGCCACTGTACACCGATGAACACCGATGAGATATGCACTGAGTGTGTGATACATGTCAGAACTACCATAAAGCTTCCCTATTAAAAGTAAAAACCAAAATTTCTTAAAATATGAACATCAGGAAGCTCCTATAGACTAGATTACAGACATTATGAATGGTATGAAATATCTTCACTTCTATGAAAGGCTTCCAAAAGGTAATCTTCGCATTGTAAATGTTACAATTTGCCATAGACTGCAATAGTGATAGATGATCATTTATATTATTAATTGTGGCTTTTAAACAACTGAACTCTAAAATCAGAAAAAAGTCAAATTATTTGTTTCTTTCATTGTAAACATCACCAGCAATACACTGACTAGAAAAGAGCAGGACGGATTACGAGTTGCAATACCTGAGGCAGAGCTCTGACTGCTGGCAGACGAAGACTCGCTCTCCTCGCTGGAAGACTCTGAACTGCTGTCACTGCTGTCCGAGTCAGAAGCTGAGGAGTCGGACCCTGCAGAGGAGGATGCGGACGAGGAAGAGGATTTATCGGGCTCAACTTCTGGTTTCTGCGGCACAATAACCTTTGGTGTATTTTTCAGATGCTCACGTAATTCATCCCTAATTAAAAAATAATACGTTAGATTTTGTTTAGAAGGCAATTCTGAGATAATTTTGTAAATTGAAAATAAAATTCTGAAAATAATTCTTACGTTAAACCTCCAAGACCTATAGAAGTAAAAAAGTTGATGGCAAACCGAGTGTTTCTGGGATTATCTCGGGGTAATAACCCTTCAAAGAATGGCTGTAGGGTTCTAAAAGAAAAGAAAATGAACAAAACAAAACAGATTGCTTAAAGATAAAATTCTTTGCTTACAGGCAAAGTTCTCATACTGTCACTGTTCAGATTTTCTATGTACTAAATTAGTAAATAAAATACAACCAAGTAAATGATTTATATAATTTATTAGGTTAGGCTACATGGTATCTAAGTGAAGTGAGTAGGGTCCATTCTTTACTAAGCTTGATTTAGATAATTATACAACAGAGGTTTTTATCAACTTTTTTATACACATGCCACACACACACAGAGAATAGATATATGTATATAACATACACAAACATGTGCATATATCTGAATATATATTCAGAAAGGTAAAAAAATACTCCTTGATTGTGTGTGTGTATATATACATACATATTCACACATACATGCATGCAAAGACAACCCTGTGCAAGGCACTGCGGGAGGGGAAAGTAAAAAAATCAACAAAAGGTAGAAATCATGTTTACTGAATGCATACAATTATTATTTATTAGGCGGGGAACAAAAAAACATTAACAACATAATGTGGTTTTGAGTGTCATTGTGAATGAGTAACCAGCAGAGTCAAAAAACTGTTTCATAGAAAAAGGTGACAAGTGATTGAGAATGATTACGAGTTTGCTGGACAGAACAAGAGAGGGATCTCCAGCTCTGGAAATGGAAGTAAAGAGGCAAGAATGAGCCAGACCTGCTTAACGAGTTGGGCAATGCTGCGGTGGCTAGAGCGCAACTGCCTGGAGTGGGCTTTACTAGGTGAGCCTCTTAAAGTGGGCAGGGACCAAAACGTAAGTTTATAAAGCTAAGGAAACTGGATGGGGTAGCACAGAGACAGCATGGAGAACCCAGGACAGACCTCTGGTACACACTGGAGAGGCAGGCCGAGGAGAAGGTAGGGACTGGGGAGAGTAAGGGAGAATGAAGAAAGTGAGGAGCCATGGTGAGCAAGTGGTCAACTGTGTAAGTGAGGTCGAGAATTCAAGGGGCATGAGGACTGAGAAAGACTACTTGATTTGTTTGACAAGCAGTCACCAAGAGATTTGAAAAGATAACTTTAGTAATGTGAATGGAGTAGAAGCCAATATGAGTGGCAATGGGTAACCTGAGTAACTAGCAATTAAAGCTGGAATAGAGATTACATAATAGTCCTGAGACAAGACACCAGTTCACTGCAATGATTTGAACAATTACATTACATATTCATCTGTATATATTCATAATTGTCCATGATAATAAAAAATTAATTATCATTCTAAGGCTCAAAATTAGGGTAAAAATGAAAAATAAAACTATAAATACTCATCACTGAAGAACTCCAATGAGCATACAAAAATAATTTTCTGTGTTTTAACTGAATTAAAAGAGGCATTAATTCTGTGTTTCCTCTACTGAACTGAAACCATTAAAAACTGCATGTTGTTCTAAGCCACAGAATATGAAATTCAGAGTAGTAACTAATGAAGAAAAGTCATGGTTGCTTAACTCTTGCTTTACAACGAAGGGTGGACACGTCCGTATACTGAAGGAAAACCCCTTAGGACAGTAAGAATGAAAAGTGCTTAGTAATAAACTTACTCATCCTTTAATCTTGCATTAAGTTTAGGAAGACCCATGTATTCACACAGTTCTTGGAAAAATATTTTAACAAAAATTCTACTGGAGGATGTAGTGGTTTCTTCACTCAGCTTTACACATTCAAGAACCTGGAAATTAAAATTAAAAAAGACAATATTTGTTCAAAAGATAAGACAAAGTAACCAATATTTGTAACTCAAAGTTCCTCTTGAAATTATGATTTAGTCTCATCTTCAGTCAGAATTATCTCTGAATATCTTCCTCTGTGCTGATGTGTATTGTACTATTTCTTGGCAAAGTTTAAGAGTACTTCTCTGTGCTAATTTTAAAAATGCTAAGGTGCTACAGAAATAGAGTTCATTCTCCTTCTTGAGTAATGTGCTTTTTATAGAAGGGATATATTGTCTTGAGTGTATAATGCTGAAGTAAAGATTATGACCTCACTCATCAAAATGTGGGTATATGAGGGTTTGAGGCAAAATGCCATTTAGAGCATCAGTCTATAGTTTTGTTTCGCACATATAATACACCATAAAGGCAAAGGCAGAAAGAGTGTTGGCTTTTCCTGCATACTAAGACTGAGGCTTAGACACTGAAGCTCAGAGAAAGATGTTCCACAATCAATACAAATAAAAGCAACCTCCAGTTTGTGGAGTTCTGTGTTTCAGGAGCCCTTTTGCTTCAATGGTTTAAAACTTTAATTTCATGTTCCCAAAAACGGAAAAAAATAAGAAAAAAAATTATGATTTGGCTCTTGGGTTAGCTTACAAAGTACCCATTAATACAGCTGAACATACTTAGTACTTCAAATACAACAAAACTCTATCCAATGTTTATAAGCTCAATGATGTTGCTTCATTCTTCCATGAGACCCAGGTATTCTACAATGTGATCCTCTTCTTTCTTTCCTTCTGGATGCTATTTCTTTCTACTGGTGGCTAAATAAATGGTTGTTGAATGAGCAGTAGTTGTACAATAAATGCCAGCTTAATGAATGCATTTCAAATTCTAGTCCAATGTGCATTTTCTCATTAAGAACACCTTTCCTTGTTCTGCCTGTGACAGGAACTCCTCCCTCTTACTGAACCGAATTCAATATTGGCTGAAAAGAACACATCCTGCCAGGACAAACGTTTCTCTCATGTCCTAACTAGAGGAAGCATTGACAGTCCCTTAGGAAACAAGCAGCAACTCAGCAATAAATTACTACCAAACCGTGGCGTACATTAACATGAGTGTCCACATATGTGTACAGAGATAAAAATCTATAATAATTTCCATGAAAAATCTTGTAGACATTGCGATTAGAAAGCATCACGATGTTCAAACTGCTAGTATCATCTAAAATGGTATTTCTTACTCTCATATATTTATGCACTTAGCTTTTTGATACCATGTTACATGAACATAACCTCAAAGATAGCTATTATAGTAAAAGTTTGCCACATATTTCATTTTAAAGTACACTTCCTATGAAAGAAAAGTGAAAGAAAAGGTATATTATACCTAATACAAATCTGAGAATACCAGAGGATCAGGAAGACATGCAAACATTGACCTCCATCTACTTACACTCCATGGAAGTGAATCAGTGTATAGAAGATGAGCAAACATCTTAGCAACATTCCTTAATTTGTTTGTTTCCAAACGATGGATGGTATCATATTGTTCCTTGAATATACTCTCAAAGGATTCCATGTACTCTTTCTTTAGCATGCAAAATCGCTAATAAGTAAAAAAACTGAATGTCAATGCCATAAAAAATTGAATATCAATACCATTACAAGCATATTAAATCCTTCTAAATTTATTGAATCAAAAATAAATATCTTCTACATCATTCTTTTGGTGCTATATGATAGGATGCTCAAAAAAGAAATTAATATATAGTATGCTTATCTATCTAGAATTTATAACATACAATAAAATTATATAGAGCATAACAACACAAATTATACAAAGCATGGACATATACATCTGTATATTACACATTTTTCTGTAGGTAGAGTTTGGATTTAAGTAATTATTTTAGCTTATGCTCTATTTGTGCTGCCTAAACATGCACCTGAATTAAGAAGCTGCTTCCAGATTTCAGAAAGAAAGTATTTAATTGTCCTCTTTGGAAATTTTTTACAAAGCATGTAGAATTTCAAAAAGTTCTGGAAGAGTGATATGCAATGGTAAGAGACTACAAAAATGAGGAAGGAAAGAAGGAAGTTGTACAGAGTGGGAAACCCGAGGAAGCAAAGAACAGTTTACTTTTAGCAAAGACATGATATTAGTCCAGACCAAAAAGCAGACACATTAATTCACAATATTCATGTTAAAAATTCCTTCAGTGAGTCCATTTAATTCCAACAAGAAAAACGAGGCTGGAACTCACCCCAGCTAATAAGCCAAAAAATTTTTCATATGTTCTTTGTTGAGCACAACAGTCAAGTATCATGTTGCAGAGTTCTTTCTATTTGGAAAAAAATTATAGTAATAATTCAAAACACAATAAATACATGTTGTATGATTATATATCAATATATAAACAGCCTAAAATTTAAGTAAGTTTTTAAAAAACACAAAACTTCTAAGACTTTTTGAACTTTTGTGATTAGAAAATTTTTTTTTAAATCCATGCTAAGAGTAGTTTTTAAAAGCCTTCAGTCTGGCTGACAGTTTCCATATATCATTCATGCTCATTAGATTGATTATCAAATTTAACCTAAATTTAGATTGCTTCTAAATATATATAAGTATGAACCACTTTAAGAGAACCTAGTGTATGAAACAGACACATCAGAAAGATTAAATAAATGGTATTTTAGACTCCATACAGAATTTTTAAATATAGGCCACCAATATGACATTTTACCAATATATCTAACAATTCAGTATATACCTTCAGTTATGTACCTTAAATAACAATTTAAACTCAAGTATTAGGAAATATATATAGTTAGCAAAGAAAAGGTAGAACATGATGAGTCTTTACAGAAGGGTAAATAAGCACAAGCTTCAATAATAACTTAAATGACAGTCTAGTGGATAAAGAAAAAATATATTTAAAAGAACAAAGAAAAAGATCTCTTGTGGTTGAGTTTTCTAGGCTCAAAATAAATGTTATGCATATAGATCTGTCTATAGCTTAATCTACATGAATAGATGGAATGATTTCTTAACTGTTGGAATAATATATTGTCCAATCAGCTATTTGTATTCCTTGAAAACTCCTGTGTGAAAATCTATTAAACCAATAAACCCAGGAATAAATTCAGAATCAGAAAATAGCTGATTTATAGTTAACATATTGTTTATTAATCTCTGAATCCTAATGAAAGATTTATTGATTATAGCAATTTCATAGATGAAAAAACTCAGGCAACATGGACAAATCAATGGAGATAAAATAAAAAAGACCTAAATTCATTCTGACCACTGCTGTAAAATTGACTAAATATCTTTTTCTACAAAACACTTCTTATTGAAAAGTTTAAAATTATTTTTTCCAAATATAGTAACTGCAATGTATTTGCTTTCTGTAAACAGAAAGTAAGCTTATAAAATATCATGTATACCCCTTCAGTTCATTTTTGCTTTTATTTGATTTACCTTTATATTTTTAATTAGCAACTTTGACATTTTGTCATGTTTAGTAACACAGAATGCAACCTAGGTTAATATTGTGAACACTGAAAAAATTAGGTCAATACATATTTACTGTATATATTTACCTGTAAGGGAGAGGAAGGGGACCCTGGAGAAGCACAGAACAGATACTCTAATTGTGCTGTCAGGGATAGGAGTCTGCAGCCACACGTAGTCATTTATATTTAAATTATTTACTCTTACATAAAGGTAAAATTTTAGTTCCTCAGTCACACCAGACACATTTTAAGTACTCAAAGGCCATATGTGAGTAGTGGCTACTATACTGGACAGTGTAGAATATGAGTATCTTCATCACTGCAGAAAGTTCTTTTGGACAGCACTGTCCTAGAAGCTGATAATCTACTTACAAAACAAGCTCCTCAAACGCCTCACTTCACAATATAGGGTAATTTTTAGATGTTTTAATACTGCTAGATTATTATTTTTTTAAAGATTGGTTGCAAATTACCTCAATTAAGTAAATGTTTATCAATGTGTAAGTTTTGAAAAGATGTCCTTTGTCAAAATTTAATGTAGTACTAAAAACTTAAAATGAGGCTTTTCTGACTTCTGCTTTATTATGTTAATTTTGTATATTAAAAGGCATTGTCAGCTTTTCTACTAACATATTTTACAATAAGAGTTAATCAGGCTGTAAACAGTGTAATATGGTAATATGCTGATAGTATTGCTAATAAAGTCAGCACTGCTTACAAAACAAATGACTTTCTTCCGTGGGCCAAATGCAATTACAAGAGTTATTCCCTGTGGCTTATAATAACTACATTATTTTAACATTTTAATTAAATATTATAGCTGTTTTAGGAGAGTCTTTTAAGTACATAAAAAAAGATACACTAAGACACTCTTCCAAATGTAATAGAAATATATGAGGTTAGTTCTAATATTACCCTCTAGATTAACATTAATAAAATTTATAATGACCTCATTATATTCCTCAAATAATGTAACAAGATCATATAGTAATTTCAGTTTCAATTACAATTTTAAAGGTTAATTCACAAATTTATTTCCTTCCCATGACAACACATCAAGTGCACCTAGAGTACAAATAGTACACTATTATTACTATACTAGTAAAGAAAATTTAAGAGGGGAAAAAGTATTTTTTTAACTTGAAAAGAATAATTTCTTCTCAAAATTCCATACTACAGCATTTCAAGAATGAATTTAGATTCTAGTACAAAGGTTGGAAAAAGGTTATCTGACTGTTTTCTGTAAAAGGTCAGATAATAAATATTTTAGGCTTTGGAAGCTACATATATGGTCAGTCTCTATTGCGCCTAGTCAGTTCTGCTGTTATAGTGCAAAAGAGATCATAAACAACCAACGGTCATGGCTGCATTCCAATAAAACTTTATTCATAGAATAAATGGGCAGTGGCCTGGACCAGTTTGCTAATCCCTGTGACAGATCATATTTAAAGCCTAAGACAAAGGACTTACAGCTAATGGTAACTTAGCTCAGACAGTCAAGATCTTTTATAATAATGAGAAACCAATAGCCTATTAGACTCCAGCATCTGTGCTGGTTCTAGCACATGGAAAGAAAGCTTAAAAAAAAAATCCCCCAAAACAAAAGCCTTGACTTAGGTTATAAGGACCTAAAGTCTAGACGGACTGGGAGTAACATATACAAGTACACAACTTAAAAATATACCCAAGATAATCTATTTAATATAGTCTTTATTATCCTCGACATAAGAGTTCTATGATGCTTTGAATAGTGAAGTGTGCGTATACTGAGTTATGATACTATGAGTGCTATTGGCTAAAAGAGGTCGTACATGCACTTGATAAATTGTTGAATGCCTGACACCTTGCCTGATGTAGTATATGTTGAATGGCTTTAATGAATTTAAAAAAATGATACAGATTCTTCATACCTAATTAAACAATGTAACACTATGTACGATGTGCTTTATAATTTCTACCCCAAAATAATGCTTTAGTGTGCAAAGCAGATGGACCAGGTAACTCATTAAAGAACAAATTTCCTATTGTGTTTAAGCCACAACTTGATTTACAGGCAACCACTCAGAAATTTATGTGCAGTGCGGTGATTCAGAGAGATAGCATCCTTTTCCCACATGACTTTCAAGCAGCCAATTTAATTTACCGGTAAAAAAACCCCTGCTTTTACCAAACATTCATTGCATTTAAAATATCTTTCATATGCTTCACCTAAGAAAATTACAGAACTCAATGTGAACTTGATTCAGGAATAATGTTAATATATTTGCACTTTTGCACAATGTTCAAACCCTCACTCTTTTGATAACAGTAGTATAAAACAATTACCCACTAAAATAGCAAATATGAAACACACCAGGTCTCCTAAGTTTTCAGTTATTTTAAATTTTAATCTTTTGTGTTATTTTAAACTTTGATTCATTGTAGATTCTAGAAAATCTACATTTAAATAGTATTTAGTACTAAGTTATTATTTCAATTCATGAAACCTATTAACTTTCCTAAATATTTTCATAACCAAGACATTTCCTATTAGAAAAAAAGTATTAACTTACTGTTTGACTTTCAGGAAACTCCATTTTCAGCAATTTGTGAGCACATTCTTCAAAATCTAAACTGCAGAGACACAATGCTCATAACAGGTTAAAAACTTGCAGCACAGTTAATTTAGACTACTCTTTTATGTATAAGAATCTTACTTTAATAGTGTTTTAATAGTTTTTAAATTATAATTTCATATTATTATATTATGTATATGAAAATGACATAGCTCTTAACTCTACAGTGAAGGCAGTACTACAATATAGATGGACCTTAAATTATCCCGAAGAGTAAAAGGACAGACACATAAGAACACATATACTATGGTTCCATTTATATAAACTGTGCTGAGTAGGAAATCCATAGACAGAGCAAGTAGGCTTAAATTTTTATTACACTACTAAAGGATTTCTACTTCTTTCTAATCCAAGTCAGTAAGTGGTCAAAGATGCTCCAGGAGCCCAATGTGACATGTAGTGCTTAATCACCATTTTTACAAGTTATCTTAACTTATAACCAAACACAGGGCTTCTACATTTTATAAAAACTAAGTATAAAAATAACAAACAACCAAAAGCACTTTCAAGTAAAACTGCTTTTATCAAACATTCATTACATTTAAAATATCTTTCATGTGCTTCACCTAAGAAAATTACAGAACTCAATGTGAACTTGATTCAGGAATAATGTTAATATATTTGCACTTTTTGTACAATGTTCAAACCCTCACTCTTTTGATAACAGTAGTATAAAATAATTACCCACTAAAATATGATTATGAAGTTAGTTTTACAGTTCATCTGTATTTCTCAGCTTCTGTTACTTATTTGGTTTCATAAGAACAACGGTGTAACAACCCAGCATGATACAATGTAATATAATTTTTTAAAAAACTAAAATGAAAAATAAATTATTTTAGGAAAATATATTTATCAGGAAAGAGCTTTTAACAGATAATATTAAACTGTATTTTGTACTAAGATTAAATAGTAAAGTATAGTTAACAAACTTCAATAACAATACCAAAAAGGATTTAAAAAGATGTGACTTTTTTCCTAATGTATTATTTCTAAAATCTGTGTATCCATTTGTCCATTAAAGATAATACTATGGGCACAGTACTACATATTCTATAGAGTGTTCTCCCCACCTAGTATTGTATCAGACCACCCGCCCTTATCCATAACAACACTCCACTAGTTTAACTTTCAATGGTGACATAAACTGGATATTTTGATTATTTGTGTGAACAGTAATTGTAGTTTTCTTTTTGCACTGAACAATTCTGTATATAATTCTCTGTCACTATTATTTCTTTAAGAAATATAATAATGGAAAAGAAGGGTCAAATGGAATACACAGTAAGACCTTGATTCACATTACTGAAAAGCTTCCCATAAAGAGTCTAATTTAAATTCCCACTAATATTGTTTATGTGTGTCTCACCAAAATCATCATTAGTACTGAGTATTGCTGCTTTAATGAAATAAACCACTTCAGTTGCTTTAATGAATGATAACAGCACGTTAGTGATATGACTAATAACTAATATTTTTTGTTTTATAATCCATTATATAAATGTCCCAACCATACCCTTTAAATACCTTTTATCAGTCTGTGTTTCTTTCCTAAAATTTGTATGAGGTTTTAAGTATATTAATTTTTGTCATATATAAATTATATTTACTAGGCATTGAGAGGCTGAGAACTCTTAAATATCAGTACATAAGGCAGTAGTTACTGTGATGGGTACTACTACATAATAGTGGCTGTCACTGTGTCTTAATGTTTTCATTTTCAAGTCTTCTGTGTGATTCAGAGATTATTAAGGTTAGGTCGACTTAAAAAAAGGTTGCTTTTCAAAAAATTATTCAAAGAGATCCACTGTAAGTCTTCAAAGTAATGGCAATATTAAAACAATAAATCTGTTGTTATAACTTATTACTATTGCATTTCTAAAACAGAACATACACATGAAAGCTCAAACTCTAAGAACAGTTGTCTATAACAAATATTTCTGATCTTCCACTTTAATCCTTCATGAAAAAAATATTTAATAGTTTTTCTTTCAAGTGAAAGGCAAAGTAATAAGTAAGGATAAACAGAAAAATTTTTAACCAATGTTTGCTGTTTAACTTTTCTTTCTGAAGATGAATCTAAGCCAAAAAGTTTTCACACAGACTGAAAACAAGATGACTCCTACTTATGAATCATTACTGCTATTACATCATACTAAATGGAAATATTCAAAACCTAGTAACAGAGAAAGTATTGCTCCTCCAGTATAAAATGTAAACACTGTGACCACTAAATCAATAGTTTGATTCACAAAACCGATGTGATAAACATTTAATATTTTCATTTACTTTTCTTGAAAACCTAACTCACAGTCTTCAAAGGGAATAGGTTTTGTTTTCACGACATGATAGTTCTTAGTTAACATTGCTCCAAAGGGTCCTAAAAACCTTCCTAAGTCTAATTTCTATTTTCCTTCATATACATTTCCATCTGCACCACAAGTCAGTGTCTGAAAGTTAAAATAATAGTGCTTCTCTCCTTAGAACTACAATTAGAAAACAAAGTAGAAAATAATAAAATATTAAATTTCCACTACACAATTAAATAATGTGCTAGCTCTATAATACAGAGTTGTTTTCTGGTTCTTATTAGTGATATGTAACTATAAGAAATGGCATGGCTAAAACAAACAACAAAAAATGCCAACCATTTAATTATGGAACACAGACCTTCCAAGCTAGTAAAGATAATTTGCTTCTTAAGCAAAGAACCAACAGTGGGGATCTATCAGCTTAGGTTTGGGATAAAGGCAGAGAGTCAGGTAGTTTGAGAATCCCTGTAACAGTATCCAGTTTTCTGCCATCAGATTCTAAAAACCCCATTTCCTTGCTCATTTGCTATCAAAAGAATCAACTGAACTAGTTATCTTACCTTGACTGGATAGCAAGATAAATTGTACGACGAAATGAGACTAGATTAATTTCTGTTTTGTCATGAATAGTCACCTTTTGTCCTGAAACATAAAAAGTTATACAACTACAAAAATAAATGTGAAGAACTGGACATGTATTTCTATATAATAATTTTCTAAATATAGGATCTATGAGTTTAATAACAACAATATTCTTTTCTACAGTGTAAATTAGTTTTTACAGAATTCAAAGTAACTATTTCAAGTCTTGTGCACATTTTAAAGTACTTTAATAAGTTTGTTAGCTCAGAGAAGTCCAGAACCAAGCCAGGAAAACGACTTTTGTTTCTGTGCTACCTACTCATTTACTTTAAAAAGCTGCACTTATGATGTTGCTTGGCAAAATATTATTTCTAAAGCTCTGAATAGTTTCTTATTTATTTAGAAAAACTGTAACTTATGGGTAGAAATACAGTTTCAGAGAATAATGAATTATGACAAGTTGGATGGATCCAACAAAAATAAGTTCATTTGTCAAAATTTTCTCTTATCTAATGCATAAAAACTTTCCTGTTAAATATTTAATCAGTTTATTTGAACAGTATTTTCACATGAAATAAAGAAATTCTAAGGTGAAATATAGTACATGAACAGTAAGGTGTTTTAAATAAGAAAGACAATGGAAAAATTAAAGTTATTTTTATAAAATATATTATAGAAGAGCAATTATACTCTAACGCAGAACTAAAAAAAATACATTATGCCCTAAAAGGGAAAGATATACTTTTGACATTTTCAAATGTGTAATACAAGTAAATAGTGACCAGTACAGGCATGTTCTGATATTTAGACTGAGACTCAACCAAAGTAGTGAGCTCATTTTTCTGTGAAACATAATGTAATCAGAGCTGAAAAGGAAGAACTCTGTGCCTACTTTTGTATAAATATAGATTCTGGCTTCCCCTGTCTATTTTGCCAAAATGAACAGCAAATATCTAGTCATTCTCATCTGTCACATTAATGCCAGGGTTACATAAATTATATGCACTGAATATGAATGCACCTTTTTCATAGTTTATAATCAAAGACATAAGATGTCAAATTAAAATTATGCTGATGTTAAAAATGAATTTCCCTGTTGAATACTTTTAGGTCAAGATTTTTAACCTTGGCAGTACTGCCATTTTAAGCTGAATAAAACTTTGTTGTGAGGTGTACAGTCTTGTGACTTGTAGGATAGTTAACAGCACTCGTAGCCTTCAACTAGGAGGTACAGTAGCAACCCTCCCAATCCCACAGACTGAGAACCACTGTTTTACAGAATTACATTAGAATTAAATTAATTTCAAAGTATTTTACAGCATTATTTAAATAAGCTATAATTTTACCTTCTTCATCTTCTTCTCCCTCTTCCTCTTCTTCTTCCTCCTCCTCTTCACTACTTTCAACATCTTGGTCTGTGTTTGAGTCACTATCTCCTTCATCAAGAATTTCTAAAAGAACAAAGTAAAATTAGGAAAATATTAACGAGCAAATGATACCCATGCAATTCAATCTGTGAAGATAATTCTCAGTTCACTGAAATCCAACATGGCGCTGAGTGTATCCCCGATCACTCAGGCCTGGTACTGCCTCCGTGGTCAGAGAACATTGTAACTAAACTGAGTAGTGACAGCCAAATATCATTCTTCTGACAGACAAAAGTGACCATGAAACAAGGAAGGGATGAAAGTTTGCAAAAGAACATGAGTATACTGGAGTCAAAATATTCTTAGTTTATCATCAGAAAGACAGTCTGTTTACAAAGGCTTGATACAGAAAACAAGAATTAAGGCTAAGAATGTTTATTGAAAGACAAAAAGAGAAAAGAAACAATTACATAATTTAGCATTCATTTTAAATAAATACCAATGAAATCTTTATTAAAATGTATACCTATTAAATAGAACATTTCACTCAATCCAAAAACTTCTATATGTAAAACAGAAGCCAAAGTTTAAAAGCATTTAAGAAAACTGATAAGATGAGCACTTCATTGGATTATCACTTCTTAAAGTACAACTCATGCTCAAAACTGGGTGAATATAGTGATGTAAATAAGAGACTATATAAGTCATCGTATTAATAGTAAACAAATAGTGAAAACTAAAATTATATTTTGTCAAATGGTGTGTGCTCTATTAGCCTGATAAAAGATTTTATAAACCTAATACTTCATTTTTTTCATTTCTATTATAAACAGAATTTTTAATAAAACATTTGAGGGCCAATTCATTTTTAGGAAATTTTTAATGTCTTCATATTTACTAAGCAGTATACACCAGGAGTCACATACAATACTTAATGTTAGCAGAGAATGTCCCACTATGAGTAATAAGTCATTTATAAATAGTCATTCAGCCCATAGCTGACACACAAACCTCCTCAAGAATATTTCTAACAAATGCGACTTCAAGAAATAATCTGGGAGGTTGCTGCCAATATGGAAGCATAGGTAGAAATGCTTCACTTCCTTACACAACCAAAGAACGATAGCAAACAATTTAAAAACAATAAACAACCAGAACTGTCAGGAAATCAAACTACGTGTAACTCTGACAACCAAGGAGTAAAAGAAACATTCGTCTAGACCCGTAGGAGGGGATGACATGGACAGCAGGGCAGAGAGGACACAGCAAGGCAACAGACCATGCGGGTGAGGAGGGGCTGGCTGAACGGGAAAATTCTAGCTATAAAATCCAGGGAGGGTTGCGAAGGTGGGAGAAAATCCCAGTCTCACAGGAGTTCCTTGGAAAGTGGGCTAGGGCAGAACAAGCAAGTGGCATTGTTCCCTCTCTGGCCCCTCCCCCACAGACAGCACCACAACGCGGCAAAGAGAGGTGCCCTGCCCTGGTGAATACCTAAGGCCCCGCTCCCTTACAACATGACAGGTGTGCCGAGACAAAGAAAGATGGCCCAAATGAAAGAACAGATCAAAACTCCAGAAAAAGAGCTGAGCGACAAGGAGAAAGACAACCTATTCGATACAGATTTCAAACCACTAGTAATCAGGATGCTCATAGAATTGATTGAGTTCGGTTGCAAAATGAAGAAAGAAATGAAGACTATAGAAAGTGAAGTAAAGGAAAATATACAGGGAACCAACAGTGAAGGGAAGGAAACCAGAACTCAAATCAATGACTTGGAACAAAAGGAAGAAATAAACATCCAACTGGAACAGAATGAGGAAACAAAAATTCAAAAAATTAAGAAGAGACTTAGGAATCTCTGGAACAACTTAAGAGCTCCAATATCCAAATAATAGGGGTGCCAGAAGGAGAAGAGGAAGAGTAAGAATTGAAAACTTATTTGAGCAAATAATGAAGGAGAACTTCCCCAATCTGTTGAAGGAAACAGACTTCCAGGAAGCCTGTGAAGCCAGGGAAGCCCAGAGAGTCCCAAAGAAACTGGACCCAAGGAGGAATACACCAAGGCGCATCATAATCACATTATCCAAGATTAAAGATAAGGAGACAATCTTAAAAGCAGCAAGAGAAAAGGAGACAGTTACCTACAAAGGAGTTCCCATCAGACTATCAGCTGATTTCTCCAAAGAAACCTTGTAGGCAAGAAGGGGCTGGAAAGAAGTATCTGAAGTCAGAAAAGGCAAGGACCTACATCCAAGATTACTCTGTCCAGCAAAGCTGTCATTTAGAATGGGAGGGCAGACAAAGTGCTTCCCAGAAAAGGTCAAGTTAAAAGAGTTCATCATCACCAAGCCCCTATTATATGAAGTGTTAAAGGGACTTATCTAAGAAAAAGAAGTTCAAAAACTATGAACAGTAAAATGACAGCAAACTCACAACTATCAATACTGAACCTAAAAAACAAAAACAAAAACTAAGCAAACACCTAGAACAGGAACAGAGTCACAGAAATGGAGATCACATGGAGGGTTATCAGTGGGGACTGGGAGAAGGAGAAAGGGGTGGAAAAGGTACAAGGAATAAGAAGCAAAATTGGTAGGCATAAAATAGACAGGGGAAGGTTAAGAATAGTATAGGAAATGAAGAAACTACAGAACTTTTATGTATGACCCATGGATGTGAACTAAGTGAGGGGAGAATTCTGTCTGGTGGGAGGGGGTTGCAAGGTGGAGGGGGGATAAAGGGGAGAAAAAAATTGGGATGACTGTAATAGCAAAATCAATAAAATATATTTAAAAATAAATTAATATAAAAAGAAAAATAATCTGAAGTGTCTGGTTTATTATTACATAACATGGTTTAGACAGACTTTTAGAAAAGGAAATTATTTAGCATTCAATAGTAGGAAGACAGGCACCCCTGCTGTTTTCCCAAATGCTGTCAGACCTAAAACACAAGTACACTTGAGTCACTCTCAGGTGCTAATTACTAAAGCTGTGCCCACTTCCTGCTGGGGCCATTTTTTTTAATGCCAGCTCTAGAACAATTTTATGAAAGAATGAAGGTCAAATGAATTGTCTAGCCATTTACATCATCTTCTCATCTGTTAACTTTAGAATCTACTTACTCAATTCACTTAGGCAATGTTCATTAACTGAAGAAAGCAGTGGTTTCAAAGTATGGTCTGTGAGTCCCTGGGGATGGGGGGTGATCACTAACACCTGTCAGGTGGTCTGTGGGATTAAAACTGTTTTCATAATAATACGAGGACATGATCCGCCTTCCCCTGTGCTGACATCTGCAAGGATGGTCCAAAAGTGATGGGAGTTAAAACTGCTGCAACCACAGCACAATAGTACGAATGCACCAACGGCACTAGCAGTGGTGCTCTTTACTGCCACCACCCTCTCGTGGTAGGAGAAAAGACAGTTTCACTTGAGGATGTCCTTGAAGTAGAAAATTACTGATTTTATTAAATCTCAGCACATGAATATAGGCCTTTATAATAATCTGAGTGACTGCTATTAAAGACAGATGTAAGATGATGGCTATCTCAAGGAAAAGTACTTATGTGATCATTTCAGCTGCAATATAAATAAGTTTCTTTTCACTTTTACTTCAACAAATGGCTCACAACCTATAGTTGTTAGGTATTTGGCACACACTTTCAAATATAAACAAAGTGAGACTGTCACCTCAAGGAAAATAACTAACTGTATTTGCCACTATGATAAAATTAAAATTTTCAAGAAAAAAAAATTACAATTTTGGAAAACTTGTACCCACCCCTGTGAACTTGACAGTTTCCTAATACTCAGACTTTCCTGACAAAACAGGTGATAATATTAACAAATGTTATTTCTTGATATTATATTAACATGTTAATTTAGCTTTGATAGGGTTAATGTGTTAACGCTGGGAAAATATGCATAATTCATTCAGTCAACATTTTCCAAATGACCAATGCAGTATGTTACAAAATCATGCATGAATAAAATATCCATTCAAAGTGACAGGCCAAATAATTTTAACTTAACAGAATATGAAAATTCATGCATAATATTTGAGGTTTCACATTATAATTTATCTGTAAGGAACCACTAGCTATTATATATCAGCATAGTGCTAAGGAACAATATACACAATTATCTGAAAAGGCTCTTAAAATATTTCTTTTTGAACTAATTATCTTTATGAGGCTAAATTTTTTTCCTACTAACCCAGACATTAAAATGTACAAATTATAAAAATATGTCATTCTTCTTATATTTCTTTGCTGTGTAATTTTCACAAAAATGTTACTTACTAATAGGCACCAGGTTTATTATTGTTACTTTAACATTTTTTATATTCTCAGTTTTAATTTCTAATAAAGTAAACGTTAATCATTATAACCCAGATAAACAAAAGCTCTTCAGAGTCTTCAATAATTTTCAAGAGCTCTTGAGACCAAAGAGTTTAAGGGCAATAATCAAGAACAGTGCTTCTTTTCTGGCACTGGCCAACACCTAGCTAGACCCTACAGAGATGGATGGGGAATTCCCAAGTGTGAAAAGAAACCATAGAAGATACAATAAATAATTCATAAAACCATTTAGCATGTTTTAGGAAGACGAGAAAATGATACTCATAAGAAAAAAAGAAAATAACTCTAAGGAGTTCTCCATGTTTGGAAACATGTAGTTTGTGGCTGTTGCACTAAAATACCCTGAGGAAATCGGCATCTAAGAGGAGAAACCAATTTATTGTATCAGATTTTTAGAACAATAGATATGGAAATGAAAAGCATCTTACACCCTTACTTTCCACTTCAACATTCCACTTCTAAGAATAACCACAGATAGAGAGAGGGCAGGTAGTGACATTGTTCTAGGGCTCTGTTCTCTCTTCCTAGGAGCTTTCAGAGCAGTGAGTACTTCCCAGGTAAATCACAATTCATGAAAATAAACCCATAAAGTCATCATATAATTATAATATGTAAATATATATTTACCATGTAGATATGTAAGTAGCCCTGAATATTAACTTTAGAAAAAACTGATACAAGTGTGGAAAAAAAGTATCTTTGTCTGAATACTTGCTCTGTGACAATATAAAGCACTGTATTTTATTTATATTTATACAAACAAGGAACATTTACTCTTATATCAAACAAGTAACTTCTTCCAGGTCACTTAGCTAGTAATGGCAAAGACAAAGAACAAAACACAGTCTGTCCAAAGTTAATGCTTATAATACACTAATGGTGTACACATAATAATTATCAATTTATGAAGCACTGATAGCTAGCACTGTGATTGACATTATCAAAAGGCTATAAACCTGCTCTCAAGAAATAATCAAGTACAGTACTTAATTGAATATTAAATTGGATATCATTTAAAGTAGTAATTCTTGCCCTGGCTGGTGTGGCTCAGTTGACTGAATGCCAGCCTGCAAACCAAAGGTTACTGGTTCGTTTCCCAGTTAGGGCACATGCCTGGGTTGTGGGCCAGGTCCCCAGTAGAGGGCTTGCCACAGACAACCACATATTGATGTTTCTCTCTTTCTCCCTCCCTTCCCCTCTCTAAAAATAAGTAAATTAAATCTTTAAAAAATATATAGTAGTGATTCTTAAGCAGTAATGAAGTCAAATATAGTCCACTAGTAATATGTGAATATTTCTTAAGAAGGATGAAACTTAAGAGATAATTGAAACACAGGGAAAGAGAGGAAAAATTATGTAAATAATAATGAAGTAATACCATGAATAAGCACTAGACTGAAAAATAATGCATGCAAAAAACAGTGAAGGGGACAGTTCAATAAGAGCAGAGATTTTATCAGTGATCTATAGATCACTGACTTTTTATCAGTATTATATAACTACAAAAATTGCTTCTACTTATCCAAAATAAATTATGTAATAAAATTCTACATACCCTTCTTAATAGCTTTGTATTTCTCTTCATTCTCCATGAAATTAGGATCCATCTTGAAAACATCTTAAAAAATAAATTAAAAGTTTAAGTAAGTGTTTGTTTTCTATATTTACATTTGTTGGTCCTACCTCCCAACCATCACCCCTGACTTACTAAGAACATCTTCTGGATTATAGTCATCTTCCAGAGGGAGCATGTGGGTGAACTGATCATCTTCTTCCACTAAGTCAAGTCCTTCTAGGATAACAGGGTGGTCCTTGAAGCCATCTTTCCTTACAGCAAACATTACTTCAATCATATACTGAACTCTTTTGTCAATTTCAGACTCATGGAGGATGTTTCGAAGGCGTTCAAATATAGCTAAACAGAAAGAAAAGATGTAATCAACGTTTTAATACTCAAACAAAATCTCAGTATCAAAATAAGGATATAAACTTACCATTGATTCCTCTTGGTGACACTTGTGTTAATTTGAGGCCACATTCCTTGAGAAAACCAATAGCTACTTCAACACTATCATCTGTTGGTCTTTCCAGGAGCAAAGTAAGCATCTCTAAACACAGAACTTCATGCGCCTTAAATAGAATAAAGATATAACGGAATAGAGAAAATGCCTAGACACACAGAGACACACACACGCACACCTACTATTGAGAGTAATTTTAAGTTAGTAAATCTGGTCTTTGCAGTGATATTATACATATGATTAGCAAAATTTTATAATGTATATAGTACTGCAAATACAAAATAAATTTATTCTTTTACTTCCATTATGCATCTGTTAAGAATTTGACTTATCCCCAAAGGAAATATTCTTACACATTATATAAAACATATAATAGACATTATCTATGGGAAATGCAATTAACTTCAAAATATAAGTTAAAAATCATGACTAATTTTTAATCTGAGATATTTTCACAGTCACTATATGAAGAATAGTGATTCTCCATGGGCACAAATCTTTATATTCATTTTCCAATTCATTCTATCAGTAACTGTTAGACAGAAAAATTACATAATTGTTTGATCAGAAAATATCTTAGTTTCTGCTTTGCAATGACAGTTTTGAATATATCCCCTCCCTTTCTCCTTTTCTCCCTCTCTCCCTCCCTTCCTTCTTACTAAATCAAACTACTTACACTGGCCATATTAAAAAGTTAAAACTTATAAACAATACCTGGTAGAATAGGAATAAAATTCTACCAGGAAGCTTTACTATAAAAGAAAAGGAACTAGGAAGTATGTTCAAAACCACCATATATAAAAGCCTTTCTGAAATCAATTTATTTAAGATGGGGAGGGAAAAAGCCTCAATCTCAACTCAGGAAATTAACTTTTTTACATTGACTACAAGATGAAAAATACATACTACCTTTTTGGGGAAGGGAGCAGTCATACACGTGACAAGAAAATATTGCCCTGTACCACAGCTCGGAAGATCTAAAACATCATTTTAACTGTTTTGTGGCAATGTCAAAAGTATCTCCAATATAAGTAAAATACACATTCAAAAACTGAAACACATAACTGTGCTGATATAGAGATGTAAAGTTTTTATAGTCTTAATCAGCAAGTTAAATTAGGGTAAATTTAATTAATTAGGGTAAAATCTAAAAGGTTTCTAACTGTAAACACTGGCAACAATTCTATGTAGGAAAGATATAAAATAATATTTAATGTAAGTGAATTAAGTGTGACTTCAAAATTTCTCCTTTTATAGATATGATAAAATATATTAAAAGACACCTTTGAAAATGAACAAGAGAAATTTTACTATTTTCAAGCTGAATAGAGCTGAATCAAAACTCTCAAATACTGACTGAATAAAAAATAAACACAAAATTTAATAAAAGATAAAATTATTTGTATTTAAAACTGATTAAAGTTATAATCTACTATATTTTATAAACTGATTCTATGAATATATGACTCTATGTACTACATAGTTGCAGGAACCTGGGTTTTTAAATCAGATACTATTAGTTTCTCATGAATACCACATACGGGGAGAAACAGTGGAAGAGATACCAACTTTATTGCTTTACAGAGGCAAATTTAATTACTTAATCTAAAGAAATGATTTGTAGTTAAGTAACCATTTACAGAATTAAGAGAGCAACTTGATGAAACACTGTCTGGTTCTTCCTCATATTAAAGGTATTTATTATAGCTTTAAAACTAAAATATTACCAAGATAAATTTCCCAAGGACTACAAAATCAAACAAAACCTGAAAGGTACCTAAAGTGCATCAGGCCTATCGTCTGATGTCAAGAAAAAGCTCCAAGCTTTGAAGATAATTACTTACCACATTTTGGTTAATAAGATGTGCCACAAATTTTGAAGCAGTCAGACAAAGTTGCTGAAAAGTGAAGGTAGAAAAAAGTTCATCTATAAACTAAAACCAATTTTCATTTATCCTATAGCATCTACAGCTTACTTACACACTCCATTTAAAATATGTAACATGTAGGATAATTTTTTCATTAAAGTTAAATAATAAGGACTAATACATGTGAAAGAATGCCATTTCTGGCAAAACAGTTGTAATTCTATAGCTATAGCCATCAGTTTTGTGGCTCATTAGTAGCCACAGATATTTAATAGAACAAAGAAAAGTTCTCATGAAATATGCAGTTTTAAAAAATAATTCCTATGTAGAAATCAACATTGCTCACTATTGTTGATATTGACTTTTTTTAGTCTGTCCTTATGTGGCAATCTACTTATAATCCCATCATATATACCTTATCATTTCTTCGATAGCCTTTTCGAAAATTAAGAATTAATCTCTTGAGGATTAGTTCTCCAATTTGTGGAAATTTCGAGTTGATAATCGCAACTAATGCTGCATAAACATGGGTGAAGATTGGAGAAGCACTCTGTGCTTGCAAAACAGATCTGGACAACAGGCCTCTGTTTAAAAAAGAAGTCAACAATAATCACCAACTTAATTAGAAAAATAAATACCTCAATTAAAATCCAGTAATATTATTCCTCTGTAAATAATCACAAATGCTAAATCAGGAATAAAGTTATACCACTTTATGTAGGATATTTGTCTTCCTAATAAATAAAGACTGCTTTTGAGAAAATAAACTTCAATTTGTGCTTTTATAAAAAAGACAGATTTTACCACAATATTTTCTTCAAATTTTTTCTGAAATATAATTCCTCTTCTCCAGTTTGATTGTAATATTTAGTTATAATGTGAGTCTTTTAAATTGCTTAGAAATAATTTAATATTTTCAAAGCAATGAAAGAAAAAAAAAAAGGCCTGCTTCAAAAGTACTAAGTTTAGATAATGTAAGATTTCCACTTCTGGTCTGTTATTTTACATAAAATTATGTGATTAAAGACAAATCTGAGTGGTTCCCATCATTAAGTCTATTTTCAGTGAAATAAAAATGAAAATGTGGAATACTCATATGAAAGATTAAAAAAAAGCTCTGCAAGAATAATGCTGAAATGGTGACAGGAAAATAAAAGGTTCTCCTTTAATTCATTTTGAAATAAGCATGTTTCTATGTGCATTTGATAAGGAGAGAAGTGGCTAAATAGTTATTTCTAGCAATATGATGACAAATAATTATTGGACTGCCAAAATGCAGGAAAAACATTGTTTCAGCAGTTCTTATGTTTAGGTATGACAACTAAATCACTGGAGCAGAAAATGAGAAAAGAGAACTAATGAATTGTAAGATCTTAAGCAACCCACATAACTGTTCTGAGTCTGCTTCTTTCTCAGTGAAATAAAAGAGCTCTACCTACTTTTGAGAACAGTGGCTGCCTTTTGGTCACCTTTGTGTACCCCTAATACATGCTGCACCTTACTTTATACCCTCGATGTTTTTTGAGATAAGAAATCAGGGTTGTGTGAAATGACACAAGAAAATAGCCTTTAGATTTTAACGTAATTTATAGAATGAATACAGGATATCTCTATTTCCTGACCCTTCTAAACATCACAATTATTTAAAACCACATACAAAATGCTAAGTCATTCTCTTCTGCTTTTCTAAAATTTATTACTGATCTTCCTCACTTCTTTCACATTCTCACTTTGAATCATTAGAAATTAAACTGGTCTGGGTCATATATATACACACACATACATATATACATACACACATATATTCACTATTCCTCAGAGGTTTAAATTATTGGAAGTATTCAGTAAATAAATGTGCAAAAATTATTACATCACATCAAAGCTTCAAAAAGCCTCAAAAAGCAAAAACTCCATATAACTTCTAATAGTGAAGTACAGATTATTAGTTAATAGCTTACATTTTTATAAAAACAGCATTTTAAATATTTTCAACTTCCTTTGAAATAAAGTAGCATAATAAATCAATGATTATTATTCATGTAGTTATTATATTCCTTTAAAACAATACTATGACGACTTCCAGTCAAAATGGAGATATAAGCAGACACACTTCATCTCCTTGCAGAACTATAAGAAGGATCAAAACTAACCTCAAAACAAAAAACACCCAGAAATGCCAGAAAACTGAACTGTATGGAAGTCCAACAATCAAGTCTTTCAAGAAGCCATATTCATCCAGAAGGGTAGGAGGGGCAGAGCTGGGGAGCCAAGGTAGAAAAGATGCAGTGTGGCAATGGGTGGTCCCACATTCACGTGTGGTGGATAAAAATCATGAGGGTACCTGGAGAGCGAGTGATCCCAGCCCCAGGCCAGATTGCGCAGCCCAGGGTTCCAGTGCCAGGAAAATAAAGCCCCATAACTTCTGGCTGTAAAAACCAATGGGTTTTAGGGGCAGCAGAAGAAACTGCTGGTTGTTCAGGAGAGTCTGTTTAAAGGGGCTGCATGGTACTAGAATGTAAGGAAACCTATCCACTCTGAGAACAACCACCAGGGCAACAGCTAGAAGGGTGCCAGTCACATAAGGGAAGTGGGTAACTTGACTGGGAACGGGGTGGGTGTGGAGCAAGCCTCCAGCAGCCAGGCAGCGGCACTGTCCATTCTCCAACCCTTCCCCCACATTTAGAGCCACAAAGCTGTGAAGCAGGCTGCCCCACCCTGGCAAATACCTAAAGCTCCACCCCATAAATCTTAACAAGTGTGCCAAGACAGAGTCAAAGCAGCTCTACCTAATATACAGAAACAAACACAGGGAGGCTGCCAAATTGAGGAGACAAAGAAATATGACCCAAATGAATAGAATAAAAATCCAGAAAAAGAACTAAATGAAACAGAGATTGTCAACCTATCAAATGCAGAGTTCAAAACACACTGGTGATAAGGATGCTTAGAGATCTCATTGAGTACAGCAAAGCATAAGAAAAGAAATGAAGGCTACACTAAGTGAAATAAAGAAAAATCCATAGGGAAACAGTGAAGGAAAGTAAGCCAGGACTCAAATCAATGGTTTGGAACATAAGGAAGAAATAAACATTCAACCAGAACAGAATAAAGAAACAAGGTACCAAAAAAACCCCCCAAAAAACAAAGAGAATGAGAATACTCTAGGACATCTTTAAAAGTGGTATCATCTGAATCACAGGGATGATGGAAAAAGATGAAGAACAAGAAACTGAAAACTCATTTGAAAAAATAATTAAAGAAAACTTCCCTAATTTGGTAAAGAAAATAGACATACAAGTCCAAGAAGCACAGAGCATCCCAAACAAGATGGACCCAGGGAGGAACACATCAAGACACATAATTATTAGACACATCATAGTTAATTTATCCAAGATTGAAGATATGGAAAGAATCTTAAGAGCAGCAAGACAGAAGAGAGTTACCTACAAAGGAGTTCCCTTAACACTAACAGGTAATCTCTCAATAGAATCTTTGCAGGCAAGACAGGACTGGCAAGAAGTATTCAAATTGATGAAAAGCAAGAACCAAGATTACTCTATCCAGCAAAGCTATCATTTAGAATGCAAGGGCAGATAAAGTGCTTCCCAGATAAGGTCAAGTTAAAGGAGTTCATCATCAGCAAGCCTTTATTATATGAAATGTTAAAAGGGCTTATCTAAGAAAAAGAAGATCAAAACTATGAACAGTAAAATGACAGCAAACTCACAAGTATCAATGAATGAAATCTAAACAATAAAACAAAACCAAACTAAGCAAAAAACTAGAACAGGAAAAGAATCATAGATATGGAGATCATTTGGAGGGCTATCAGCTAGGAGAGGGGGGAGACTGAAGGGAAAGGTACAGGGATTAAGAAGCATAATTGGTAGGTACAAAATAGACAGGAGGAAGTTAAGAATAGTGTAGGAAATGGAGAGGGCCAAAGAACTTATATGCACGACCCATGGACATGAACTAAGGTGGAGGGAAACTGCTAGAGTGAAGGAGGGTACCGGGAAGAGGTGAGCAAAGGGGGAAAAATTGGGACAACTGTAACAGCATCAATAAAATATACTTAAAAATAAAACATAAAATACTAGTATGAAACACTACAAATAAAATAGCTGATGCTTACCTTCCTCTAACTATATTTTCTTGAAGCAGTTCTTGAATAATAATACCTATATTAGAAATGTTGACTTTGTTGATAAGACCATTGATTGACTTCTTTAGGGCTTCCCAGCTCATTCTCTGGTATGCTAAGCTAAAAAGAATATGTTTTAATAAAGATTAAAACTTAGTCAACAATCAATGAGGACATAAAAATACTTAGTTTTTTATTTTTAACATGATTTTCACAAAATGACCCCAAAATGCTGTAAAATATTACTAAATAAACACATACACTATATCCTAAGCTATTTGACCTTTATGTACATATAATGCTTATATACAGACTGCTTCCCTTTAGTAACACACGACTACTAAGGATTTGTAAAATAATCTTTGTTCTTATGATCGTGATCATGTATACTGTAATTTGCAACATTTAGTTCATTAGTCAGATTTGATACATGCTCACTTTACATTATAACAAGTCATAAACCTTGTCTCTAAAGAAAACATTTTAAAATAAAATCTATTATTTTTTATTTTAAATAATTATCTGAAACATCCACATATAAATAAAAAAGGAAATTTTTATTATGTCTCTTTGTAAAAGCATGACAAAAAAATCAAATGTTTTAAACCACAATATAAAGAAATAATTATAGGAAAAAGGGAAAATCGTGAGGCTGAAAGACTGACTATTCTAAATATTTTAAAGAACATCTCTACATTTATGTAGTAATTTCATGCTACACCAGCTAAATGTTAGTTATACTCTTTTTAAACTAAGATCTGAGGTAAATTCTTTAGACTAATTGGGTTTCTTTGGTTGAATGTAATGATAGAAAAGCCTTTTAATACTAAAGCTATAAAATGCTATGGTTTTTGTAATTATTTCTCTGTGAAATATGATTTCAGATGCAGTCCTTACATATAGCTCTCTGATGAAGCTGATAGACTTCTTGGCATAATATATACAAATACATAGGTTTACAAAGAATAGCAATCATACTGAAATAATAGTTTTTAAAAACATGAAAAGAACAAATGTTTGATACAGTATTCTCTGTGCTTCTTAACACATTAAATAACAAGAAGTGGTGGTAAGCCTAATAACTATCCTCAAAGAATCTACTTAAAATTTCATTTACTGCTGACTCTGTCCACTATATTCATAAAAAGACTTGGATTAACAACAATGTTTCCGTTCTTTTACAATTAGGACTGCTTTGGACCAGATTGGAGACAGTAAATACTTCTCACTGAGGCTGCCACTACTGCTTTAAGAGCTACAAGCCTACAAGACCATGAAGCTACCACAAACCACAGAAGCCATCTCCAAATCTCTTCTCCACATAAAACCCCAAGCATCACTACCAAGTGTTGGAATGTGACACATAAAGAGAAACTTACGAGTTTTAAATTTAATGTTATCTAATGTTCCTTTCTAGCACGTATTTATTTTATTTTAATTTACTTCAAATTTTTATACTTTATTTTATATGACATTTCTACAAGCTTATTCTTGAAACAAATTTAATTTTGTTTATATAAAGTTCTCAAGTACTTTCAAGTTGCCATTAAAAAATCCAGGAAAAATGTAGGAACACTTTCTTGGCCCACCTAGAATCCATTTTTCTTAAAATACAGCTATCTTCTAGCCCAATGTTTTTACTAACTCCCTGGCAACTGAGGGATCATTTCAATCTTGAACCATATTTTACCTAGATAGTATCTCTTTCCATTAGAGAAAAAGATCTTGAAAACTTAGCTGTACTTTCCTATATAACACCTCAACATCCCAATTATTTTGAAAAGGGAAGGAAAGGTATTTTGAATGTGAATATTCATATATGAATTTTGATTCTCTGCCTTAGTGTAGTAAAACATTACAGTCTAAGATGTTATGGTCTAAGAAAAGGAAAAAAAGAGAAATTGTCGACTTAGCTTCATGGGTTAGTACAGGGGATGGCAAACTATACCCATGAGCCAATGCAGCCCACAGTCTATACTCTGTTTCAGTAAATAAAGCTTTATTGGAACTAAGTTACTCATCTGTTTATATATTATCTATGGCCATATTTCCAACAGAGCTGAGTAGCTGCAACAGAGGTAGAACAACAAACAAAGCCTTAAGTGTTTACTATCTGGCCTTTACCAGAAAAAGTATACCAATTCCTGGTTTGGTCAAACTAAAGAGATTCATTTTAGGTCAAAAATATCAATACTTGATTATCCAGGAAAAATAGACACTACTTATACACAAGCATGCAATTAGGAAAGAAATAATATAAAAAGAGCTAAGTGATCTTTCCTCAAATTTTTAAATTCATACACATAAAAAATAAAGAAGTTATGAGCTAATGTCAGGGCAAATAGTATGAAAGCTCCAAAGAAGCTTATGAGTAGAAAAGGAAAGAAGTCTAATTTGAGGGTTCTATCATCATTGTGGACTAATGTAAATTCTCAACAGTCAAGGTTAATTAGACCACAGTTGACTTTTTTTTTCCAATGAGGGTATCTTTGCCTTGTATACTTAGTGAAAATCAGCATGCCTGTTTTTATCTGTAATCTGTTCTTGCATCATCCTGAGCTTTGCAGGAGGGATATATGCTCCACCAGTACGAGTAAGAAGAGGATCCACTTCATCTTTCTTCTTCTTTGCAGTAGGTTCATCCTGGGCAGAGGAACTCCGGGTTACCAATGTTTCTGGGCTTCTTCTCCCAGGAGATGGGGATTTCCGGGACCTTTTCCGATCCACATCTCTTTCTCTTTCTCTGCGTTTTTCTCGGTCCCTACTTCTGTAACATTAAATTTTTGAAAATGGAGAAAAGACAATATGAAATATATTCTTAAATGTATTTCTGCATACCAAATGAGTGGTACATAAGTGGGCCCCAGAAATTTAGACAAGGAAGTGGTCTAGAATGGTGAGAAAGTGCTTCACAGAAAAAATGTTAACGCAAAATAGGTCTTCAACACTTGACAGAATTTATATTGAGAGGTAGAAGGGGAGGAGGGAGAGGGAAGGGAGACTGGCTTTTTGCAAATAGTAGTAGACACAGTAACTACTGAAAAACTGAGCAAGTGTGTCCAGGCCAGAGTGAAAAGAACAGTATGGAAATAATAAAGAATCCTGTGTAATAGTAGTTGAAAGGAAAAGTTCAGCAACACACTAACTTTTTTATATTGGGGAATCATTACTAGTTTCTGAGTGGGATAGTTACATGAAAATAGTGTTTTAAGAAGACAAATTGGCCTGTGATATAGATGATGAATTATATAAAAGAGAAAGCAGAGTTTATCTATGATACTGACAATTTAAGAGAAAAATTATTGTAGAAAATGTAGCATTTGAAATTATTCTTGACACAACTGGTATTTTTATTAGAAATCTTAGAACATCAGAAGTTTCTATTTGAGACAATTTTCAAAGGAAATCAACCATTCCCTAGCCACAATTACTCTTCCCTACTAATGTAGATGAGTATCCTTTCTTAAGCTAACACTTTAAAAATAATCAGAATATTTTCTCTGAAACTATCAAGAACTAATAGGAAAGGGTAAATCCTTGCTTTTTATTACTTTTCCCTAGAGATGAGTTGTCCACTTAGCTATTATTTACATATACTTCCTTGGAAACTCAGATCATTCTGCTCATGCTCTGTACTACCATGAGTTATATAAGTAATATAAGTTATATAAGTTATAAGTTATATGAGTAAGTAAAAACAGTTTCATATTATCATTATATAGATTTTTTAATTAATTTATTTATTTAGAGGGGGAAGGGAGGGGGAAAGGGAGAGGGAGAAGCATCAATATGTGGTTGCTTCTCGCCCGCTCCCTACTGGGGACCTGGCCCACAATCCAGGCATGTGCCCTGACTGGGAATTGAATCAGCAACTCTTTGTTTCATCGGCCGGCACTCAATCCACTAAGCCACACCAGCCAGGGTGAATTTTTTTAATTTACTGAATATTACAGAGAAAGAGAGGGAAAGAAAGATTGATTTGCTGTTCCACTTCTTATGGATTCATTTGTTGCTTCTTGTATGTGCCCTGACCAGAGATGGAACCCATAACCTTGGTGTATTGGGACAATACTCTAACCAACTGATCTATCTGGCCAGGGCCAAATACACTTTTTCTACAGTTAAAATTTCCAATACTAACCGTGACTCCATGTTACCATCATAAGAACGTCCTCTTCTGGAACGCTCATAGTCTGACCTGCTGTAATCGAAGTAATCTCTGTCCCGAGGGGATCTTTCTTGTTCTGCATATCTAATACAGAAAATAAGAAAATCAAAGTTGAAAACAATTATGTTATATATTTAGGAAAGTCATACATCATAATGTAAAACAGCTCTATGGCTAAAAACATGTGTCATCAAATTTTTAAGAGATAGCTCATTTTTCAGTCTCATTTCATTCATTCTCAATTACAAAAGATTTCAGTTTGTGTACAACAAAATCAATGCTGGAATTCACTTAACCAAACTTGCCATCCTGATTCACACTGTACTTAGTAAAGGATATATAGATATCATATATAGTTAGCATGAAGTCTATCCTGCAAATTCCTTCTTTTGCTTAGTCTGTATCTACTCATTTTATCAAGACACTGAGCAAATAAGACCAATGTCATCAAGTGGTCTCTATAAAGACCAGTTTAACTCCACGGCAAAAGACTTTATTAGCTATTAATCTTGAAACTACGTTTTTGGACAGCAGTGATAATGAACTGAAATTACTAGCAAACAGGATGAGTAGTATAAGATCTGCTATTTGAATCTTAAGAGTCAATACAATCAGAGAACCTCAAGAGAAGTTAAACACACACTGACATAATAAATATATAGTAACACAATCCATATTTTACATACATGTCTATGATTAATTTATATACACACAGAGACCTGTGTGTGTAGAGAGATTTTTTTTAAATAGACAGTAGGTAACTGATGGAAGATGGTAAGTAGTTGCAAACCATTGTAATTAATTTATCCATTAAGCAGAGTGGAATAAGAAAAAAGTGCGTATGAAGTGAGGCAGAGATTAGAGAAATGAAATAAAGTTTAGAGGGTGCTTTTCCCTTCATAAATTATTTTTAATGGTCATAGTTTACTAAGTGAAATAACTGAAGTCCCCTATGAATGATAATGAATATAATGGTGATATTTCTGGATCTTTGATCTTAACATGATTATGATGATATATAAAAAATATTTTAAAGACTATAAAGACCTATTTAAAGGTAAAGGATAGTAGGAACAGTAAAAGCAATGCCTCAAAATAATGTGATTTCAACTCAATTTTCCATTTTATACACTCATTCTATCTCATATTGAAGATGTTGAAGTTCTTCACTCTCACTTAAAAGATTACTTAAAATCTACAATTATTTACTAGAAAGTTCTAGAATAGTCAGTCAAGAATGATTTGTCCTCTGGCACTCGGCTACTGTAAATTGTGCTGCTGTGAACATAGGGACGCATAGGTTCTTTTGAATTGGTGTTTCAGGATTCTTAGGGTATAATCCCGGCAGTGGTGTATCTCACCTATAACTGGAGCCTAATGAACACAACAAGCAAGCAAAATATAACCAGAGACATGGAAATAAAGAACAAACTGACAGTAACCAGAGGGGAGCAGGGAATGGGATAAAGGGGGAAAACAGGGCAAGGGCCATCAAGGAACATGTATGAAGGGCACATGGACAAAAACAAAGGGGGTAGGTTCTAGGGTGGGAGGTGGGGATGGGTGGGGTGGGGGGCAGGTTGGGGGAAAATGGAGACAACTGTACTTGAACAATAATTAAAAAATTAATTTTTAAAAAAAAAGAATGATTTGCCCTCAAGCCCAGTCAAGTAATATTCTTTATAAACCATAAAAAAGAAGTTGTTCCAACTAAAATTAGAAACCTAACAACTAAGTAATTTCTTAAGCTTATTATAAAATATTTAAATTGAATTCATAACACAGAAAACTTTACCTATCCTCTGGAGAGACAGTCCTCTGATATGAATTACTGTTTTCCCTTCTGTCATGACCTGAAGAATGCTTTCAAAGGGGAAAGAAAGAGGAAGCGTTTAAAAAATTATGTTAAAAAATACATACACAATGAAATATGTATCTCAGAAAACTGGAGATGCTTTATAAATCACTTCCAAGTATTTTGTAAAAATCAGTTTTCACAATGGAGCAAATACGCTTTTTAACCACCAAAATTTAAGGTAGATGAAACCATCTTTCAAATTTTCAATGCCACTTAGATGATATTTTATTTACTAAGTTTATATAAATTACAAACTTATAGAATACCATTTTTATAAAGACATCTCCTGTTGAAAAATAAGATCAAAGCTTTCTTTTGGTAAATTACATGACTAAGGGCCAGATGTTTTCTAGTGAGAGCTCACTCTTCTGGTTAAGCCCAAGTCTTAATACTGAACTTATCTACTTAGTTCCTTCGGCTTATAATAACCACAACTTTAGTCCAGGTTAAAGAACCTAGATAAAATAAACATCCAGAAGAAACAAACTTTTATATATTTATGAAATTCATTTTTGTTTTAGGCAAACATAATTTGAGTGGCTGACATGTATGGCACTACATTAGCTCTAAGGATCTGAAAGATTTGATTCAAAAGATACAGCTCCTATGTCAAATGCTTTGAAAAGGAACTGACATGCAAATAAGTTCAATATAACATGAGATTGAAGAGACATGTCACATGAGACAGAGACATGAACCATCTGGTTTGGGAACATATCATAACTTAAAAATCCAAATATGTTTAAGAAGTCAAAATACTTATCTCTATAAGTAGGTAAATTTTTTATAGCACTGGTCAACATTTATATTCATAAGCTTTTTTAAAAAAAATTAAAATAATTTCATTAACCTAAGAAAAACAGTAATTTTTTAAAAGTATCTTAATCTTAAAATCTAAGAAAAAGTAAAATAATAACTAATGTGTTTTGTATACTTACATCCTTGTCTCCTTAAGGGGAAAAAGGTACATTTAAAAATAGAAAAATATACTGCATAGAAATACAAAGAACTGCTCAAACTTCCTCTTATTTTATGATGATATGACTAGTACAAGTTTTAGTCTAACATTATCACAAGTAAATTCCCAGTCTCATTAACTACTGAATTTTTCAAATAGTAAGCACAAACCAGACTCACCTATGTAAGTGAATAAGCATGTGATCAAATTTACAATTTACAGTAGCCATACTTAGGCTGTTATTTTATATTCAATGCAACCACCTTAAAACCTGTTTCTAATGTGTGTAAGAAAGCTTTAAAATTATTTCACGTACCAACACAATAAAGTAGAAATGTTCAACATGTATACATAGGTTTCCATAAAACCTGACTTCAATATTTTAAGCTGAATATGGAGCACAAGATTCATTCAATTCATGGTAACATCAAACATAGTATTTACTGGTGATTTACTGTAAGACAAAGCCCTTCCTGTGTAGACACTCTGAAGAATACAAAAGATAGGAAAAGTCAAGGATCTTAAAGGAAAAAGAGGGTTATAAAGATTTCCAAAATTAAATACATCAGATTACATGTTGCCAAGAGAGAGACAGAAAGAGAGAGAGAAACAGAGACAGAGAGACAAGGAGGAGGAGGAGGAGAAGAAGAAAACAAGGAAAAGGAGGGAGAAAGAGATGGAATGAGAAAGAGATAATGAAACTGCAAATTCTATTTTTTTACAAGGCAGTGCAATTATTTTGATTACATTAGAGAGATGGCCTCAATTCTGTGCTAATGATCTCTAACACATCTCCGCAACATCTGTTGTGAGCAAGAAGGAGAAACCAAAAATATTGAAGTCGTGAATAGGGATTTCATAAATACGATCAAGCTAACAGATGACTGGCACACATGGTAAGTGCTAGCAGGAGATCCAGAGTATGGCACAATCACTATGTTAGAGTACTGAGCAATGACAGAGGGTAAGGGGGCCTGAACTGGGATTTAGTTGATGAATAGGATTTCACTAAGTGAAAAATCATTTTGAGGTATGATTCAAGTAATAATAACCAGAATTTCTCAATTTCCTTTATCATAGAGTTTAGATTGTAAATCAGAGCAATAGTTGAAAATAACATATTGCCAAAATTACCTTTAAAAATTCTCTAAGTTGTTCATCTAGCAAAATAAAGGCAATACTTGTACATCATGTAATCACCTGTAGTCTACCAACGCAGAGAGCAGTACAAGGAGGTGAGTGAAGCAGAGAACCTGAGTCCAGAGGCTCTGAGCATCCATTAGGCTCAGGGAGCAAGGGACAGGAGGGGCCAAAGGAGGTAGGGAGCTTGCTTTTAGTTACCCAAAGAAGCTACAGTAAGACTCAATGGAAAAACAAGGGATCCTCAGCTCAGACCTCTTGAACCTAACAGATGAATCCTCAGCACATCAAGGAAAGATTTGAGCTTCACCTGAGGTAATATTGGGTCCAATCCAGATAGTGGACCTGCTTGTGGTTAGCAAGATAGAGAGAGGGAGGCACACTAAACTGAGAAGTGGGCCGTGACCAGCTAGCTCAGTTGGTTAGTGCATCATTCTGATATGCCAAGGTTGCAGGTTTGATTCCCATGTCAGTGCACATACAAGAAACAACCAATGAATGCATAAATAAGTGGACCAAGAAAGCGATGTTTCCTTCTCCCTCTCTTTCTCTCAAATTAATTTAAAAAAATTTAAAAAAATACAATAAACTGAGAACTGACTGGGAGGTCCAAGCCACTACTAAGTGTAAAGGATGTGCTCAATGAAGACACCCACTCCTAGGTGGAGGGGACATCACAGAGGACCCATGAGGAACACAAAGGGAAAGGTGGAGAAGCATAGTCTAAGAGGAACAGGAAGAAGACTCTGAGAGTGATTAAACACTTCTCTCTCTCTATAAAAGGTATCAGTCTAAATCTGAGTGCCCTAATCTAACATGGCTCAGTCAAGAGTCAGTTCCACACAAGGTCTTCTTATGTCCCCAGCTCCTAATACCATCTGCCACTTACTAGGCCCACAATTAAATAATTGTTTGAGTCCCAGTGGACCAATGAGTACAAGTCCCAAAGAGGCAGATTTCAGTTAACTACATATAAAAGTTGTCTACTGACAGATGGACCTACCTCTAGAGATGGTGAGCCCCCTGCCAAAGGAGACATGTAAGCACAGGTGGGATATCTACCTAGCAGGAAGGCTGGAGAACGCATCTTCTCATGGTTGAAAGAATTTAGAAATGATGGCAGCAGAGCCTGCCTCTGGCTATAAGTCTATCAATTCAGTTTATTAAGTACTTAGCATGCACCAGGTCTTCTACCCGGTGCCTGCTGTTAAGGAGCTCACAATCTACTGGTTCTCTTTAAAGAAGGAGGGTTACAGGTACAGAGCTCATGGAGAAGAGGAAAGGAGAAGTGCCTAGATTTATATTTAAATAAAAATAAACCTTTTCCTTTAATTACTCTGAGACCCAGGAAGTGATGTGCCTGCTTGTGGATCCATGAAGTTGAAAAGAAAAAGAAGTGAAATGGCTTGCTCTCCCACTAAGTCCACCCACAGCAGGGAAACAGTTCTGAAAGCAGTTGGACTTCCTGACCTGTGACTGCTCTGCCCTCATCTCCTACTATGCTCCCCTTTTCATAAACTGCTGCAGCCACGCTAGACTCTTTGCATTTGCACTTGCTGTTCCCTCTACCCGGAACATGCTTCCCCCAGACATCTCCACGGCTAACTTCCTCATATCCTTCAAGTCTCTGCTTCAATGGCTACTTTTCCAATGGGCCTTTCCTATTAAAAATGGCAACCGCCAATGATATGGATCAACCTTAACCCATTCCTTTTCTTCATAAACACAAATCTAGCACTTAACATTCTAACATAATTTACTTACGTTTTAAGTTTTACAATTTATTTTGTCTCTCCCCACTAGAATACAAACTCCATGAGAGCAAGGATTCCTGTTTTGTCCACTTTTTTACCCAAATTAGTTAGAACAGTCACTGAGACACAGTAAGAATTCAGCAAATATGTGTTGAATGAATAATGTCTACAGGAGATCACAGGGATAAAGAGCTCACTTATACATGTGAAATATGCAAAAAAAAAAAAGGCTCACCTGTAGACAGATCTGCAGGAACTGTGACCAACTGAGGACACAGTTCATTGCATGCTCATTCAAGAAGGCATGTTCTTTAAGAATGGTGGAATTTCCTGCTGTTGCTATTTTTCTTTTTCATGTGCCCATTTACATGCACTTTGATGCAGATACTAATGTGTGTGTGTACATGTACACACACACACACACACACACCCTGTATGTTCTCTCTACTGTCCTTTCGAACACTATTACTCCCATTTGACGAAGTATCTACATTTGAAATTGTGCAGGTTAGAGGTGTGCCACTCAACTGTCTGCTAATGTTCAAATTCTATAAATGCATTTTTGTTTAAGGGACAGGTAATTAACTACAAGTTCATTTTTTATTATAAGTTTCAAACACTTACTTTTATCTGTGCCACACTACTTTTCATTTTCTGTTGCCAGTGGATCCTATAAATCAGACTCCTATAAATCAGCTCATCCAAATAACAAGTACCAAATGGTATGAATTCTTTGACAGTTTACTTTTTCTGTCTGCAAGGGTCACCTATAAAATATACCAAAAAATGCTTTGTTAACTTTGACCACTTTAGTTTTGTTAGTCAATAGGTTGAAATATAATCAACAACTTAAATATCTAAAAACTCCTTAAATAGTTCCACATAATGTATAAAGAACACATATTAGGAGAAAAGATTCCGAACAATGAGCAAATAGTAAAAAGGACTCATTATGCACAATACAGTATTTTATTCTAATGACTGAGAGGAACAAAAGTTAGTAACTGATGTCAGACAACTTTATTCAACTTGTCCTCAGTGAGGGATACTTGTATCTACGTCGTAAAACAGCATTGTCACATTATTAAAAAAAAAAACAAGAAGTGAACAGAGGAAACAATTATAAGAGAAACTTTGTATAAACTGAACATATATTATCCAATGTTTCTATATAAACTAAGAATGAAATATCCAATGTTCTTGTAATAATGATCACTCAGAGATAAATATACTCTGCATGAAAATATAAGATGCTATAGCAATCAAGTCTTAATATGATCTACTAAAGGCACAAGGCTTCAGACACATGCAGTTATGAGAACTAGGTATTTGGTTCAGAATAAACAAAGTCATCAACATTAAATGCTAAAATAAAATGTCTTTCAATATCCGTATGTTAAATTTTAGGAATTTTTGAAAAATGCTGAATGTTATGTTTATATAGAACTGCAATTTAAGTATCTTATTGGAATTATATATCTAAGTGGCTTATGGTTTATGAAAATTGCATTATTTATGTGGTTTTTAGTATCGTGTATAGAAACACAATTACAAAAACAAAATGAAACACAAGAAAATAAAATTAAAAGACACAGACAATCTAGAGCAAGAACTGTGCTCAGTACCAAAATAACTGAATACAATCAGGAAAAAATTTTAATTTGAATGCCAGAAAGGATGTTACAGATTATCTTCTTTTTTTAATCCTCACTCAAGGATATGTTTATTGATTTTTAAGAGAGAGAGAGAGAAATGTCAATGTGGGAGAAAAACATCAGTTGGTTGCTCCCATACTCACTCTGACTGGGAATTGAACCTGCAATCTAGGTCTGTGCCCTGACCAGGAATCGATACTGCAATCTCTGGGTGCATGGGACAATGCTCCAACCAAACAAGCACTCTGGCCAGGGCCAATTTCTTCTTCTTAAACATCAGATTACTGAAGGTCAGGTAAGTCATTTCAATGACCTAAGCTATAATAGTGGTGAACCCTAAGTAGAAACCTAACTTGAGGACACCCAATTAAGTATTCTTTCATTAGACACAAATAAGCTCAACACTATAAAGTAACACAGGGCTGCTACCATTCAAACAGATGGGGATGTACAGAACAACTAAGTCAAGGAAAGTTTCCATTACAATGGTTAGCATGATATCAAGGTTAGTATATGCAATATACATGAGAGTCTTTACAAATTTATCAGTGTATAAAATATAATTCAATCTAAAGCACACTACCTCTTACATATTTGCAGCTACAGATAGGCTAATGTGCTGCTAGAGGACTCCCAGATGCGAGGGAGCCAGAGAAGGAGCCAGACTTATAAGCCAGCTCAAAGTGCTGGTTATAAACTCTCCCAAATCTCTGACTCTTCCTGTACCAACATATGCACAAAATAGAGTCCTGCTAAGGATCAAAGAACTAAACTCAGATGTGAACAGCTAAAAGAGAATTTGCAATTTAAGTCTAATCAAGTTAACTGCCTAAAAAGTCACTACTTCTTATAAGAATGTAATAGAATCCAGTCTTCACATAAAAATACCTCAACTTTCAGAAAACTGTTACAGTTTTCTGTAACTGGCCTAATCTTGAAATGCACAGGAAAACAAGTTTGCAAAAAATTAAAACAGAAATTTTCAGGAAAAAACCCCAAATAACAACACAAATCATGTAAGAGAACAAAACTGAAATTTCGGAACTGAAAAATATCCTAAGTGAAAAATTCACTGGATAGCTTTAACAGCAAAATGGAGATAAAGGAAAATCAGTGCACTTGAAGTAAAATTAAAATTGTCCAATCTAAAGAACAGAATGCCAAAAAAGAAAAATTAACAAACAGTATCAGGGACATGTAGAACAATATCAAAAGGTCTCATATATGTGTAAAGTCCAAGAAAAGAAAGAAAAAACTGGGATAGAAAAAATATTTTAAATTTAAGAGCAAAAGTTTCCTCAAGTTTGGTGAAAGGCATAAATTTATTCATGAAGCTTAGAGAATCCCAGAGATAAATCCAGTCTTCATATTTATCCCAGGCAGGATAAGTATAAAGCAACCACACTTACATACATAGATACAGCTTATGTATATTAGTCAAGTCAAACCAATGACAACCAAAGATAAAGACAAAATCCTGAGAGCAGCAAGAGAATAAAACAAACCTTACATACATGGAAATAACAACTGAAATTACTGCTAACTTCTCATCAGAATCCAAGGAGACCAGAAGACAGCAGAACAATCTTTAAAATACTGAAAGATAAAAGAACTGTTAACCTAGGATTCTAGCAAAAATACTCTTGCACTACAAGAAATGCTAAAGGAAGTTCCTCGGGCTGAAGAGAAATAAAACCTGATGTAATTCATTTTTTCAGGAAGAAATGGAGAATACTAGATATGGTAACTTTCTCAGGAAATAAAAAAAACTACTTTTTTATCTAAAAAACATAGGTTGGTTTAAAGTAAAAATTATAATATCTCAAGGAGTTATAGTGTATGTTCTAAAGTAGAACCATTTACTGCTCCAGCGACTCTAGTTTACATCATTTGCCCAATCCCTATCCCAACTCTGATGACTGACTACCTCCAGCCAGTCTCACGACTATTTAAGTACCCTTTCTTAACTAACTACACCTTTTGAGGTACCAGGTGATTTCCTATAGTGTGCTTTCCCCTTGCTGCAGCAAATTAATAAATTAACTTTGACTACTAATTACATATCTTACTGGTGAGTTTTCATGGCGTGCTTTAACATACAAGACCAATGAATCACTTTCTCCAACAATTCCACAGCATGGAGGACAAAAAAAGAAAGCAGGACAGTTATAAAATAAATGAGACTAAACAAATATAATATGTGGATCTTAAATTGAACAATTTGCCCTACTACAGAATGGGATATTTTTATATAGTAAGAACCCATGTTAACTTGAATTTAATAGTAACTCAATTGATTAATATCTTCTATCCAGCCTTCTTTCTATAAAAAAAAAAAAAGTGAGCTGAAGTTCTTATCTCTACATTGGGAACAAAATAATGGAAGAGAACCCTTGGTAATCCAGTCAGACTGTAAACCTGCTGACAATTATCATATTCACATCATGGTTTTCTGTGTAACAGAATGAGAACTGGGTGGGATTTGGAGTATCAGAATTACCAGCATTCTTTTACAGATTTCTACAGTCTTTAATGTTCCCAAGACATCTAGAGATTAACTAACTACATTTCCTATTTCAGAATCAAAAATGTGTAATTTAGAATAAGATAACAATAATGAATAATGATAAATTATTGCATTTAGAAAGACATTATATAGGTACTTTTATTATATAATCTTTTCAATCCTCATATATGTTCTGCTTTGGTGATTTTTTTTTAAGAAAGAGGGGAAGGGAGGGAAAAAGAAAGGGAAAGAAGTATCAATTGGTTGCCTCTTGCAGGCACCCCAACCAGGGACCAGGTCCGCAACTCAAGAATGTGCCTTGACTGGAAATCAAACCAGCAACCTTTTGTTTTCCTGGACAACGCTAAACCAACTGAGCCATGCTGGTCAAGTACCTTTTGGCCTTATTTTTCAATGGGAGAACTGAGGTAAAGAAATTTGAAGCAATGTGTTCAAATAAATTACAGCTAGTAAATGGTAGAGCTAAAATTCAAAAAAAGTTTATTTGAATAAACTTTTTCACTACTAGCCAAAACTATTCACTACTCTAGCCCAATGAAAATGCCAATATTAATAAATTGACACCAAACTGGCACATGATACAAGGTAAACAGGTATGGTCTCTACTATCCAGAAAATGTTCCTATCCCAAACTGATGATTCTTCCAAAACTCCAGACAGCAAAAGTTTTGATGTTAATATAGTGAGATGCTACTTCTTTTTAAATATCCATAATGATAATTTTAAAGATATCTTTATTTAGTCAGCATACCTAGAATTCACTATGACTAGATGGAATACGAGGAAATCACTTCACTCTATTGTGCAAGATTTAGCATTTTCCTTTGAAATCCCCCTTCGATCTTAAATCTGGTTTCTCTTCTTAACCTACCAACACATTTAAAAAAATGTTTTCTTTCTATGTATTTTATTTCAAATTTCCCTTACTTGTTTAAATTTAGTGAGTTTCTTTCTGATCAGTGTCATCTTTTCTCTCTGTACCCTTTGACCATCATCGCCAAGTAATAATCTGGCAATCAAATACAGTTTGTTACATTTCCATGTCCCAAAATGTAAGTGTGAAATTAACAGTATTGTAAGGTAGACTGCTACTGCAGTGCTAACAAAAGAAAGAAAAAATGTATAAAGTTCTATCACCATCCAGATTTACACAGAATATGCCTCTAGGGAAATTCTGCGAGTTCACCATGTGCATGCTTGATACTTGGACTAATTGGAAATTCCTGCAAAGAGGTCAATTTATCTAGAGTTTATAGCTCTCACTGCTCTTCTTAGCACCACTATGAGGATTTTATGATGAATTATTAAATTTCTCTCTCCTTGTCACAAGTAAGCAACTCAGCAAAACCACACCTGCTCCCCTGAGCAAGGAGGAGATTTTATAATAAGGACATGCAGTTTAAAAATGACAATCTTTCTATCAGTTTTACCAAGCATCAGAAATCAAAAATTTTAATAACATTTATAAGGACTTTAAGCTGTTAACTGGAGCTGTAAATTCTACAATTCTCAAAAATTCAGAAAATGAGAAAATGCTCAACCAATGGCTGAAATGCACTGTTTTCTCTATATTTTAGTAGAACCCATCTACCAGTCTACTGTTGTTCCTTAGGAGCCCTCAACCTAGGTTAGAGGAGCTCACCAAAATATACTATCATAAAATTGTGAAAAGGAAAGTAGATTCCCTATAGTTTGCTCTTCTGCCCTCTACATACTAATAGTAGGGCTGGCTAACTTCAGACAATGTAAGAGTTAAAAACACCCCAATTCTTAGACGTCCAATGGAAAGAATGGTAATATTAACTAACATTCAAATAAAAACTAGTTAAAATTTGTTCTAAATGCAAAAAAAATAAAAATACAGAAAAGGAATGGGAGGATGGGGTCCTCAGGAAAATCCACAAACAGAATCCAAGCCCCTGCCCCTTCCAAAGAGCGGAGCTCCTCCTCCGGGAACAGGCAGTGGCAGCAGACTGGCCACAGTTCTTAAGCATTAATGACAAGATTGCTCCAGCCTTTCCCTGTCTGTGCCAAAGGAAAACCCCTTTGTTTAAGAAACCCGTTTTCTTATTTTTCTCTGGCTACTTTTTCCCTTTGGAAATGTACATATTGGTTAGAAATTTGCCCCATGATATGCCACATAAGGAAAGTGATGTAATTTGACTTTAGCGTAGTTCACAATTTCAGGAAAAGAAAAAGGCCAACACACTGCCATCCCTTTCAGAAGTCACCAGGTACAGGGTGACAACCACTTATCTGCAATTCTGAAATCTGAAAAACTCTGAAAATACAAAGATTTTTCTTTTTAACTTTGTGGCAAACTCAACTGGTGGCAAAATCTGACATATACCAACTTGAGACTTCATGGGATCTTTGATGTGCTGCAGAAATATTAATGTGTTTAATTATAGGACATTGCCCATGACCCCAAAAGGGGTACTACTTATTATATCTGTACTGTATTCTTCCTTAAAAATCTCAAAAATTTTGAATATCAGAGCAGTCTGACTCCAAGAATTACAAATAAAGAACTGCAGAGCTCTTCTTCCCGTTGTTTGTTCCTCGTCTTTGCACACTAGGGGTACGATTTGACTCATGACCATCTGAATGACTGAACATTCCTGTGTTCAAGTACAGGGCTGGAAGCTGTGCAGATAGTATCTGGATACTGTTTTGGTTTTGTAAGTGATGAGGAATAAACACAATAGAAAAGCCTTTGACTAGTCTCTGACTCTGTAGAGAGGAGATGATACCAATTTTGGGACATGTCATAAAAGATGCAGATGAATAAAAGAAGACAAAATCAAAAAGTTATTATCTTTTTAATGAATTCAGTGATACCAATATCCATACTAAAAATAACTAATTATAAACTGGGAATAGCTACTATATCCCATTCATTTCCTACATCATGAAGCCGGTCCATAGTGGTTGGTAGTTAAGTAACCAAAGAACACAAGTTAGTGATACGATCATTTGGATATGCTACATAAGTTTTTTTTTAATTTGTTTGCTGTTACACAGGAAGATCCTCTAATGTGCCCCTTTTCATCAGAATATAGGCTCTATAAGAGCAGGAATTTGTTAATTTTTTGTTTGTTTCAAAACCTCTACCAGCTATTTCTTGATTTATAGTATTGATTTCACAGTTTAAAAAAATTCTACATGTTGAACTTCTTTACTGATTCATTTAAATATAAATTATGGCATTTATGAGACAAATTCCCTTCATCCTGCCCCCTCTCTAGTTTCTAGTTTTTTTTCTTCCCTATATGGCCAATTTCTTTTGATGCACAAGTCTACACTTGATGCCACCAATTCTTAACCTCTCATTAATTCCACTTACCCACCAAAGTCTTTTCCACTCCCACTACTCCAAAGTACTCGTCAAGTTTACACAATAACCTCTTTGTTGCTAAATCCAGAAATCATGTCTTTCTTTTATCTGACATTGCTCCAGAATTTGGTAGTGCTAACCACCTCTTCCTGAAGTTCTCACTTTTCAACTTACAAGGACACCAGTTTCATCTGGTTTTCCTCATGACTCTGTTCCTCTGTTCACCCCTAATAGTGAATAGTAAATAACATTTACTCTTGCATAGAGGTCAATCTTTGCTCATGGATTTTTGTCTTTGTTCATTTCCATATTCCCAACATAGAAAGCTCTTAATACATATTTGTTACATGAACATTCCTTATCTTTTCTCCATATTCTCTCCACCCCCACATCTTCAACTAACTTCTTAAGAATGACTCTTAGTCCAGCCCAACCTTCTCTAAAGTTCCAAATCCTTGTGTCCAAATGCCTATAGGAAACCTCCATATGGCTGCCTCTGAACTGGACTCATCATTTCCTCCTCTCCTCAAACCAGCTCTTCCTCTAAATCATGATATCACCTATAAAGCTAGAAGTGACATTTCCTTTTCCTCACTCACAGTCCATCTCCAAATTCTACTGATTCCACCTTCTCATTTAACAGGAAATATGTAGGTGGATGCCTCCATTTAGAAAAGATCCCGTAATGAGACAATCTTCATTTCATTTTAGAAGGCAAGTTGTTTTGAGATCTCTACCAAGATTTCTCACAAGTTCTTCCTTATCTCTAAGCTATAAGAACTTTTGCAACTTGCCTCTAAAAATTATAAATTATATATGCATACTACTAACAGGTAGGGCTCCACTGTATTCCACCGATGTAGGGCAAAAAAACCATTTAAATATTTGCAAAACTGCCCTCAGGGAAACCCAGGCCTTAAATTAAAAGCACATTCCACTACAATATAGGCAATATTATTCCATACTTTACAAATTTCCCTCTAAGTTTTTAAAATGGAAATTTTGTCTCAGTGTCTACTGTCTTATATCAACAATCTTACCTCCATGTATTATTCTTTTATACAAGCTTTTCAGTAGCAGTCCCTCTAGTTACTGAATAAAAACAAGTCCTAAGGGACATCTCCACTGCTACCAAACCCTCAATCACTTGTACTTACATCCTCCTAAAGCCACCCTGTTTTGCCTGAGTTTCCCCAGACATCCATCCCTTGGTTTACAGCTCAACTGAGAGGCAAAAAGATTTAACTTTCCTCATTAGCCCCATCATCTCATTCACTGAACAAATATTATCTATATGGGTTTTCTTTGTCTAGGGATTAAGTCAAATTTATACCTGTTTTCATAATAAGGAAGAGCCAAAACCTTAAATTTAAAACCTATACCATAACTCTCACCATTTTACTTAATATATGTATGCTTTGTGGCTAAGAAATAGGGCCAATGCTTCTAGTCACCCGCTGAATGCTGCCTTTTTCATTTTTATGTTAAAATATGTATTTGTGCAGAAGAGGCTCCTTTGTGAGGTCATAAAAATTAAAAAATTTTGTCCAGGACAAACAGGAAAACAAACAAACAAAAAAGATGAGGCTGGGGACATAACTGATAGTGCTATTACTAAGTGCTTCACAAAAGTACTTACAGAGAAAATGAAGTATAAGCTTAAGAGAAAGAGCAGTATGGTCATGGTCTTTTCCTTCTTTTCTTTACCCCCTACTTCCTGGAAACAAAGTAAGCTTAGAGGGTTAAAGGCAGTGTCTGTGCATACAGTAAGGTAATGTATACCTTATGCTGCACACAAGGCACTGAGGTCTGAGAGATCACAGTTCCTTTCCTCTGGGCAGAGAAAAGTCTATCCTTTTGCTATTTCTTCACTGGGAAAGACTTATTAGCTTGGCAACAAATGGAAAAGGCCTGCTTTAATCCACTGCTTCCTTCTGATGTATTATTTTTGAAGAAAATGCTTTGAAAGTTTGTACTTGGTTGTAGGCATTGAAATGTCTCTTCCATGTTCACTTGGGAACTGCATATACTGCGATAAGATATTTAGGCTATAGGTTTAGTAAGTCTGAAGTTCGCTGAAGCTGCTATGCCAGAGGCTTTTTGTTCCATCACCTTCCCATGCTAGGATTCTCAGACGTGAACGGAAAAGCAGAGAAATGCAACAAGCCCGCAAAGTCATCAGCAGGATCAGCTTATACTAGCTCTAGGCTACTCTTGACTTATACCAAGTTAAGGTTACACCAGGTAGTACAAAATTCAGACTAAATGTAGACTGGCAATAAGCAGAGAATAATGTGCAAATTAAGGCACGGGGTTATAAACACACAGTGTGTCACTGTGTACTCTCTTAGGTGGTCTCAGGTACAATAGCCGCTATAGACCACTTGGCAATGCACAATCATCAGGGAGGAAAGTTAACCTCTAAGAATTCAGCTACTGGGAAAACTGAGAGAGCTAAAGCTGGTTTGGGAAAGACAGTGAAGTAGACTAGGAAGTGTCAGAAACTGTTTAAAGTGGGGAAGGAAGGGCAGCATAACACAGATATAATGGCTAGCCATAGACTAAATACTTTGCAGCAAACCTGATTCCAGGGTGGCGGTGGACTGTAACAGATCCCTGGCATGAGAATCACATGAATGGTTTGGTAAAAAAGAGACTCAAGGGCCCTCCATTCCCCAGTTTCTGATTCAACATTGCAAGGGTAAAGCCCAATAATTTACATTACTTACAAGTTCCAAGGAGATATTAATGCTGCATGTTTCAGGAAACCACATTTTCAGAACCACTGGGCCAGCATTCTTGGGATCTGAAGTCTCAGAGCCCCAGACAAATGAGGTGGGAAAGGCTCCATGAAAGCGACATGGGCACAAAAAAGTGGAAGGGCAACACTCAGCACCACAGAATAGGAAGTGAGAAAGACAATTCCTCAACATATGTAGTAGTAACAATAACATAATAGCTAAAACTGTATGCCAGGCACTCACTGTGTGCAATGCTCTCCTTACATGCATTATTATTCTTCATCCTCAAAACAACCCACTGAGGTAGGTATCATTATTATCCACATTTTTCAGATGAGAATGCTGAGAACAAAGATATTAGTTAGGTGATCTGCCCTAAGCAACATATACATGCTGACGCAAAATTGAAATCTTTGGCTTACTACTCCATCACTCAGCACCAACATAAGTACGTCTCCTCCTCGTATAGATACTGCCTGTAACAATGATTCTTTTGATTAAAATCACACTTTTAGTGCTAATTCTAAATCTGCTTTTCCATTGTAGAAAGGTAATTCAGGTTAACTCTCCACTTCACAGACAATCCTAAAACAAGACAACTCTAAACACAATTAAAGAGAAGGCAGGCTACCTGGTCTTCTGAAGCCCAAGTTTGCTTGTTTATTTATCTGCTGTTTCCAGTCTAGACACCTGCAAATGCTAAGGGAACTCTTACCACACTTTCAGTCACCAGTCTTGCATGTGGAATAATAGCCTTCCCCAATTTTTTCCTTCTCCATTTATCTCAAGTAATTGTAAGGATTTTAAGTGAAAATAGGTTAAGTGGTGTTGCAGTTAGACTTAGCGGAATTAACTATTACCTTTACATGCAAGCGTATTGTGGGATCAAGAGCTCAACGGAGAGGTGGTGACTAGAGGGCCAAATGTGGGAGCCATCACGTTTTTGGAGGTTGATCAACTTACGGAAGGATAAAGCATGACAGACGAAGAGCAACACATACTGAATAACAAAGAGTCCCCAAGACTAAATACTAGTAAGAACCATCACTTACGGGGCAAATATATGAAAAAGAAACTGACATGTCAGAGAAGCAGTCACAGGGAAACTACGCCAAAGCGCATGAGTGGAACTTGCACTATTTTTTAATCAAGCACAGTTCATTAAATACAATCCCATGTCCTGCGACCCGAAAGAGGCCCCTAGCCCAAACGACTCGAGAGGCTCTTAAATGATGGGCGACTGAAACACAGTACACGGTAGAGAGAACCAGCGCTGGTGCCGGATTTCAGCAACAAAGATACTGCAGAACCTTACTAGGAAGCTACACCCATCCGCGCACGCGAAGAGGGAGTTCACGGCCGCCCTTTCCCCATCCGCTCAGACTCCTCCGCCGGACCGGTTCTCACAATCCGGCCTCGCGGGCCGCCGCCCGCGCGGCGGAAAGGACCGCGGGCACCCCGGTGCCGGCTACGGCTGTACTAGCGAGCCCGCACCCACTCCTGGGTCCACTCTCACTTCCCATCCGGTCCGGTAACCCACCACCCGCCCTCTGGTTCGTATTCAGTGACGAGTCTACAGACTTAGGTATTTACCTGGAACTCCACTGCGCCGCCATTACACCGGATGTACGTCACTTCCCCTTCCCGGCCCAAGCAGGAGAAAGGCGGAACGTGAAATACACAAAAACCTGACGCTACGTTGGCTTTGATTCGTTATCGTACTAATGTATTTTAAAAACCGTATCGTAATATCAGATTCAAAGCAGTCAGTTCGGCCACGCTTTGCCCTTCCCAAGACGGGAAGTTGACACAAACTACAAAGTCCAGCATCCACCGCCTGTGAGGGTGGAAATGGCTAAGCAAGTGTAATTTAGGCTGAGAAGGCCGCAGTGTACGACGGGAATTGTAGTTTTTGGATAAACTCCAGAGAGTATATTCGGGCGGATGGTCGGAGACCTGGTTGAGATTAGAACGAAACAAAATCTAATTTAAAACCGTTTCTTCGTAGTTGCAAACAGTAGACCATAGCAGTCATTTCCCCTGAAAATCTCAGAACAGACACCTTTTTTCTGACTTTTTACAGTAATTAGAGCGAAAATCAAAGCAAAAATATTACTGTTACATGCCTACTAAATTCCAAGATTTCAAGGCCAAAGTGAAGGAGAATGTTGGGCCATAAACAAAGTAAAGTAATGAGGAGACGCTAATTCTGTAGAGAAAAACATGCCTCTATTTTAGGTCAAGGCACCAGCTCGTGAGCCGTGGTGGGGATAAGGAGATTTCCTGGCCAACTTGGAAATAGCGGTCTGTGCAGGGATCAGAGGTAATCAGAGTGTTTTCTTAGACTTTACTTTGCGGTAGTAACAAAACCTTAAAGTTCACCTACTTGTAACGGTTTTGGGATCTATATTTCCCTAAAACAACTGCATCTTTATGTGCCTCAACACTTTACAAACCAGGCTTGGTTTCTCCAATCACTTTTTTTGCAATTTTAGTGTGCTAGTGCTACCAACCGTTTCCTAGAGGCAGACGAATGTAATGATTATGGAAAAAGACACTGGAGCTGGACTACTTAGGTTTAAGTTATGAATCTGCGGATATACTTGTAGACGATTGACTGTGGGGCAGGATATTTCACACTGTTGTGCCCATTTCCTGATCTGTTAGATAGGAATAATAGTACCCACCCACAGAGTAGTTGTAAGAATTTAATCAGTTGATACACTTGATGCATGAGGTAATTCCTACTATGTAATAGTACTATCCATTCTTTTTCATATTTAAGATGTTTGGCTATAGTTAAAGGTGCATTTTGGTGCCTTCAAACATTTAACTGAGTTGATTTCAGTTGTACCAATACAGGGTGCAGGAGATGAATCTGATAAACGTTTGTATGCATACCTGAAAAAAGGACAGTACCACCTCTACAGTTATCAATAGACATAGAAGGTTTGAGTTGAACCTAGTGGAGCTGAATGGAGCTGGAAAACACTAGGTTTGTCATTTGGGTTCCTGAGGAAGCAAACAGTGAGATCAAGTTAAGAATGTGAAAAGGTGAAAAGTAATGGAGGGAATTGGATGGAGCGGGGGTTAGAGTCCCACAGTGGGACAAATTGGTAGGTCCCTGTAACACAGTCTTGATTAGCCATTGAGTGGAGCCACCCCAAAAAGAATGTGCCCTCAACTCTGGACCTGAGGTGGACTTGAAAGTGTTAAGTGTTGAAGGCTGTCATCCAAGGACACTCCTCCAGGTGTGGAAAAGGGCCTTTTGTTGAAGCGGTATCTGAGCAGCACATCTCTGTGTCTGTCATAGTTCACACCTTACACCATGTAGATCTGCTCTTCATACACATTCAGGGAACAGTGCCTCCAGGGCTCCAGCAGGCCTCTTTCTGAAGAGAAACCAAGAGGAGAGAAGTTAGTGTGCAAACTACGGCCCCTATCTTTGCAACTGGTCTGTGTCACAACTGAAGTCATTGCACCTCTCTTCCACTATTCATTCTAAATTCTCACTCTCTGCCTGGCCTCAGCAATTAAACTGGTTGTTGAAAACCCTAATTCTTGAGAAATTTGAGTCCCTGGTAATAATATCCTTTTCAGGCAGGTGTTGCTGTACTTGCCCATTTACAGTCACTATTGGACAAGGTTGTCCTAAGAGATTCCCAAGTGAATCACCTGAGTACCACATATATGCTCACTTTCCCCTGGCGTGTAACATCAAGCCTACCTCCTCCTGCTGATCAGGGTTAGCATCACCTGCCAAGGTGTTTACTCCTTGCCTACTTGTCCCCAAATTCAAGAAGTCCAAAGTGCTAGACAGCAGATGAAGCTTAGTTCAGCGGGACTCTTGCTGTGTCCCCTAGCAAGACTGTACTGTACTATCTTTGGGGACAGGGACCTCTACTTCCACAAAGCTCAGAGTTGTAGGAGCAGGAAACACTATCTCTCCCAGTAGGTCATGGAGAGTGATGGGAAGTTGGGCTATTTCTGTTAATCCCTTGTTTTCTGGACTCATGTATTGTTCTTACTGGGGACTCTGAGCCATATCAAGGTCTACCACATCCTGAGGAACAGCACCTCATTCTTGCTGAGTATTAGTCCCTAGAAGATTCTTGAACTTCACCCTTGGAAGGCCATTCCAGTGCTCTGTGAGGCCAGCAGTTTCTGGGACATGCAGGATGCGATATAACCAGTGGAAGCCATGGTCACAGGTACCCTCCTGCACCACCTTTGCTGTGAAGTGCTTTTCCTGGTTGGATGCTATTACATTAGCATCTAATGTATTAGCATAGAATGTATTACATAGTATTATATTCTATGTGTGTGAACCAGACATTTTGTAAGTCCCCAGATAGTGGTGCTAGACGAAGATTGGTAGGTAGGAAATGCAAATGCATACCCAAAATATGTTACCTATTTCCATGAAATGAAACTGCTGCCCCTTTCTGGATGGGAAGGTCCCACTGTAGTTAACTTGCCACCAAGTGGCTCCTTGATCTCCTAAAGGAATGATGACATATTAGAAGCTGTATACTGGTCTCTTTTGTTGTCAAGCTGAGTTATCAGATGACACAATAGACTGGTCAGCTGTGGTAAGTGGGTTTTATGATCATGGACCCACACATAGACTCTGTGTTTACTACCATGACCATTTCATTCACATGTGCATCATGCTGCACTGGGATGGCCACTGGCAGACAGGCTAACACCAGCCAGATGAGGAATTTTCTCTACTTAGTTGTTCAATGCTTCTTCCGTAATGTATTTTTTCTGTTGCACATTGATACATGATAAAGAGATCTTCATGCTTTTTGCCCGCCTTTCACATCAGTATGTAGTTTATCTATGTACCTCTAACCCTCTAAAACCTCCCTGTCTGCAGTCTCTTAAACATCTTTCTCTTTAGACCTCTGACTGGCCAGCCAGGCTATTTGCCATTGCCTATTAGTCTGTTTGCGTTCCAACATCAGGCCATGTTTTCTTCCACACAAGTGGATGACCAGGTGCACCATCTGAAGTTCTGCCATTAGGAAATTGTCCTTTTCTTCTGCTTTCAGTTCTGTTCCTGAGTGGGGCTGTAATGTAGCTGCCATTCAATGTCAGCTTTCATCCACATACTTAGCCAACTCATCTGTAGACTAAGCTTGGCTATTTTTTTTTTCCTTCAGCTGTTGTTCAAGACACCACTCCTACCTGATATTGCCAACAGTGTGAGCTGAGAGACGGTTTATATAAACCCTGTGGTGGTGATGTCGAGATCTGCACTACTTGCTCATGTAGACTGTGCCCTCTGGTCTTCCTTGTTTTTCACCCCTGTAATACTTTCATCTTGTGATGAATTGCACCTGGCCCTTGCCCCCAGAATTTCTAATGTGGTGGGTTCAACAAGACATTTCATTTTGTGTCACTTAATGGTCCATGGTCCAGCATTTCTTCTTTACCAGAAACATGCCAAAAGCTGATTTTTAAAATATATGCAAACTTGCTCCAGAACCCCATGGGCCAGAACTGGGATTTTTCTCTAAGATTTCCATAAACTCCATACTGCATTTTTTTCCAAAACTGGTAACTGTAATATCATAAGATCTGCCAGATCCTGTAGCCCAAGTGTCAAGGGTGCTTACACCACTGTTCAAAACTGCTACAGAGCCCTTTCTTTTGCCAGGTTGTTAAGCTGTCAGCTTTTTATGTCACCTGGTATATGGGCCAGAAAAATATCCCTGGGTGTGGAGTATGTTGCTCACAGAACCTAAAGCCACCTCCCATGCACTGTGCTTTCTCCTTCCTTGCAGGGCAGTGGTCCCCAATCTTTTTGGCACCAGGGACCAGTTTCATGGAAGACAATTTTTCCATGGACTGGGGGGTGAGGGTGGGAGAGGGGGTAGACAGGAGGCAGAGCTCAGGCAGCAATTTGAGCTACAAAGCTTCACTTGCTTGCCAGTCACTTACTCACCTGCTGTGTGTCCAGTTCCTAACAGTCCATGGACTGGTACTGGTCCGTGGCCTGGGGGTTGTGATCCCTGTTGTAGGGAATGTAAAAGGCAGTAAGTTTTTTTTTTTAATTTTTTTTAATTTTTATTTTTTACTTTAAAGCGGATGTTCTAGCATATCCTGAATACTGGTCCTTTAAAATCTTTGATGACAAGACAGGTTCCTGATTCTTCATAGGGTTGGTTTCTGCTTCGTGGGAGCACTAACCTCCAGCAAGCTAGCCACCTCTTGCTCAACTTGTTTGATCAACATGACGCCATTGATATAAAGGATCAATACAATAAACCATAGAATTTCCACTTGATTCAGATCTCTTTGGGCTCTTATTATAAGAGAGACAGAGAGTTAACATAGCCCTGGGCAAAAGTGTCAATGCATATTGTTGTCTATATCATGTGGACCGTTTCTAATTGTCTTTTCTTGATTGGGATAGAAAAGATTGCATTCTTGAAATAAATGGCCATATTATCCTGTGTTAGCAATGACACAATGCTTGGTATGGCAGCTGGAATTAGGGCTGCTACTTGGTTGAACTGCTGGTAGTTTACAATCATTCTGCTAATTCTTCTGGTTTCTGGAGATGGAATGGGAACTGTTATTTCTGTATCCTTTAAATATTTCAGGATATCATTAACCTCCACCATTCCTATGGCATTATGATGTTTTTTGAGATTTACTTTATTGGTCAGGAGGGGAAGTTTCAAAGACTTCTACTTGGCCTTCCGCACTATAATAGCTCTTACTCTACAGGCCAAGGACAATAAATAGAAAATACTTCAACTGTAAAGAATATCAATCCCAATTACACAGTTGGGACCACTGATTTGATCTGTGAACCAGACTCCGGCCATAACTCCATTTATTTCCTGACATCCATATCCCTCCATTCCAATAGGCAAGTTGTGATATATCAATATCAACTCTGACCCTGTATCCAGTAGTCCTCAAAATATCTGGCTATTCCCCTTTTTCCGGTGCCTGGTCATTCATCTAAGTGCAAGTAGGTACCTTTGCAGAAGATCCACAGGAATCATTACAATATATATTTGACATAGGGTTGCATGGTGCTACTTCTTGAAATCTATCCAAGTCTTCAGTTAATTGTTTGAAAACTGGCACAGGTCCAGGAACTGGGCAAGAGATTGTGACTTTTTGTTGGGATTACCCACCTCAGCCTTCTGCTCATCCATTTTTTCTGTTGTGTATGCTAAGCAACTGTCACTGGCTGATCATATATTTTACTCCTAGTGACACCATGTTCTGTGGACCATCTTCACAACTCCCTCATGGCTGCTGCTCCAACATTCTGGTCACTGCAGTTGTGACCCCTCCATACCCCAGCTTCTAAGGGTTAAGTGTTGCTTAAGCCTCTGTTGCTTCAAGTACCCATCATCCTCACCGCCCTTAATGAACCAAGTTTTGTGCAGCCTGTCTTATAGTCAGGCCTGACCTGTGAAGAGGAGCCAGCGCTGGGTGTCTTTGTGATGCTGGTGCCCTTCTGACTAGAACATTCTGTCAGTCTTCAGAGATATGTCCTCTGGGCTCTTCTGTGGAAAATAATTTTCTTGTAGGTTTTCTGGCTGCACATATTATACAGACTCCAGCATGGCACGTCCACTTTCCTGGACTTTTTATTTCCTTTCTCTAGGGTCAGCTATTGTAATGCAAGCATTTCATTTTCCCCAGCATGAGCCATTGCTTTCTCCAGGTGTCCAGAAGTCACCCGGGGCAGAGGATTTGCTCTGCCCCTTTGGGTTCATTCCAGAGTGTTTACTCCTACATCCAAAGAAAGTTCCCCAAAGTCAATGAACTCTTCCTATGTAGTATTATGTTCCCGTGCTCTCTGCCAGTGAAAAATTTTAGCAATTGCACTACCACATTGTGCTAAGGACTAGTTGTGCCCCATTTCTCATCTGGGATAGGCTTGTTTTTGCCAGTTAGGCAGTGAGGGATCCAGTCTCAAAATCCCAACTTACCACTTTTTTGGGTCATTCCTGCTATTGTTGTGCTAGTTGGGTCCTCTGAGAAGTGAACAGAAATAGAAACAGAAGTTTAAACAGTTTATTGGGGAATATACCTGTGAAAGGAAAAGGCAGGGAGCAAGATTTGGCAGGAATGGTTGACAGACAGCAATGCAGATCTGACAGAGACTCGGAAAGCCCAACAGAAAGGTCTACACTGAGGATTACCTTTTAAAAGAATCTTGCATTGGGCAGTAGTTTCAGCCCTGTAGCACATCTTGCTTGGTCATTAGGCGAGGCCAACCCAAGAAAAGCATGACCTGAGCTCAAAAGCTGAGGTCAGCCTGAAAGAGTTAATAGCTGGAGGCCAGAAGTCCTTTCCTGAAGAAAGGTCTGAACATCAGAAAGGCGCATTTCTATATCTGCTACAATAGGTATTAGCACTAGAGAGATGTGGAAAACAGTTAGGTTTGTTTGGTGTGCTGCATACTTCTCAATTATCTCACCACTAATTGCATGGGAAGAATTCAGATTAGAACCTTCCCTAGGTTAAGTTCATTTAAAAAGTTCAGAAATTGTAGATTTTAAAAGAAGGCCCCAGAAATTATCACTGCCCTCACTATCCATAATAGGTTCTTAGTTCATGGGAAACATTGATTAAACCCTTATGAAATATCTAATAGGGAATTTTTCATTCTGATATTATTGCTACTGGAATAAACTGACCACAGCAATTCAGTCTCATTATTAAGCAGGTTTCTGCTTCCTTCTGAAGCTTACCTGACATTCTAGTTTAGGCAACAAGCTAGTGATTATGTCTTCTACAAAAAAAAACAGTCGCAGAGACCTGTGGAAAAGACTGCACTAGGTGCTCTGAACTATGGGTATTTCCAAGAACAGTCTTTGTTTTTGTTGTTTTGGAGTAATATTCCACAGTACATTTATACCATTGTTGGGAACCACCCTGCCTGGTTTCAGAAGCTGTAACACCCCCATGGAAAGGCTGAGTGAGAGAATTTGGGACCCTAAGCCTCCAAGGAGACAAAGCTTATCTCCCTGGCAGGGATGCCGCCTTTGCCCAGTTTTACTCCACCCTGCTTGGCCCTGGGCAGATGACTAGTTAGACAATGATGGGTAAGATTCCTCAAGGGAGGGACGACCTAAGACAGGCACAGTCACAAAGGAGCCCTCAGGGAAGGACTTGGGAGGCTATGGAAAAAGGGGGTAATGGACCCTTGCCCCTCAGCTCTGACATAGACTGAGTGCTCATTCTGTCTGCAAGAACTCTCCTAATCTCTTGGCTACCTATTTCCCCTGCCTGACTTAAGCCTGAAACAATGTCGGAGGTGGGTGTGGCCCTGTGCTGGAAAGGGGGATTCCGGTGATCAGGCCTAAGAAAGAATGTATAAAATCCTGTGAAACCTGCTTTGTTAATACCCTCAATTTAAATGATAAGGGTCCAAGCATGAAATGAGTTTGTTTCCCCAAAGTTTTATGGCCCTTTAGCTATCTGATCCTGACTCAAAATAAACCCTCAGAGTTCTTTGAATGTTATCTATTGTTTGATCATTACTGCCTGACAATGATTGATGAGCTTTATGTATATGCCCTGCATTCCTATGCAAAGAAACCCAATAAAAGTCCATCGAGGAACAGGCTCCTGGCCCTTCTCATTTGAGAGTTCAGCCACCTTTCCTCCCCAAGCAGATCATGTCTTGGTAGACTTATTTTCATCCATGGTGGATAGGGGGCTCTGCAGGCAAAGCTCCCCCACATACTGCCTCTTTGCCCACTCATCTGTGGATGGACACCTAGGTTGCCTCCATATCTTGGCTATTGTAAATAATGCTGCAGTAAACATATAGGTGCATATATATCTTTTCTAATTAGTGTTTTTATTTTTTCACTGAATAACCTCAAGTTAAATTGCTTGGTCATATGGTAATTCCATTTTTAATTTTTTTGGAACCTCTATATTGTTTTCCATGATGGTTGCTCCAATTTACAATCCCACTAACAGTGCAGAAGGATTCCCTTTTTTCACATCCTCACCAACACTTGTTATTTGTTGGATTTTTGATAATAACCATTCTGACAGGTGTAAGGTGATATCATATGGTGGTTTTTATTAGCATTTCCCTGTTGATAGTGATGTTGAACATCTTTTTATATGTCTGCTGACCATCTGTATATCCTTTTTGGGGAAATGTCTATTCAGGTCCTTTATCCATTTTTAAATTGGATTATTTGGTTTTTGATTTTGAGTTGTATGAGTTCCTTATATATTTTAGATATTAACTCTTTATTGGATATACTATTTGCAAATATCTTCTCCTATTCAGTAGGTTGTCTCTTCTTTTGTTGATAGTTTCTTTCACTGTGCAGAAGCTTTTTAGTTTGATGTAATCCTGATTACAGAGACAGAAAACAAACTGATGGTTGCCAGATTGGAGGCTGATGGGCAGATGGATAAAAAAGGTGAAGGTGAAGGTGAATGACAGGTACAAACTTCCAGTTATAAGATAAATAAGCCACAGGGATGTAGTGTAGAGCACAAGAAATATAATCAATAATATCTTAATAACTGTACGGTAATAGCTACTAGACTTACAGTGGTGATAACATCACAAGGTATGTGAATGTCAAATCACTATGTTGTACAATGGAAACTGATATAATATTGTATCCCAACTGTACCTTAGTGGAGTAGGGCAGCTCTGTACAAAGGCAGACATACTTCCTCAAAGCTAACTGCTTCATCCAAGGCCCAGTAAAATAACAATTAGTTACAGTGAACTTAATAAACTGTTGAGAGGAATTTTAATGTGGTAATTTATACAGAATAGTTTTGGTATTTTAATATGCTGTCCTTTGTAAACATATAAGAGAGCCCTTTCCTTTTCTTCTGAAGCTATTTCAAATCTTCAATTTAGTACACTCTGCCTTTGGGATCTAATTCTCACTGATGCATAAGAATTGAGAAACAAATTATTTTACTGAATCTCCTTACTCTCATAGCAACATAACTTTTTATAGAAAAGAATATTTTCTCCTTTTACTGGGGTGTAATTGGACAAATCAGTTGTGCAACAAGGTTGTTCTCGAAGTGGCACATTTGAGAGCGATTCTCATTCAATCATGTATCCACAAGGGTTGACTTTATGTGGTATGACCAGCTCATGAATGAAAGAGTGTTGACTTTAGCTTCGAAGGGCAGTCAGCTGAGTAATGGCCATTTCATTGGAGACCAGAGGACCTGGGAACCCTGTACTGACTTAAGGATCCTCACTTGTCTCTTTTCCTAAAAAGCCTAGATGCCCCATTAGAGAGCAGATGGGTGGGGATGGGTCTGGCGCACTAGAAGATTTGCCTCAATACCTGAGTATTACTTAGGGTTTTTTTCTTTTGCAGGGGGCAGCAATACTAACCTGCAAGGGGATGTTTGGAAATGTGTAAGGGTGGCTAAGGTGGTGCTGTCATCATGCCATATTATGGCACTTTGCAGAAGAAGGAGGTGGGGGGGAGAAGGGGGGACAGGATGCTAAATGTCTGCCGAGCTCTAAGAAGAACTGTCCCACCTAACATGCCACTTGCGTTATCATGAGAAACGCAGAAAAAGGTTAAGTCGTCCCATCCATTTAAGGTTAGAGGAGTGGCTTAACAGTTTTTGTTTTTTCTTGTTTGTTTTTTTTTCCCCTCCACACAACCCAATGGGTTGGGTTTTCTGAGGAAGATAAGATTTATTTAAACCAAATAAAGAATTGACTTTGGATCCCATACCCAAATTCTAGTGTGAATTGTTCTGTTACAGCTATGCTTGAGAGCATAGTTAATACAAATACAAAGTAATTGTAGCCATATTTTTTTAAAAGCAAGGAATACAGATTCCTGAAAGGAACAAAAAAATATCCTTTAATTGGTTTTCTTTAAGATGTGCTTTTGTCCAGGGTGCCTAAATCTCAGCTGATCATGTTATTCACACTAAAAAGCTAAAGTTTTGACCCACGGCTGTGTGACTCATTTCATATCATATTTTGAACATTTTAACAAGTCTCCAGTGCTTATGTAACCCACATGTAATAACTTAAAAGTGCTCTTGGAACTCTTTCTGACAGCTTCCTATGAAAACACTTTAATTGGGGTAGCCAACAGCTTTTAAGTGCCACAGGGGATGTTTTGATATGGGAGGTGGGTAGGAACAAAAACAAGAAACCCACTGCAGAAGTGAGTTCTCTTGCACCACCCCCCACCTGTGTTTTTCTTTCTGATGATGTTTCCAGAAAACTGTTCTTTTCAGACAAATGTTAAATTTTCAGAAGGCAAATAGTATCTTTTTCTGTAAGTGAAAACAGAAACAGGAGAAAACAGTTTGCAAGAGAAAGTGGAAATGAAGAGGAAAGTGGGGTCTAAGAGTAAAGAGTAAAAAAAAGGGGGGAGCTTAAAAGCAGTGATGGAAGAGAAACAAAGAGAAATGAAGGAAGTGGTAATAAGAATGGGTATTTCTGAGTCATAATCCAACAGGAATTATCAATAATGACCTTGCAGTGCAAGCAAGAAAACAAGGGATCTTTCTTTGGGACAAGAGAAGGAGTTGATATGGTGCGGGCCATGTGCTAGAATCTCAGCACTACCCAGGCCACTGGGAAACAGGAGGGAGCCTAGTAGGCTTATCCACAAGTGGTAGCTTCTGTGAGGGAAGCTTAGAGAGCCAATCCCAAGTCCTAGGGAGCAGTAGGGCATGTCCAGAGCCAAATCACCTAAGTTTCAATGTATTAGTTAATACTCTAAAGCTTAGTGCTTAAAGGAAGGTTTATTATCTCACATTTTCTGAGAGTCATGAATGGGGTACAGCTTAGCCAAGCCCTCTGGCTCAGGATGTCTTACAGGGCCATAATCAAAGTGTTGGCCAGGGCTTCAGCTATCTCAGGGCCCAACTGGAGAGGGCTCCTCCCAGGCTCGCTGACGTGGTTGTTATAAGGCCTCAGGTCCTCATTAACTGTTGGCTGGAGTCATCACTTCCAGCCACTGATGTTGACCTCTCGCCAGAACAGCTCACAGTGTGGCAGCTGGCTTCCATCAGAGGGAACAAGAGAGAGAGGGCACAGCCTAATTTCAAAAGTTGACAACTCATTATATAATTTTTCCTGCATTCCTTTTGTTAGAAGCAAATTGCTAATGTCATCCTATATTTAGGGGGTGGTGGGGAGGGGAGAGGGAAAGGGAACTAGGCAAGGGTGTGAATGTCAGAAGGTTATCTCAGAGGCTGCCAAGCCTCTGTTTCTTTCACTCTAAAATGAGAATAAATAATAGCATTTACAACATTTAACAATGCAATAAACAGCATTAGAGTTGTTTAAGGATGAACTAAGATGCTGTATGTAAAATGCTGAACATGGTGCCTTACACAGAATAACATTTTTGAAATAATGACCTTTTTTGTTCCCAGGGACTTTATTTTCTTTCTCTGATGCAAGAAGTTGCGTTCCTTGGCTCATTCCTCGGGAACGAGATACGGCAGAATAGGAAGCTGACGGCCTGCTGCTCTTCCTGGTTTGGTTTCCAAAAGCCTAGATTTTTATAGAAACAGAAGATTTAGGGTAGAAACCAAATATATAGGGAAAACAATAAGGAAAGAGCAGTTTCCAGAAAGGAAGAGTGGATTGAATGCTAAGCTTTCTTCTGCTTAAATCAGGTATAACCTATTAAAAAGGTCTTTGTTTTCTAATTATTTTGAATAAGCAATTAGATGAAAATTGTGGACATTTGAATAAACAATTCAGTGGGAGAAAATAGCCCAAGTATATTATGAAGAGGTAAAGTCTTTATAATCTCATCCCATCTTGTATCAAGTGTTCTATAATCCTTAGCTTAAGTAGAATGAACGTACCCTAAAAAAGCAATAATGGGGATTTCACTGCCTGAAGTTTAGGTTTATACTGAGTTAAAATTTAATACCACTTGGTAGTACTTTAAAAGTCATATATCTATAGTCACTCAAAGCTGTTCTGGAAAAAATGCTGACATTTTGGATGGCTTAAAAGTTGGTGCCCAACTTTTAAGAGCATTTAGGAATAAAAATAAAGGACATTTTTCATATTTGTGTGTTTCATCAGTAACTAGGACTTACTACCAAGCATAGGTCACAGTAAGAGTCATCTTGAGGAACATGAAGTTTAGGAAATTGTTCTCTCCTTTCAAATTTCCTATTTAGTTGATAGTTTTGTGAAAGCTGATTTTTTTTCTTTTATTAGGGACCCTGAAAAAGAAGATACCTAGTAAGAAGGGCTCCTGGTGGCAACTATTTCTACATAGTGGACTCTCACACAAACTATACTTCATAGAGAAGCCTGCACCGAACTTCCTGCCCTGAACTGTGTGCCTGCACTGTGTTTCTGCCATCTGAGTCAGCTTCTATAAAGGAGTTACTGGAATCCTATTCCAACCAATAGTACTAAAACTTTCCTTATCCAATCGGAGCTATACAGCTTCCATTAATCAGAGTGGTCCAATCAGGGCATTGCCTTTTGGACCAGTCAAACTGTGAGGATTTGGAGTCCTCATTTGCATGAGGAAAAACTAATCAGGGACCAGAGGAGGGAACTTCTGTCTACATAAGCCAGCTCCCCTCTGGTTCTTGGAGTGTATTTTCCCTTCCACCCAAGACTGAAGTCTGCTTTTCCATTGGCTGAGCTGAAACACTGAGGGGCCTCTCCACAGCAGAGTGGGACATACCAGTGCAGGCGAGAACAGAGCAGAGCAGACTAGCAGTGCAGAGCTCTCTAGCCAGACAGGGGCCTGGCTCCAGGACTGCCTTACAGCCATGATGTTTTCAAGGCAGCGCTATATCACATTTAAGCTGTTCCACAGCCATGCTGTTTTCACAGCCCTGCTGTATCACAATTGAGCTGTTTTGCACTGAATAAAATGTCCTTCACCACACCCCAAGTTGGATTCCTGTTGACATTGAATTGGCTCCGACAACCATCATCGGTTTACAGTATGTAGTTGAGATCTGTGAAAGACCTGCTTTGACACAGGGTCTTATATCGAGTTTCCCTCCTGGTTTCTGAAGATCCACAGGGAATAGGTCCTTGTTCCACAAACCTGTCTCAAGAAACATAATATCATAGTGGTTAAGGTGACTGGCTCTAAGGCAAAAGTGATTGCCAGAAATTGTACTTTGACTTTGCCACTTACTAGCTGTTTGATCTTGGTCAAGTTACTTGGCATCTCTGTATCAGTTTTACTACCTATAAAACAGGAATAATAATATTACTTATGACCTGTGGTTATTGTGAGAATGAAATGAGATAACCTGTGAAAAACTTAGAACCTTTTAGTTCAAACATGTCTGGTTCAATAAACATGAGTGTATTATTAATAGCTGGTTCTCACTCACTTTCCACCCCCCCTCCGCCCAAAATGAGTGTTTCAGGCTTTTCTGCTCATTGCCATCTTATGAGCACTTCATCAGGTTACTGTTTGTGTCCCATTTTGGTTATTCCCCAAAGACAGACAAGGCTCCAAACCTTTAATTGCCCAAAGCACAGCTTTGGTATTTTGTAAAACATCACTGAATCATACACAAGATGATAGTACAATTTAGAAAAGGAAAACCTAGGATGAAGTATTAGGCGACATTTCTCCTAAAGTCCATTAGTCATGCCCTTCCAAAGGGGCTCCTTGGAAAACCAGCTCTGTCCTTTCCTCTGCCTTGCCACCGTGGTCCAGGGCTTGACTCGATTTCCCTAAATAGATGCTCTGTTACTCCTGCCTTCCCTCAGGGTCCAGGGCCCCCATCTGCTCTGACTCCAGCTTTCTCAGGGGAAAACAAAACCTAGCCAACATTATCATAATCTCCGCAGAGATAACAAATTCCAAAATGAAAAATAGAGCAGATTTCTTTCTCATTATCTCAAGAATCTCAATTCCCACTTTCTCCTTTGCTTTGCATAACCTACAGGCCCATAAAAATGTATTTTGCCAAAGAACTCTATTTCCCTCAATATAAATTTTCTGCACTCCCTAGAACAATAGGCACACCCAAACTCCATCCAAATAAACTTCTTTAAAATCTCTATCACAATTATTAAGTTAATGTTTTCAGTATGGAAGAAAGTGGGGAATATATTGAATGAAAATGGGTTGGGTTGCTGGTGTGGGCATCTGCGGCTCAGTTCTGCGGGAGACCCTTTAAAAAGTATGTAATATTGTTCAAAAGAAATGTAAAAATGCAAGCCACATATGTAATTTTAAATTTTCTAGTAAGTAAAAAAATGACACTTAAATGTAAGTTGTGACATCATAGAAGTCCTAGAGGAGAACATAGGCAGGAAAATCTCAGACATTCCATGCAGCAATATTTTCACTGATATGTCCCTTAGAGCAAGCAATGTAAAGGAAAGAACAAACAAATGGGGCCTCATCAAACTAAAAAGCTTCTGCACAGCTAAAGAAAACCTCAACAAAATGGAAAGAGAACCAAAAATGGGAAAACATACTTGTCAATGATACTTTGGACAAGGGTTTGATCTCCAAAATATATAAAGAATTCACATGACCCCACACCAGGAAGACAAACAGTCCAATTAAAAAATGGGCAAAGGACCAGAGAAGACACTTCTCCAAGGAGGACATACAGGGGGCCCATAGATACATGGAAAAATGCTCAATATCACTAGTTGTTAGAGAGATGCAAATGAAAACCACAATGAGATACCCCTTCACACCAGTCAGAATGGCTATCATTAATAAATTAACAAACAACAAGTGATGGTGAGGTTCTGGAGAAAAGGGAACCCTAGTGAACTGTTGGTGGAAATGCAGACTGGTGCAGCCACTGTGGAAAATGGTTGGAATTTCCTCAAAAAACTGAAGATGGAATTGCCTTTCAATCCAGCAATCCCACTGCTGGGATTATAACCTAAGAATCCTAAATTACCAATTCAAAAGAACCTACACAGCCCAATGTTCATAGCAGCACAACTTACAATAGCCAAGTGCTAGAAACAGCCTAAGTGCCTGCCCATTAGTAAATGAGTGGATCAAAAAAGTGGTGCATTTACGCAATGGAATACTGCACAGCAGAAAGAAAAATGAACTCCTACCCTTTGCAACAGCATGGATGCAACTGGAGAACATGATGCTAAGTGAAATAAACCAGGCCATGAAAGACAAATACCATATGATCTCACCTGTAAGTGGAACCTAATCAACAGAACAAACAAATGATTAAAATAGAACAGGAGGCCTGGAAACAAGGAACAGACTGATAGGGACCAGAGGGGAGGGGGCGGGGAAAAGGGGAGAAAGAAGGGGCAGGGGCAAGACAAGGAACAGAGTAGAGGACTCATGGAAAATGGAGGGTGGGTAAGGACTGTGGGAGCCAGGGGAATGGGGCAGGGGAGAGAGCAATGGAGAAAAAGGTGGGGCAACTGTAATTGAACAGCAATAAAAAATAAGGTAAAATTAAATTTGATTATTATATTTTATTTAGCACAATACTGTAATTTCAATATGTAGTCAATATTAGTGAGATAATTTACCTTTTTTCATACTATATCTTTGAAGTCCAGTGCGTATTTTACACTTAAAGTTCATATCTATTGGACAAGCTACATTTCAAGTACTCAGTAGCTACATTTGCTGTAGCTACTATACTGGAAATCATAGAGAGTGTATCTTGGAATTGCCCTTATCAGGACAGTGTGGTCCTTCACTGGGTAAGAGCTGCCGCTGGGGGAGTTAACTTCCCCTGGCTGGTCTGGCATTTTAGCCATGCTTGCTCTGCAGCCAGAGAAAGGCCTCAGGCAGAGATGGCAGTGCTTATGCTAAAATGCCATTAGGTAACTGTCCACCAAGCTGCAGGTGACCTCTGCAGAGACCAGGGAATATAATCAAGGTATCAACAGCATCCGCTTCAACGAAATAGTAGCTGGCACTACTGTCCCAGGCTAGCTAAAAATGGCCAAACTAGTTACAAAATTAGGACTTTATCAGGAAAATCACTAAAGAAATATTCTTTTTGTCTCTTCAACAAAAGATGTTCTTTACTCTTTAATATAAAATGATAATGAGGTTCCTTCTCCCCTATAACTCTCTTTTACTCCATATCAAGTCTGCAAATAGATAGACTGTCCTTGCTTCAGGGAAGGTTAGTGATAGGTCAGGAAATAGAAGCCACTTGTTTTCTGAAGGCCTGTACATCTGGATGGCACTACAGTCATGCGTTGCTTGAATGCATTCTGTCAAAGGCATTTTTAGGCCATTTCATCATTGTGTGAACATTACAGAGTGCACTTACACAAATCTAGATGGTACAACCTACTCCACACCTAGGCTATATTCCATAGCCTATTGCTCCTAGGCTACACACCTGTACAGCATTTTACTGCACTGCACACTTTGGGTGATTATAACATGGTATTTATATAAAAACATTAAATGACAGGAGGTTAAATCAAGCACAAGACAAAATGATGCAATCAAGAGATGCAGTAAACATGATATGTTATTGCTGCCAGTGTAACATGGCACTCTGTTTTACAGACAACACGTTTAATGAGTAGAAAGAGAATACTCTAAAATAATGATGAAAATATAGTACAGGAAATAAATACATAAGCCAGTAACATAGTTATTATCATTATCAAGTATTAATACTGTACATAATTGTATGTGCTGTATTTTTACACACCTGGCAGTGCAATAAATCTATTTACACCAACACCACCACATACATGTGAGTAATGCATTGTGCTGTGACATTGGAATCACTACACTATGACTAGGTAATAGAATTTTCCAGATCCATTATAATCTTACAGGGCCATCATTATATACGTGGTCCATTGTTAACTGAAATGTCATTATTCAGCACCAGTTTATGCTGTAGTGGAGGGGAAGAGACAGGGAAAACTGGAGGGACAGAGGTGGGTAAGTCTGCAAGTAGGGGGGACTTGGGGGCCATTCAATGGTATAGCTTTGGTATGTGGGGAGAGAGAAGATGGCAAGATTGCAAGAAGAATGACTACTTCCACACTAAGGTGTCAGGTTAGTAAAGATTTCATCCTTTAAGCCTGGCACAGAAGTGACAGTCATCATAAGTCAAGCATCAGTGGGCATCTCTGCAGTGATCACAGTGGACCAAAGATTGGATGGAGCCTCCCTGGAGATACTGCTCTGGGTGAAACTTTGGGCCCTGGGCCCAAGTAAATTTGGATTCATTTTTAAAAAAAAATTTCTGAATTGTTTACTTAAAGGTATCAACATTATCTGAAAAGTTTTCAGGAAGTATGGGCAGGATTTTTAAAATTCTTTTTAAAGACACCTCCAGAATTTTATTTGATTCCATCCTCCACTAACAGAAAGTATATAGACCTTATTTTTTACACATGGGAAAATATTAACACCAACAAGCAAACAAGCACATCACTTTCTCTTCCACATGGCGCATCCCAGACTGCTTTAGAAATGGACTTAATAAATCAAGCCCCTACTTTGTGTGACTCCATTCTTTCAAACTTAACTTTGGCCTCAGAGAATGTGTACTAAAAAGTTAGAATCTATTTTCCTCACCACACCCCACTGGAAAATTTCTATCACTAAGAATCTGTCCTTACTTATAGGTACAGCACAATTTTATAACAGTTGGTTTGTGAAGGAATGTGAGGGACAGAAAGACATGTAAGTTGAAAAGGAAGCAAAATCATCAGGCAGATGTAAATATTTAGGTTTCTCTTAACCATCCTATTAACATATTTCTTGACCTTACTCAAGTTGCTTTTTCTTAATCCTACAGCTGAAGATAACTTTGTCTTTTTCTGTGTTTCATCCTTTAGTTCTTTTCTGCTTTATTTATTCATTCCATAAGCATTGATTTCCTGGAATGATTTTATGAGTTTCTCTTAGGCCTTTAATTTTTCACAACATCCCTGTGACATAAGGCAGTTTGTGGATGCAATAAGAGGAAGGAAGAGAGGAAGGAATGACCAGAGTTATTCCACCATCAGCAACTTGAGGGCCTATCACATGTACTTCAGTGATTTCCCTGCTCTCAGGTCGGTTCTTCTCACTTTGCTCAGGGAGCTGTATTGGACCTATTTCACTAGATATCATGAATGTTTAGGAAGTAGGGAGCAGTAGGGAAGGTATCATTGTAGTTTATTAGTAGTGTCTGATCTCAATACCTCTGGTATTGAGAACAAACAGAGAATAAATCTTAGTTACTAGGGATCAAGTGACATTTCTTGAATGACTCAGTGGTGTTATTAGTGATACTGCCATTTTACATTCAGGTTGCAAAATATTAAGAAAGAGAAGTTTTTTGACCAACTGCTGCTAGGCGTAGTCCTTTCCCCCTTATAATGTTATGATGCAAGTATAATTTATTATCCTCTTTTATATTCTCTTACCTCTTTTAAGGTAAGACAATTGAACTTGGGCAGCTTGTTCAAGATCACATAACCAGTAAGTGAAAGATAAGGGATCCAAACCCAGGACATTCTGTTTCCAAAGTTTCTCTCCTCTTTCCATCTTAAAAATTGGCCAGATTTAAAATACTAACCAGCTACAATTCTATCTCAAGGGGGAATAATGTTATATACTGCACCAATTTCACTGCAGGCATTCTTAGATTGGCACTTTAGATCCTCCTTTCTTGACACAAAGACATTTTCTCTCCATAAAGATATTTGCATGAAAATAAACTAACTTCTTAGTTCACATTTTCCTTATTCCATACCTGAAAGTATAAGCCTCAGTGTGTGAAAGATGACAAATAATTAATGTTCAAAACCTGGAAGGGAAAGCTGGAGCTAAATGTCTCTAGAAATCAAAATGTGTTGAGTCAAGAGAAGGAATATAAAACCAATATGGTTTTTTACTGACAAACAGTGTCTGGGCATGTGCCTGTGGGGAAAGGCATGGCGACTCCAGGGACATTGGAAAACTTAGCCTCCAACACTTAACTTTGGGAAATCCTGCCATCATATCAAACACACTGAAATGTACCCATATGTCACATTAAATGTAATTTCTGTCCAGTGAACAGAATGCAAATGCTTTTATAGTTTTGTTTTTTTTAATTTTTTTATTTTAGTTTATTCAGTACAGTTTCTATCCTTTATTCCTATTCCAGCCCACCCACCCATTCCTACCCTCCTCCCTCCCCTTTCCAACCCCCCTAGTTTTGTCCATGTGTCCTCTATATTTGTTTTTTTTTAAATTATTTATGTTTAGCTCTGATTTCTAAAGAATCATCATGCTTACTAGAGAATTATTTTAAAATGAGACAATCTAACTTACAAATGGCTGTCCAGGATAATTAAATTGTTATTAACAGTAAATTTAATGGTCAATGAAATAAACATAACATTTCTTTATAGACATTTAATTATTTTCTTTTGTGTTTGGAGCCAATAACTTTTGTTTTTCCAACTAGAGCAGTGCTTTTTTAAAAAGCTACTTTATTGAGGTATTATTCACATATTATACAGTCCACCCATTAACATGTACAATTCAGTGGGTTTTAATACAGTCACAAATACATGCTATGATCAGAACAATCAATTTTGGAACATTTCATCACCTCAAAAAGAAACACCACGCACTTTAGCTATTACCTTCCTTCCTCATTTCCCTTCATTTCCTCTCCAGCCCTAGACAATCACTAATCTACTTTTTATCTCTATAGATTTTTCAATTTTGAGTATATCGTATGAATGGAATAATATACAATAAATGTAGTCTTTTGTGACTGGCTTCTTTTACTTAGCATAATGTGTTCAGGTTCATTCATGCTGCAGGATACATCAGCAGTGCATTACTTATTATGGTGGAATAATACATCTATTATATGGGTAGATCACATTTAGCTTATCTATTCATCAGTTGATAGACACGTGGGTCATTTTTACTTTTTTCCTGTGGTGAACAGTGTTGCTTAAGCATTTGTGTATAATTATTTGAATACCTGCTTTCAATTCTTTTGAATATACACAAGGAGTAGAATTGCTGGATCGTATGGTAACTATATTTGAATGTTTGAGGAACTACTACTAGACACCATTTCACATTCTTACCAGCAGTGTATGAGGGTTCTGATTTCTTCACATCCTTATCAACACTTGTTATTATCTGGCTTTCAATTCTAACCTCCTAGCAGGAATCAAGTGGTATCTCATTGTGATTTTAATAACATTTTCCTGATGACTAACAGTATTAAGCGTCTCTTAAAACATTTATTAGCCATTTATATATCTTCCTTGGAGAAGTGTCCATGCAAAATGTTTGTCCATTTCAAAAATTGGGTTGTCTTATTATTATTGAGTTGTAAAAGTTATTTGCATATTTGAGATATACACTCCTTATCTGATATATGATTTGAAAGTATTTTTGCCATTTTGAGGGTTGTTTTTTCACTTTCTCAGTGTTATCCTTTGAAGCACAAACATTTCTGATTTTGATGAAGTTAAACAGATCTATCTTTCCTTTTGTTGCTTGTGCTTTTGATGTCATATCCAAGAATCTTTTGCCAAATCTGAGGTCATGGGACTTAGCCTTTGGAATGTCTTTGATCCATTTTGAGTGAATTTTCTTGTTCTGTCACAGTTTTCCCAATTTCCCCCTATTGCTCTCCCCTGCCCTGCCTACCCTCCCCATCTCCACTCCCACAGTCAATCCCCACCCTGTTTTCCATGTCCATGGGTCATTTATACCTGTCCCTTGACTAGACCCTTCTCCTTTCTTCTAAGTTAATTTTTGTGTGAGGTATGGGGAAAGGGTCTAGCTTCAATCTTTAGCATGTTGCTATTCTGTTGAAAGACTTTCCATTAGATGGTCTTGGCACTCTTATTGAAAGTTAGTTGGCAATGACACATGATTTTATTTCTTGACTAAGTTCTATTCCAATTTATGTCTATGTCTATCCTTTGCCAGTATCACACAGTTTTGAATACCATTGCTTTGTAGTAAGTTTTGAAATCAGGAAATACAAATCCTCCTACTTTGTTCTTTTTCAAGATGGTTTTGTCTCTCAGGTCCTATGTAATTTCACATGAATTTTAGAATCAGTGTGTCAATTTCAATAAAGAATTCAATTGAGATTCCATTGGCATTATCTTGAAGCAATAGATCAATTTGGGAAGTATTCCCATCTTAACAATATTAATTCTTCCAATCCATGATCATGGATTGTTTTCATTTATTTAGATCTTTTTAAATTTCTTTCAATGTTTTGTGGATTTCCAAGCATAAGTTTTGCACTTCTTTTGTTAAATTTATTACTAAATATTTATTGTTTAATGCTTTGTGAATGGAATTTTTTTCTTATTGTTATTTTCAGATTGTTCAGTGCTAGTGTATAGAAATGCAGTTCATTTTTGTATATTGACCTTGTTGCAACTTTGTTGAATTCATTTCCTAGTTCTCTGGTGAATTCATTAGGATTTTCTATGTACAGTATCCTGTCATCTGTGAATAGTTTCAGTTCTTTCTTTCCAACCTGAATGTCTTTTATTTCTTGCCTAATTGTCCTGGCTTGACCCTCCAATACAATGTTGAACATAAATGGTGAAAGGGGTCATTTTTATTTTTTTTCCCCTTGATCTCAAGGCTAAGGCAGTTACTCTCTGTTATTATGCATGATATTAGCTATAAGTTTTTCACAGATACCCTTTATCAGGTTGAGGAAATTCCCTTGTAATCTTTGTTTGTCATGTGTCTTTATCATGGAAAAAGGGTGGAGTTTGTCAAAATCCAAGAGGTTGTGATTTTGTTTTTTATTCTATTGTTATATTACATCAATTGATTTTCAGATGTTAAACCAGCCTGACATTCCTGGAGTAAATCGCACTTGGTCATGGTGTATAATTTTTTTTTATGTCACTGGATTCCATTTGCTAATATTTTGTTAAGGATGTTTGTATCCATATTGGTAGCAGATATTGATGTGTGGGGTTTCTTTGTGATGTCTTTTTTAATTTGTAGTATGGTAATACAGGGTAATTAAATGGGAAGTATTATCTCCTTCTCCAATTTTTGGAAGAGTTTGTGAAGAATTGGTATTAATTCTTTAAGTGTTTGGTATAATTCTTCAGTAAAGCCATCTGGGGCTTAGTTTTCCTTTTGGGTATTTTTTGGTTAATAATTTATTCTCCTCACTAGTTCCAGATTTATTCAAATTGTCTAATTCTTCTTGAGTCATTTCAGTAGTTTGTGTCTTTCTAGGAATTTATTCATTTCATCTCATTTATCTGATGTATTGGATGAAGTTATTAATAATATTACTTTATAATGCTTTTTATTTCTCTAAGGTTAGTACTAATGTCTTCTCTTTTATTTCTAAATCTGGTAAAGTAAGTTTCTCTCTCTTTCTTCATTCTTTCCTCATTCCATAGCTTTGCTATGTTGTGTCTTTTTTTTCATTCATTTAAATATCTTCTGTTTTCCCTTTTGATTTATTCATTAACCCATTGGCTATTTAGGACTGTGTTAATTTCCACATACTTGTGGTTTTTCCTCAATTGTTTTTCTGGTACTATTTTCTATTTTCATTCTGAAGAAGATATTTTGTTCTGCAACCCTTTTGTATTATTTCAACCCTTTTAAATTTTTTGAGATTTTTTTCTAGCACATGATCTGTCTTAGAGAACATTCCATATGTACTTGAGAAGAATGAATATTCTCTTGTTAAGTAGAGTATTATATAGATTTATGTTAAAACTAGTTGACTTATAATGTTTTCCTGGTATTCTATTTTTTTTTAATCTTCTGGATAGGTAGTTGTTCTATCCATTATCAAAAGTTGAGTACTGAAGTCTCCAAATATTATTATTGAATTGTCTATTTTGCTTTTCATATCTTTCAGTTAATAACTCTTTTTGATCTCACTTTTCAAAGGCCCTTAAATATCACAGGTTAAGATCACTGTGCTCATAGTGCCCAGAGGGAAAATGGCACCAGCTAAAAGGTCTCCACTGAGAAGCTCTGAATATTTTTACAGATATGACTTTGTGAAGATTGTTGCTACTGAAATCTCTGAATTTCTAGTGATCTAATTTCCATGAGGCATTAAAAGGGATTTGAGTGCTGACAGGTCAAACAGATGGAGTGTAGAGTAAATGATGTTTGGAGGGGCCAAAGAAGATTTTTGCTTTTTCATTAGTTTGCCTACAGCTAACTCTGCCCTGTTGACATCAAACTGGGCATCACCACTTCTGGTTCTTAACACATATAAAAGTCATAATGTTATGTATTAGCTAACTAATTTTTAAATAACACCATTTAGAGTTTTGGGACACTTCCTCAGATTGCGTCAACCTGTAAGAGTAAGTAATGGTGGATATTTATCACTTTTAATGATCTAAATGTGTACTCCCTGTACTTCCCATACTATTCCCCAGGGTTATCCAGGATAAATAGGAATACAGAGGTTCTGGATCACTCGCTTTGACTTGCTTGTAGGACTTCCTGGTCTGAGAAATAAGCCATTAGAACCTTAGCAATCTTTATAGACACATTTAACACCCCGAAAGAAGCAATGATTCTAACAGGGAGTGCCCTTTTGGGGACTCTAATTGCACACAGAGTTACAAGAGAGGTGTTATTAATCATGGAGGTAAAAATAATACCCAAAGCTCTGTCCCTAAAGCCCCAAACTCTGCTAGAGCAGATTATCTTACATCTAGAGCACAAGTGGCAAACACAAGCCCTGAGGCCCTCCACCTTGTCTTATCCAGCCTGGCACCTTGTTTCTACCAGGTGACAGCACCGAGCTCCTGCTTAACAGTGAAGGAGTAGTTACATTTATACAGTCCTAAAATTACATTTGGCCCTTTGAAAGCAACCATGAGTCTAGTGTGGCCCCTGGTGAAAATGTGTTTGACACCCCTGATCTAGAGACCTTAAGAAACCAGGCCTCAGGGCATTGCCTCCAGAGTCCTAACCTACATTAAGGCTGAGGAGTTAAAGATTTTCATAGGAAATGTATGTGAAAATGTAGTACTGTCAATAACATGTGTATGTTGGGAGGAAGAAGCAAGGAGAAGGCCATGCCCAAAGCCTGTGTGACTTCAAAGCTTGAACACTTTTATTGAGCAAGTAAGAGCCAAATTCTCAATCTCAAAATTTCAACTGTCCTTAGTGCCCTTAGAATCACTTGGAACTGTACTTAGAATCTCATCAATAAGACACAGGATTCTCAACTACTGCCCATGCTCATGCTTTGTTCCTGCTTTCCCATGTACAAATTCTGAGGGGTTATATTTCATTGCTAGATTAAAGTCTAGAGTAAATTTAGGCCTGAGCATTCTTCCATCTTGCACTCCCAGGCTTCATTCATACCCTTGTTCCTTAGATCTCTCTTGATTTTATAATTTAGGGGCTGTGAAGGGAGAACTGATCCCTCTGGCTTGATTTATAATCCTTTTGTTTTCCCCTTCAAAGATCCACTGGAGGGAAATAACTTTGATCCCCTTTAAAAATTGTACCCTCTCCCCTCTCCGAACCCTCCCTTCCTTCCTGACCCTCCCCCACATGATGATAGTGTTGAATGCTGGAAGATCTTGTTTCAGCACTGATCCAGTGAAATTCTTGCCTTTCTTAGACTTGGATGGTATCAGGGGAGGCCTCTACAAGGTGATAGCTCAATTGCCATAGAAACTGAGAGGAGAAACTTGTTTCAAAAATTAACATAGCAAATTTGGGGTGATGTTTTCCCATATTATGATTTCAACAAATCATAGTATTCTTATGCTTTAAAAATGAGAAAATTGAGTCTCAGCTAGGTTAAGAGACTTGCCTGAGGTCTCAAAATGCTACAACTCAGGTTTCTTGACTAGACTAGTTTTCTTTCCATTACAACACAGTTACTATTTATGTTTATTATTTGTTTTATTTTTTAAATGTTGTAGCCAAGGGTATTTTTCTACCATAATGTATGAAGTTAGTCTGATTCAGGTTAGAAGAATAAAATCTTGGGACCATTTCCCAGTAGAAAAAGAATACAAGAAAAATATGCAGATTAAGTATTATGTATATAAAAGACTATTTACGATAAAGAAACAATAGGTACCACATAGTTTTTTAATTAAATATAGATTCAGTTGAAATATATACAGATACTAGCCCTGTCTGTTGTGGCTCAGTTGGTTGGGCATTGTCCATTGTCCTGCAAAGTGAAAGGTCGCTGTTTCGATTACTGGTCAGGGCACGTGCTTGGGTTGCAAGTTCGGTCCTCAGTTGGGGTGCATAGGACAGGCAACCAATCGATGTTTCTCTCACACATTGATGTTTCTCTCCCTCTCTTTCTCCCTCCTTTTCCCTCTGTCTAAAAATAAATAAATAAAATCTTTTTAAAAATAGGTAAACAGAGACTAACTGAAATAAAACTGTGTTTGTAATTGGGTTAGAAAAGAGCACTCACACAAATATAAGGTATCTTTGTGTACTCAGTTTTGTACAAATAAAAGTATATTACAGTTACAAATAAAAGTGTATTTGTAATTGTGTTAGAAAAGAGCACTCACACAAGTACGAGGTATCTTTGTGTACTCAGTTTCTTTTGATCTTGTTTTGTCAAATACAGCAGCTAAATGAACAACTTCTGGTAATGCCTTGCAAGGGAATAGAGTGAACTAATGATGATGATGATGATGATGACGGAACAGTGTCCTCTAGTAACATGAGTTTGGGAACACTGTGTGTGTATATTTTGCCTCTCTTCTCTCCTACATCCCATACCTCTCCATCACCCGGAATTGCCATCTGAGGGGGCAGAACCCAATGTATCCCCACTAATTATATATGTGTATATATGGGTTTCCACTAATTGTATATCTTACCAACACTGGCTGCTAACAATCCTTTTATAATTTTTTCCATTTTAATATGGTAAAATAAAATCTTGTTTTAATTTGTAGCTTCCTGATTGCTAATGAGGTTGAGTCTATTTTTCCATAACAGTAAAAATAGCTAACACTTATTGAGTGCATATACCATGACATTTATTTTCTAAGTTTCTTAAATGGGTTGCTTCCTTCATTCTTGAAAGTGTTCCTGTGATGTAGAATATCTGATCATCTTTACTCACAAGTGAAAAAGCATAAAGAGATCAGTGACTTGTCTAAGCTCACAAAGCTAGAAGTGATAGCCTGGACTTGAATCTAGATAGTCTGAGTCTAGAGCCTCATGCTCTTCATAATGAGTCATAATACCTTTTTAAAATACATTTATTGTCCATTTGGATTTTTTTATGTGAATGATCTGTTTTTTAGGTCCTTTGTCCTTTGTTCCCTTTACATAGCCACTTGATTAAATTTTACTGCTTAAATCATACTGATGTTTCTGAATTGTGTTTCCAATGCCTTAGACTTGTAGCAAAAACAAACAAACAAAAATTTGCAGTAAATCAACAGGAAATGGCCCTAATAATTTTTAGAAATTCTCAGACTTGTAAAATTATTATGTGGTAAACTATTAGGAACTGTTTTATATTTTTTGTTTTGATAAAAAAAATTGCTGGGTCTTTATTCCTAATGTCCCAAAATAATAATTTAGAATGTTCATAATATTTTAAAAACAAATAATTTGTGGTTATACCTACTTAAGATAGTCTTAAATTAAGCACTTAAAACCCTAACTCTTAATATTATTTTTTCCAAGGAGATATAGTTGCCAAGAATATTTTAACTTGTGAGAATATTGCACAATTTAATTGGCAGAAAACATTTGTACCAACCAAGTTAAAAATTGCTCAGAGAGGTTTCCAAGCAAAATTGTCAGTCTGAGATGTTGACTTCCTTTTCCCTGTTGAAATAGTGAAGGTCACAGGTTCCACTCAATATGTTTTGGTTAGTTTTACAAAAATGGATACTACAAAACAATTTCTGCCCTCTCTTTCTCTCATTTTTTTGGGTTCATTTGTTCATTGGTTAACAGAGTTTTTGCCTTTCAGTTAATTTCATTATGTAACTGTTTTTTAAAAGAACTACAGAAAATTTTTCTATTTGACTTCAGTAACATAAATGAGCCAGAATACACACACACACACACACACCCCTTGTGTTTGAAACCAAGTGAATATTTCAAGTGCTATTCTCAGTTGTTTGAGTCTAGAATTATATGACAACTGAAACTGTGCTATTAAGTCAGGAAGTAGGAAGAAACCATTGCTAAAACAGTGGCTAACCTTGACTATTTCTTTGGAAATGCTTAGTTCACATCACTGCTATGATGTTTACAGAGTGCCCACAATAAACACAGGTGAGAAATCATGAGAGCTTTGCTTGGCTGACATGGGCAACACTGGACTTTGGTCCAAACAGATGATGGAATCTCCCATTCATCAGAACAGCCTCCCAGACATAGTCCCTTGGGCTCAGTCCCTTTCTTCTTATCTACTTCAGCCTAGGATCTTTACATCTGTGTCTTTCTTTTCCTCTTGCTTTCACAAAATTGTCTCATATATTACTCATTCTCCTTCTTTTAATGTAGATTACATGGAAACATGAAGGGGAAGATTGAAGACAGGGTGGGGAAGAGTAAGCCTATAAACCATTGTTGCCTTCTCTCAGATTGTTGGAATATTTTCTATCAACTCCCAAAACGTACCTCTTGCCCCATTGTGCTTCCTACCAAGAGACTGTGGCCCCTATGTTATCATAAAATCATCAAGATTCTTCTGAACACAAGGCAAATTTTACTACCTAAGCCTTCCTTCATTGCCTATGTCATCTTTATCTTTTCTACAGAGTTCAAGCAGAAGAATGAGAATAACAAATGAGCTAGGTATGTAGTAAGCAATCTTTTCAGTCACATTTTATTCATTTATTTTTCAGCTTCTTTGAGGTATAATTGACAAATGAAGTTATAATATATATGAAATGTACATCGTGGTGATTTGATGCACACATACATTGTGAAAATCACATTTGTCCAGTTTTATTGAGATATAACGGCCATATAGCATTGCATTCATTTTAGGTGTACAACGTAGGGGTTGAGTATATTCTTATATTGTGAAATGACCACAGCAATAACTTACCATCCTTAACTTCACATAGTTACAGACTTTTCCCCTATGTTGAGAACTTTTAAGATACTCTCTTAGCAACTCTCAAATATACAATACAGAATTGTTCATTACAGCTACCATGCTGTACGTGACAGCCCCAGAATGTATTTATCCAACAACTGGAAGTTTGCACCTTTTGAACATCTTCCCTGAGCTTCCCCACCCTACCCCCCAACTTTGGCAAACACAAATCTAATCTCTGCTCCCATGAGTCTTATTTATTTTACCTAGCATAATGTCCTCAAGGTCCATCCATGTTGTAGCAAATGATGGGATTTCCATCTTTTTATGACTGAATAGTACTCCCCTTCATGTCATATTTTATCTTTAGGTCTAACTATAAAACATAAAGCTGTGAGAAAAATCACAAAAATTGTTTCATGCTTGCTTTAAAGCCAAGAGAATAGGGTAAATGCTATGAGGTTACTGTGTTTCTCTTTGGGCCATTGAAAAGCCCTAGACAGAAAGAAAAGATGTGGTACTAAAAGTAAAAGTAGCTTGGCCAATTCTTGAGGCTTTCAGCAGATAAGATGGAGGTGACAAGGCACTGGCCAAGATGATGGCCGTATTTATCATCCCTCCCAGGAGCCTCTGACCCAGGTCTTTAGATCCCCATCAAGCCGTGTTCTGCTGGAGCCCTGCCCAGGCCATGAGAACTGCATCAGAAACTCGGATCTAGGGAGTGAACCATTGACCACAGCTGAGGGTTTACTCTGTTCATGTGTTTTGTTTGGCTGGAATTTCACTTTTTTCCTGTAAATTTGAAGGCTTTCAGGCGTGGAATCTTTAGTTTACCATTTTTACCACCACTCCCTGTTACCTAAATCCTCAACAGTTTCAGTTGTTTATGTTGGCTTCCCAATCTTGAAGATATTTATGACCCTGATTACAGTTTCATGGCTGGAAATGGGGAGGTGTGTTCTTACTTCTTCCTGGAGCCTTTGTAGGCTGAGTCCTTATATGGCTCAATCTTGGAGAAAAAGAAAAAGGGCTGCCTGATGCCCTGTGTTTTGTTTCACTTTGTTTTGTTTTAATTTTTTAAACACTTACCTTATAAAGCTAACTCCATGGACCGCATTCTCCACTGTCATCTACTTCCTTTCACACAGAAGCCCCGATTTGCTCTGTACTGGCAGTGTTCCTGCTGAAGCGCTGAATGCAGCCCTACTGGGATATACATTGGGTTGGCTGAAAATTTCCTTTGTGTTTGTTCCATAAGGTGGCTCTAGTAGCACTTAATTGTCTTTAATTTCATTCTAAACAATTTTGTTAGATTGCATTGTGACAGCTGCCATGTCAACATGCATTAAAAAAGCTTCTCAAAACTAGTGAATTTTTGTGTGGCCATTTTACCATTGAAGATAGAAGAAAAAATGCAGCATTTTCAGCATATTATGCTTTATTATTCCAAAAAAAGGTAAAAACATAACTAAAACACAAAAGAAAGATTTGTGCGGTGTATGAAGAAGATGCTGTGACTGATGGAATGTGTCAAAAGTGGTTTGCAAAGTTTCATGCTGGAGATTTCTCACAGAATGCTGCTCCATAGTTGGGTGGACCAGTTGAAGTTGATAGTGATCAAATCAAGACATTAATTGAGAACAATCAGTGTTATATCACATGGGAGATAACCGATTACTCAGAATATCCAAATCAATAAAGTTATTGTGAAAATGAAAAATCTGTCTTTTATTTTATGGAAAAAACCTAAATGAACTTTTTGGCCAACCCAATATGTACATGCATATAGATACTGGTTTTTAAAGAAATCAATAACAACAAAATAGAGCAAAACAAATTCTGACACACACATGTGTCCCCCTGACTTTAGTGATTTGTTTCTCCACCAAAAATAGCTTAACTGAAAAGAAATTCACTTGTTGAAAGTTGTTTTAAATTTAATATAATCACATGTTTGTAAATTAAATGACAATATTTGTTAATTATTATTTCAAATACATACTTTTTCTTTCCTGTATATTTTATATAATGAAACAGAAAAGTATTACTCTAAGGAATTTCAGAACTTGACTTCATTCTTATTGTAACTGGCAATGTAATCTATTTTTTTTTTCTGCCTCTGGCTTTTACTTTAGTTTCTATACATAGTGTGACTATCTGGCTGAAAGAAAAAAAAAAGACAGAACACAGATGAGTCTAAGAAGAAGAATCTTTCTTTTTTTCTTGGTAATTTCCCTGCAGAATCAACCAAGCAGTGAGCTATCGTAACTTCATTTCCAGGGAGGAGTGGAGGAGAACTGGACAGAAATTGAAGGAAAATGTCTGATAAAAATAAAACAGCAAGTTTATTAATTGAGGTAAAAATGAAATTTAATAAAAATAGTGTACTTTTTGTTGTACCTGTGAATGATATTTTGTAGAAATCAATTAGAACTGAAAAATGTTTAAGATAGTAATTGTTTGTATATTCTACCACCAAGAAGTGGAAGGAAAAAAATAAGTAAGAACTAAGAGAAGTTACAAATTGTGACTTGATAAGAAAGCTTTAGTTTCTGAAAATTACAAAGTATGAGAATGGCTATTCAAATAAAGAAACCAGTTAGCACGTGTTTAAGTTCTTTAATGTCAACTGTAATTAAGTTTGAATATTTTCCCCTTTCAAAGTATGACAGCTTAATCAAAACAGCAGGAACAGCAAAGCAAAGGAAAAGAAACACAAAACTTGTGGATAGTATATTCTTGGAAATTGAAACCTTCCACTGGCATCCTTGCAATTTGTAAGCAGATGTTTTAATTGGATGAAAATTAGTTAAACATCCATTAACAAACTGTCTTAATATCACATCATTAAGTAATAGCAATTGTTGATATTTCTTAACCACAAGTGGGGAATGTGAAGAAGAAATTGGAGTTAAGGGACATTTTGGAATGATGTTGTTGACCTGTAAGTCCTGGTCTGAAGTTACTTTAATTTTGTCTGGCTCATTTGTTGTAGTGAATACTTTGGGGGATTTTAGTCGTGCTTGTCAGTAGGGAGAAGAAACCTGGATGGGAAAAACAAGTTCTCCTGGATGATGGATCTGAAACTTTAGGGCTATGGATCTTTTTGAAGTTTGATGAAAATTCATTTGTATATACCTCAAGCTATCTATATACACAATTAATGTTGAGTGTTCAGAGGTTGTCTGAAACTCATCCATGAGTCATCCAGAGTTCTCTGGACCTAGAGATAAGAGCCCTACCTCTCAGTTTTACCTTCAAGTTGGGTAGTCAGACATCTGATCCCACCACTGAGGTAGTAGACTTTGCCTCAGTGGTGGTCCAGCCTGGGATGGTATATAGCAGTGAGAGGATTTAAACAGTGCTGACATGCAAAGCTAGGGGGGCCTCACCACACCATCACATCACTCCAAACCAGACTCCAGACTGCAGCTGAGAGTAGAGGGGACATGGCCCCATCTTTCCATAAATGAACAGTTTCAAGTAGTTAACCAGGTTCACAATATTTATTAAATAGAACAGTCCTATAGCAAACTAGAGTAGTAAGCAAGAAATTAAGGAAAATCTTATAGCCTGGGCGAACCCAGTACAGATTTGGATAATTCGCACTATCTGGAGGGCCCACTGGAGCCACGGGCTTATGCTTGCCCAACACCATACCTTTGGCAGCAAACTAAATTTACAAACACAAAGCAGATTCTTTTTGTACTTGATGCACTGGTTTTATCTTAGGAATTTCTGAGCTGAAACCTGTGGTAAAGAATATCAGAGACTATTATTGAATATGGCCAAAAATGTGAGGAAGAATTAATGGTACATTTATTTTACTTCTGGGCATGAACTTGCACTGTAGACTATAGACAGCAGCATTGGCCTTTTACATAGAAGAGGACATACACAAAGCCACTTCATACAGAAATGGTATAGCAAGCATTGCTGTTCTCCTTCGGTGACAGGCAGATAGAGCTCGTTAGGTTTGCGCTGTTTCCTAGCAGACTGTCTGGATCAGCCCAGTTCTTATGCACGTCGTTATTTTTTTTCTAAGTCAGTGACTAAGGCTGTGCTTTAAGGAGAACATATTTATTATTTGGTATTTTTCCTCCCTCTTAATGGTTTGGATCATTCCTCCGAGTACAGTCTGACTCAGTGTATCATCTGGCATATCACACCTGCCACATTTCAGTCCTGCTCTGTCCAGCATAAAAATCCAAGTAACTTGCTCTTTAAATGGAGCCATACTGATAGTTTCAGTTTGTTCAAATAACATCTGTGAGATTTGCATGGACTAACATTCAGATGACAGAATCTAGTTTTTATTCAAATAAAGAGATGAGGACTGGGTTGTTGTCACCATGGACAGACTCACATCTCCTCATTGCAATGAATCAGTGACTGTTATTTACCAGAGATTTTTCCATATAGCCTGCCAATAAATTTAGGGCAAGGTCCTAGTGCCTTTATAAAGAACCTATCACTAGACATGCAAATAATAATACTATTTTCTTATTATTGGGGAATAGCATTAAATTAATTAAAAACCTCATTAAGTGTCCCTCCCTGCTCACAGCACTGGCAGAATCTACTTTTGAATTTGCTAGATTTGCCCAAACCCACCTAAACAATTTCTTCATTCTTCAAGAGGATGGGATGTAAAGGCTGTGCAGGTTAGAATGACAGCCATCTTTCAGGGACTGATTTTGGTCAGTTAGATACCAATTATATGCTCTGTGACCTTAAGGAGACTGAAGAGGGTGGTGGGAGGAGACAGTAGGCAACAATGCAGAACACAGGGGTGCCTACAGATGCAGTCTGTTGTGGGGGCCGATGGCCTTATCTCCATGTTGGGGTACAGACGCCTTGCAGAGAGCTGTCCATCAGCATGGATGAGGACAATTTACAGAGCACCGGTCATAAAAAAGGTGGTGTTATGTAAGCTGCTTGTTTGTGTAGCACGGGCCAGGTAGTCTTAGAGAGCAATTGCTTTTTTTTTCACTGTTGTTAAGTTCTCTATCATAAATATAAGCCCAGATATAATCCTAGAATATAGTTTTCTTGAAATCTTTTTCTCAGGCCATCCTTAGAGAAAATTCGGAGGGAAAGTAGAAGGGTCTGGTGACTTCCTGCTCTTTGTTTCCACCCCCAATGCCTGCACCCCCTCCCCACAGACACTCCCTGGGCCTCAGGTCTACCTTCTTTCTTATCCCCATCAAAGTCTGTACCTTTTTAAAAAGAAACACTCAGAATCATTTTCACCTCCACATTCAGTTTAAAAAATAACAGATTGCTGACTTTGACTTTGCCTGAAACAAACAAAAACTAGACGAAGTATATGAAACAATGGTTTTCAAGGCCGTAGACAGTGAAGGACAGTGGTCCCTGGGAAACAGGAGCAGAGGAGAGGAGCCCGGCGATGGCCCCAACTCACTGCCATCGGGAGAGTGCCCGGGCCCTGGCGTGCAGCCCGGCGGCCTCCAAGTGGAGGTACACGGGGACGTTCTGGTGTCTCTGTGGCTGGGTGTTGCAGGCATCTAGTGGACAGCAGTTGATGGGAGAAGTCCTGAGTAACGAAGACTTTTCCCGGCCAGCGTGTGTAAGTGCACTGAGGAGAAACGCTGGCAGATGCCCTCTGCTGAGAAAGCCGAGGAGGCTGAGGGGATATCCAAGACTTTCCATGTGATGGCACTGGGAGGCTGTGGGTAGAACTGTTTCTAAAAACACAGTAAGCATTCAATGAACCCTGTAGTCCAAGAAGTATTTAATGAAGAGAATTTATGACATAGTATGTATTTCGACCAGTCTGAAGGATTCAGGGGCAATTTTCTTTTCTAGGATGTTGTAAAACTCCATGATTCTGAAGCACTCTTTCCTTCGTAACATATTCTGATCTCTTTTGAATTTTAATTTTATCCTGGCACTGCCTTTTGCAAACAGGTGTCTTTAAATAAAGAAACATATGGTTTTAATGTGACTTGATGAACTGAAAGTCACATTCCTGCAGACGAAATGTCACTTCAAGCAAAGTACAGGTGGCCCACCTCAGAGCATCTAATCATTAATTGTAAGTAAACATATTGGTGATAAATGAAAAGAAGCAACTCTTCCTATTTAATGAAAGCAAATACATGATTATGGTAGGAAAACAAATCCTTAGGTTCAAAAAATAAGATTATTTTGTCTTGTAGTTAACCGTAGATAGAAATCAATACTTGTGTATTAACAGATGATCGACATATTCAACAAAATTACTTTTATATATGAATAGCTTGCCTTTGCTGAGGAGAGTTGAAGATAATTGTTGGCTAATATGCGTTTCACTTCCTTCCCTTGATCGATGCTCCTTGACTGTATTCTATGGAAAGGAATTGTGCCAGGTGCTGAGACACAAGGTAAACAGGACAGACTGCCTGTGCTCTTTTCCTTCTTTAAGTTGCTGTCAGTTCATCAAAGTGAAGTGGTTGGGGCTGGCGAGGTTGCTTCTAAAGTGGGTGTGGTGTGTAAAGGATACAGGAGGAGAGTGGGTCTGAGGAGCAGCTCTGGCACCAGTATGTGACCATGGGGAAATCACATCACCCGCTGGGCATCAGTTCTTTCAGCTGTGAAATGAATGCATTGCTCTTTGGTTGGAAATGGTGTTTTCAGCTTCAGTTTATGAATGATGGAGATCTGCTCTTTCCCCCAAGGGATGGGAGCTACTCCCAAAGCAAAGTTTATGTGCTAAGCAGAGGCCATATTTACTGCTTCTGAGGGTTCTTTCCCTGATGCACTGCTACGGCCTGTTGTGCAGAGCAATGTGACAGAGTGGCTGAAATCATGAAGTGTTCCTTCTCTTCTCCAGATCCTTTCCCCTAAGGTGAGAGTTAGGGTTGTGCTAGAACCCTTAGGAGACATTTCAGAAGGCTGAAGGCTCTGCACTTCTGGTGATTACTCATTCAGTACAATGCACAGACAGGCTCAATGTTCTTACAAGGTAATTCACCCTAACGAGCTCCCATGGTCTGACCTGCCTAACTTAATACGTTTGTAGCTCTATTGAGTATCTTTTCTATTATTCTGGTATAACATTGATGCCCTATAATTATTAATATAAAAGTTTGAATATTACCTTCAGATTTTCATCTGTGAGCATGAAGAATAATATAGCATTATTTGTCACGGCAATACTTTGAGCAATGCCTAAGAGAGTCTAAGTATTCAATAGATGGTAGCTCTTATTATCAGATAACTGAAGTTTACAAATGTTCCAGTATTTGGTAGGGGAAGCATCCTCTCATTATTTTAGTCTTCACAAAATGATTGGCCGTTGTTACCGAATAGTGTTCAAGATGACCTTTAGAATGATTTAATCAAGACCCAGAGGGAGTGGGGGAAGGAATATTATTGTCATCTTACTGTTTAAGTTTCCTCGATTTGGGGACCTGTTGCTGTGAAGCAAGTTGCCATGACACTTAGTGGCTTCAAACAAGAGCAGTTTATTATTTCTCACAATTCTGTGGCTTGACTGGGCTCAGTTAAGAGGGATTCTTGTGCTTCATGCAGTGTAGCTGCGGTTGCTTATGTCATTACATTCCACTGGGAGTTCTGCTGCAGCTGGGCTGGAAGGTCCAAGAAGGCCTCTCTCACGGGTTTGGGGCCTTAGTGCTCACTGTTGCCAGGATGCCTCAGTCTTCTCCGGATAGCCTTTCTCTCCAGCTACGCCACTTGGACTCCCTTCCAGGAGGGCAGCATGCTTCTAACGCTGCAGAGGTGGAAGCCATAGCTTCTTAAAGCCTGGGCTCAGGGCTGCACAGCGTTACTTCTGATACATTCTATTAGTCAAGAAAAGTCGCAAGTCCAGCCTAGATTCAAGGGGAGGGGAAACAAATTCTTCTCCTTGATGGAAAGGGCAATATACATGTCCAGGGAGGGGAGAATTTGATGGAGTTTGGTAATGGGCTGGTTCCAGTGTTACTCAGCATGATCAGCAGTTTGGAAGAAAGAGCCGGACGTGGAGCACAAGAGTGGGAGGGTGTGCTGGAATTCACTGGAAACTCTACATCTGTCTGTCGTGGCAAATGACATTTTTTTCTTTTTAAAATTTTATTCTCAATTACAGTTTGCAGTCAATATTATTTTGTATTAATTTCAGATGTACTGCATAGTACATATATTTTACAAAGTGCTCTCTTCAATACTTATAGTACCCATCTGTCGCCATACATAGTTATTATTGTACAGTATTACTGACTGCATTCCCTGTGCTGTGCTTACATCCCTATGACTAATTTGTAGCTACCAGTCTGTACTTCTTAATTTCTTTACTTTTTTCGCGAAGTTTCCCAACCACTCTTCCTCTGGCAACCATCAGTCTGTGTCAAGGAGTCTGTTTTAATTTTGTTTGTTCATTTATTTTGTTCTTTAGGTTCCACATATAAGTGAAATCATATGGTACTTCCCTTCTCTGACTGAATTATTTCAGTTAGCATAACACTTTCTAGGTCTATCCATGCTGTCACAAATGGTAAGAGTTCTTTTTTACGGCCAAATAATATTCCATTGTATATATGTGCCACAGCTTTTTATAATCCACTTGTCTACTGATGGGCAGTTGGGTTGCTTCTATATCTTGGCTGTTGTAAATAATGCTGCAGTGAACATAGGGCTGCTTATGTTCTTTTGAATTAGTGTTTTGGGTTTCCTCTATCTATCTGCCTGTTACTGCAAATAACTATTATCAGCTTCAAAGAGCAAGAACTGCTGCTTCACTTCCACCTCCCAAATCCCATTCGAACATCTCTTTTGGCCAATTCTGGCTCAGAATGATACAGAGAAGAGGAATCTGGGAACATAGTTCTAGTTTAACCCAAATGAAAACAGGATGATCCAGTACAGTATTCAAGAACGAGGTTTATATCGCTCTTCATCTGTGTTCCTTTTTATACCATTCAATGGTTTTTTAAATAGTTTTGTTTATATAACTCTTAATTTTATTCACATGTGTTTAATGAGGTTTATTGTCTTTACTGCTTTACTGTATAGTTTACCTATTTTTTTTTGCTGATTGTTAGTATTTATGTATTGCTTTTCAAAACATGCTTTCTGTAACTGGACAGGTTAGTGAAATAATTAGACTTCCCACCAATACAATTGTTGGGAGATGAATGATCATGTGTAGATGTTGAGAGTTTCATTTTTTCTTTTGAAAATTTATAACATATATTTTTAAAGTCTAGGTAGGTTAGTACTGCCAAGGAGGCTCTCTGCTTGAGAATTATCCTTCAAAGGGATCCACATACCTCAAGAATACACCAAAATAAATTTATTAAAGATATTGTGAGTGTCTCTACCACTTGAGATTCTGTACCTGATGCTGATATAGTACAACCTGTAAACTTAAACCTCCACTTTCTGACTAACACTTTTCAGCCTCCAGAGAAATGCTTCTGCCCAACTTTTGCCCAACATACTTGAAACAAAAGCCAGTGAAAAGTTTCGGGGGTTGTGCCACTGTGAAGGTTTGTGGATTGTGCCACTGCTAACATTGGTGATGGATGCTGTTTTGGAATGCAAGTAGGCTTTGCACAATTTAAGTGCCTGGGCTGTAGAAAAGATATATTAACTGACAGTACAGTCTTTATTTGGAATCTATTGTGGTGATTCCCTTTTTAGATTTGGATGAATGCATTTTAAGAGGGATTCTTCAGCAAGGCTACTAAGTACGTGGCACCTAGAAACAGTCTCTAGATTACAAGTGACAGATGGATTGCAATGTTGTTTTGAGAAGTACTCTAAGTACAATAGATCCCTCCTCACTCACCTGGAGACTGATGACTGATGCCTGCTGTGGTGCAGGGGGAAAGAGTAGGCACACGCCTCCCGTGGGTTTGTCGTCTCTATTCTAGATCTAGTGGAAGAGTGACTATGATTGCAGGTGCATGCACTAGTAAAAGCAAGTAAAGGAGCTCTTTTGGGAACTGGAAAGGAGCTTATTCTGATCTCCCCCAAATGATACCAGAGAGCCACCAATATGCATACTGTATTTTTTGGACTGTAAGATGCATTCCCCACCAAATTTGGGAGGAAAATGGGGGTGTGTCTTATAGTCCGAATGTAGCTTACCTGGTTTGCTGTGGGGGGGGGGCGGTGGTGGTGGAGTGGGGTCACAGGTTATTAAATATTTTACCACATTTTTTGCTTCAAAATTTTTTTTCCTATTTTCCTCCTCTAAAACCTAGATGCGTCTTAAAGTCTGGCACATTTTATAGTCCTAAAAACACTGTAATCTCCAAGGTGTGTGTAGTACCAGCTTTCCTGCAGTTAGTCCAGAAAGCCTAGGTTTCCTGTACTGAATGTTGCCCTCCTCCGGTGGAGGAGAGGTCCAAGAGCCCCTGCCAACATTGAAGAGTAGCACAGCGCCCAGAGAGAGACTGGTTTGTATTGGTATGTAAGAGATCTAGAAGATGTCATCAAAGACCAAAGTGTGACTGAGATTCGTCCTAGTTCTCTACGGTTAGAAAGCACTTGGGAGAAAAGAGAACATATGTGGGACCAGATGTTTATGGAAATCTATGTAGATGCTAACTCCTTAAGTACTAACTCTCTCTATGTGTCTTAAGTTACAAGCCCTCAAGGGCAGGAACACCGTTACTTTTAGTCTCAGTTCCCAGCCAATGCCTGTGTGAGCCCTCAGTACACATCCACTGGAGGGCAAGCTCTTGTCAGCCACTCCTATGGCTCCTAACATCCAGATTGATCACTTGGCTCAGGCATTTTTTTTGCATAAAGAGCTTAGTAGTATGCTATGGGAAGATTTTTGTTCCTGTGCTTGTAGGCACATCGATAAATAACAGAACACCATTATCTTCAAGTTGGAAGGCCTTCATCTGAAATCTCTGGAAAATAATGTATTCTTTCCAGGGAGGTGACGAAGGTTGAATGAGATAATTCATAGTTTCCATAGGTACTTTGCTGGAACATAATAAATGTTGGTTTCCTTCTCTCAAACATAACAACTTAAGAAAATATATAGCATAATCTACAAGATGAGAATAAGGTATGGTATAAAAATCAAAATGGCTTTTGAAGTTTATTAAAGTTGAATACTCTCACTTAGATATAGTTTTGGTTAGTTTTGTTGTTGCTGTTTAACTGTAGCTTAAATCAGGCTAAGAATCAATCCAAACAACTTTTTTCAATTAATTTTGGCACTAATAGAGCTAGTTTGCTCATTATGTTATTACTGTCTGCAATCCTGTTTTCTAGTTTTATTTTATGACTCTCAGAAAAGCTTTTGGGTCTGATCTAATGTGCCTTTTGAGAACCATTAGACTTGAGTGGATTTCAGAGAATTCTGTGAAAGTTTTGACTATTATTGTAAGCCTGTATTGCTAGTAAAAAAATAAAGACATTGATGTATATTTAAATATTTAAGATATTAAAATTATGTTGACTATTTCCTAACATTTATAGGATTATCAGAAGATTATAATAGTAATGAAATGAAGTTATTTTAGTTTTTATGTTATAGCATTATTCCCACTTCTTTAGGTCTATGTAGGAAAATATAACATAAGCTGAATGGCAAAATTCCTATTATCATGGTTCAGTCTGTGAAAGAATATTTTCAGTCTTTAGAACTATCATATAAGATTAATTTTTACTGAGTTCGTGTTTTGTAAGTGTACCAGATATCAAGAAGTGGATTATGAAGGAAACAGAACAGGAGGATTATTCAGCTTTAATAAAGCTTATTTTTTACTTTTTTTAAAGCTTATATATTTTTCAAATTCAAAATTTTTTAAAAAATTACAGTTTACATTCAATATTATTTTGTATCAGTTTCAGGTATACACCATATTGGTTAGACAATCATATACTTTACAAAGTGCTCCCCCTGATATTTCCAGTACCTAACTGGCACCATTCATGTGTATTACAGCATTATTGACTGTATTTCCTATGCTGTGCTTTATATCACCATATATTGTAAACACCAATCTGTATTTCTCAATCCCTCCATATTTTTCACCTAGTCCCCAAACTCCCACACCTCTGGCAACTGTCATTTTGTTCTCAGTATCTATGAATCTGTTTCTGTTTTGTTTGTTCATTTATATTGATCATCAGATTCCAATACAAAACAGTATGGAGTTCTGTCCAAAAAAAGTCCAGCCGTTGTTAATATAATGAGAATGATTTGTGTAACATTGATTTAACCTGGCAGCCAAGGAGAGTGGACTGGAATGCACACGTGTGAACAATGATGACTTCACTGTACTAGTCAGTGGGGGCAGTAGACACCATTGAGTGAGCATGTGTACTGTGTGGCCATCAGATTCAAAATGACTGAGTGCATAGAACAATGAACTGCATCAAACTTTGCATTAAGCTTGAACATTCCAAGGAAACTATTTGGATGGTTCAGAAGGCTGCAGCTATGGGCAAGTGGTGATTGGCAGTTTCATCTTGACAACGTGCCAGCTCACAAATATTGTGCATGGTTTCTTGGCAAAACATCAAATTGCCCAGGTGACTCAACCCCTCTTCAGCCCAGATTTGGTGCCCTGTGACTTCTGGCTTTTACCAAAACTAAAATCACCTTTGAAAGGGAAGAGATTTCAGACTGTTGATGAGGTTCACGATGGGGCAGCTGATGGTGATTGGGAGAACTGTGTGAATTCCCAAGGTGCCTGCTTTGAAGGGGACTGAGGTGTCATTGTCCTGTGTACAATGTTTCTTGTATCTTGTATCTTCCTCAATAAATGTCTCTATTATTCATATGACATGGCTGGATATCTTCTGGACAGACCTCGTATAAGTGAAATCATATATTTGTCTTATTCTGACTGATTTATTTCATTTAGCATAATACCCTCTAGGTCCATTCATACTGTTGCAAATGGAAAAATTTTGTTCTTGTTTATGGCCTAGTAGTATTCCTGTATGTGTGTGTGTGTGTGTGCTGCAGATTTTTTTATCCACACACCTATTGACGGGCACTTGGATTTCTTTTGTAGCTTGACTATTCTAGGTAATGCTGCAATGAGCATAGAGGTGCATATATACGTTTGATTCATGTTTTGGGTTTCTTCAGAAATATTCCCAGAAGTAGAATTTCTGGGCCACACAGCAGTTCCGTTTTTAATTTTTTTGAGGACCCTCCACACTGTTTTTCCACAGTGGCTGAACCAGTCTGCATTCCCACCAACAGTGCACGAGGGTTCCCTTTTTTTACATCTTCACTAACATTTGTTGCATTCAGACAGGTGTGAGGTGATAGCTCACTGTGGCTTTAATTTGAATTTCTCTGATGAATAGTGGTGTTGAAGATCTTTTCATATATCTATTGCCATCTTCTGTGTCCACTTTGGAGATAAGTCTATTCAGGTCCTTTGCCTATTTTTAATTAGATTATTTGTCTTTTTGGTGTTGAGTTATATGAGTTTTTGTGAATTTTGGATATTAATCCCTTATGAGATGTATCACTGGCAAATATCTTCTCCTATTTAGTAGGTTGTCCTTTCATTTTGTTGATGGTTTCCTTTGCTGTGCAGAAACTTTTTAGTTTGATGTAGTTCTATTTGCTTTTGTTTGTTTTGTTTGTTTTTCTTGTCCAAGGAGATATATCAAAAATATTATTAAAAGAAATATCTGAAATTTTACTGCCTATGTTTTCTTGAAGGATTTTTATGGTATCGAGTCTTACATTTAAGTCTTTAATCTATTTTGAGTTTATTCTTGTATATGGTGTAAAAAGGTGGTTAATGAAGCTTATTTTCCAAAATATATAGTTGTTTCTACAGCAGCTACATTATAGGGGGAAAGGCCGAAGTTAAATTCATGAATCAGAAATTATAAAGCCTGCCAGGGTAATATTGTTATTTCATAAATAGAATACTACATATCAAAGGTTTAAAATTTTATTTAAAAACTACTCTCTAGAGTTTTAAGCCTCTAGCATTTATTTCAAATATGAAATTTTAGCAATTTTGATACCTAGCTGAACTCTGATTTTTTTTTATATTTGAAAGTACTGTTCTTTTTCCCCCCTCCAAATAAGCCTCTGGCAATAATACAGTAGAAATAAATTAACTTCATGTTTAAAAATCTCGAAGGACTTAAGATACTCATAGTTGAAAATGCATTAAAGGAAGGAAGGATTTCCCTCCATTTGTAAAAATGGATAATTTGAAATTATGTTTTTAAGAAATAATTTTAATACTCATGATGAATGTGAAACTGTATAATTGAATGCTGAATTGATATTCTATTAGAATATCTAGAGACCTCTCTTCAAATAATTGTAGGATTACCTAATAGGATCTTGGTGTTTGCATTAAATTTCTGGAAATTTTAATGAAAAGGTCAGCAGCTGGAGTTAGAAAATCTTTAAAGCACATGCAGTTTCTATTCTGTTCTGCTATAAAGCTTTTGAAAGCTGTCACACTGTTTAACTCTCAGTGAAAGGACTGAAACCAGCTAAAGCCAGAGCTGCACAGTATAATAGGTGAAGTTCATATTTACTGGCCAGAGCTCCCTCATTACTTGGTGCCCTTTCTATATCCTTGACATGAGTACCCCAGCAGCCCCCATCTAACATAAAATGGTGCTCATATATGGCCCTCTATATCAAAACCTGTTTGCAGATAAAGAGTAGATAGGAGATAGTCATAAATTTATTCAAACAAGTAACCTAGTGATTTATTGTATGTCTGAGAAATTAAAAAAAGTTTTCTTTGCTGCCATCAGTGATCAAAGAGGGCAGTATTTAAAAGTACAAGATGCTATAATTTGCGTCAGTGTGATAGCTGCTTTTATAAATGCTCTTGTGCATTACTGAGCCAAAGAAAGGCCTTGTGCATTACCTAGTTCCACTGCTTTATTTATGGAGGTGATGGTGGTGGGAGATTAGTGGGTGCAACCAAGTGGACCCTGGGGCCCAGAAATGATGCGGTTTTCCCAGCCTCACAGGTGTAGTATCGGTGGAAGATTGAAATTCAGGCTGCCCGAATGTTAGCCCAGAACTCAGCCTTGTGCAAAGCAGTGTGTCATGTGCTGATTAAGAACACAGGCCCCGGAGTTAGACCTTCTGGGTTTAATTCTGGCTCCAGCCCAGCCCTGGTTATTTATTTAACCTGCACCTCTGTACCAGTCTCTACCGTAGTCTTGGTGAGGAGATTAAATTAGTTAAATGATGCTTAAGATAGCCTGGCATGGTGACAGCTCCACAGAGGTTAATTACACCACGTGGCTTTGAGAGGGCTGATCTGAGCTGCCGTTTGACCTATATTTAGGATTATTTCAGTGCTTATTATTTTCAGTCCATGCTGTAATGTTACAAGTTTTATTTTTCAGTCCATTAAAGAGGTTATTCCTGTTGAGCTCTGACTTGACCCCTGAATAAAAGGTCATTAGAGTCACCATAAAAAGGAAGCATTGGGCTATCTATCTCTGCTACTTGTATACATTGAACCAAAGTTCATATAAGTTTGTATTTTAAGCATACAGTAGAGAGTTCTTTAGAAGGATTCTTGCTGCCCTTTTCCAGGGAAACAGCCGTTGAGTTTACCTGATATTCCCAAACAGACCCTATTAGTGTGGTGAAGTAACACAGTGTCTCTTCGCACCTACTCAGAGCTGCTGCTTCCGAAACAGGAACATCCTCCCTCACCTGCTCCTGGGATGAAGACATGTCGAGTAGCTGGGACTAGAAGTGCATGTTTGTATTTTACTGTTCTGGTTGGCAGACATTTCATCTCTACACTGTGTTAACCCATAAACTTTTTGTTTTAGGAATTATTCAAGTGTTGCCAGAAATGTAATACAGTACTATGATTTTGACCGAGTGGCTGTGAGTTATAGTTGACATGGATGCTAAATTGTTTTAGTCCTGACACATCATTAAAAGATGTTCCAATGCGCCACCTCAGTGAATTACATTAGTCATCTGACAGGAATTTTTTAAAGAAATACTGCCCCCTTGTGTTGTAATATGGTAAACTATTGAAGGAGAATAATTTAAGAAAGTGTAAATTCTCTAAGAATAGCAGATCTCAGAAAGAACGTTAAATAATGTGTACTGTGTGTAGTACTTTTTTACACATTAATGAGTAGTAGCAGAAAAAATACAGACAGGGTGCCTATTCCTATGGTCGAGTCTTGACAGGGAGCAGCATAAATAGGGCATTTTAGAAAGTTTATAATCTGTCTTTAGTGAAATCTCCTTTTGTCTTTGTTTTGGTCTTCGCACACCATTTTACCTGGAAGAGACACTACTAGTATATTCATCCATCTGTAACAGAGCTTCACAGGTGACAGAGGACTTTTGTTCACGTGACCTCATTTAGCCCTCAATCCTCTGTGTCAGGAGAGGTATTACTGTTATTCTTTCCACTTTACAGAGGAAAAAATAAACAAGTGAAGTCAAATAACTTACCGAAATCCATACAATTAGAAAGTGTAATTGGTAAGAACATAAGAAAGTTAAATAATGTACCTAAACTCATACGATTAAGACCTTCTAACCTTAAATACTGAGTCCTTTGTATCGTAAAGCACAGACTGCAGAAACATTCCGAGGTCAGGATCCCAGTCGTACCACTCAAACTGTAGAACTAGAATGTTCAAATTATTAACCAAACTGAGCTTCTGTTGCAGTTTCATAGCTCTGTATTTTATATTTATTTGTTTTACGAAACACAGTACTAGACTGTGGTGCATGTCATTTGGTAGGTTTAATTTGTGGGTCAGTCAGCACTGTGGATGAGCACCACAAAAGAAAAAGAAGTCAGCTGGGCTCCCTTGCATTCTGTGATTGGCAGTATCTCTTTTAGTCAGAAGAAATCACTTGCGCTGAAATATTACTGAGACAGAAATGATAAATATGCTAAAATAACACACAAATCAAGTGTTATGAAGCTAACTTTGTTTTACTTAAACAATGAGTAAATAAATTTCCATGGTTAAACTTTTCAACAATACAGGAAAAGGAATTAAGAGGTTAAGATCTTTTCTCTCTGCTAAATACCATTTTTTCTACCAAAAGTAAACACTGTTAGCAGTGTGGTATACATTTTCCCCCTGTATTTTCCATTCATTTACATATGTTTGCATGCATGTTGACAAATGTATTATTTTTTGAAGTCATGTGTAGGATCTATTTGTAATTGGTTCATTGAATTTTTTCACTTAAATTTTTTTTATTCTACCCTGTCCATCCCTTCTTTTCTCCCTTCCTTCCTTCCTTTCTTTGTTTTATTCACTCTCCCTCCCTCCTTTTTTCTCTCTCTCACCTGTTTTCTCCCTTTTTTTCTTTCTCTCCTTCCCACCAATCATCTTTTCTTCCATTTCTTTTTATCTTTCCTTCTCTCTTCTTTCCATTACATATGAATGTTAAGACCATCTGGTATTATAGATCAGTAATTCTATTTGTGTTGTGCTTCAAAAATTATTTTGGCTACATAAGGCCATATATTCCAAGTAATTTTGTAAGGAGAGATAAAGTAGACAAGCAGCCTGAAATCCAAAGCAGAGTTCTCAGGAGTCATTTCCAAGTTTGCGGTACCCTAGCGAAGGGGTGTCCTTCAGGTAGAAAGCCTGAGGAATGAATGAAGTGGGACCTTGACTTTTCCCAGTTACTTAAAGTCAGTGCTGAATTGCTCCGGCTGCCTATTTCCCCGTAAAATATCTCTGTGGAGTATATTCTCTTTAGTAGAGTGTACAATCAATCTTCCAACCACATTTGTAAGTGCCAGTAGCTCTTGTGTCTCTATATCCTCTGCTAGGTTTCCTTTATTTCACAGCAATCCAGGAATTGTAGAGAGAAATGTTATTCTTTATAGACAATTAAAGTAGGAAGCTGTATCATAAATAGAAACTAAAAGTTATTTTAGTAAGAATGTAGTAAGAGCGCAATTCATTTGCTCTCATGTTCTTAGAGTTATGAAAACTTCAGAGTCAGTTTTCTTATAGGTAAAATTGAAAAAAAAGAACTAACTTGCAGGGTTATTATAAAGATTAGAAATAACATTAAGTCTAAAGCACGGTACAGAGTAGATGTTCAATAAAGTTATTGTTTTTATTTATCTTTTATTTTAGCTCTACCCCCTCACCCCCTCAGGCTCTTATAGTTACCTACTGTCCACACTGAGAGAACAGAGTCCATCTGGTGACAGAACACTGGCCCAGGGTGAGTGTGTGTGTGCACATGTGTGTGTGTAAATTCTTAAAAATTGGTCTAGAGGTAGGCCACTCTTCTCCAGTCAAAGAATT